>JAUZTA010000020.1:10583494-10593683 GCA_034780835.1 Ctenochaetus striatus
AAATCTTCAGCAAGTTGTGATGCCAATTTATGATTACTCGATTTCCACATGGATTTTGACTTGATCTATCTAAAATAAATACATATATAAATAAAATAACATATTGAGTATTTCATTAAATGCTTTAAAAAGAAAGTGGTGTAAAAAAACAAACCTAATGAAATTTACTTACAGGTTTGTAATTATGTAATAATAATGACATTTTCTTTGCACTCTTAACTGGTGTGTTTGCAGTGTTGCAAGTTATAATATCATCTGGTTAAATAAAGCCACATAGGCAAATGTAAATTTAATCATAGCTTAGCCTCCACACAAATTTTCCTCGCATAAACTTATCATTACAGCTGGGCTTGTCAAGCCTTATTTCAGCTTGTAAATCGCTTTGTAACTCGTACGTTTGTCACTTAACACGTAAATAAGTATTAATTAAGATGTAATATTATGTTACAGTCAGCACATTTAATTAGCAAGTTAACTTTTAAGGCCTAACGTCACAAAAATTGATCTTGGCTAGCTAGCTGAGGTTAGCATTGCATATGCGGAAGTGCTAACAAGCTAACTGCCAAACCAAAACAACAAAAAGGAAGAATAAACAAAGACATAAAACATTACAAGTAACCGATTACAATCAAATTATGAATCGCAGATGATTTCTACGCCTCTGTGTTGCATAATTCTTTGTTATAAGGAAGTAAAAACTGGGCAATGCCCTCCTCTGAGCATGGCCTTGTTTCCTGTCACAGGCAGGCCGAGCTGTTTTGATCTCATCCGTCCACACTCACCACTTGGTAACGGCTTGCTGGGTCCATCCCGACGGTATTCAGCTGGCAGGCAAGCCAGCCGATAAGAAAACAAGGAGAAAATCTAAGTTGCTGCCCCTCCTGAGTTTGTGTAGCGGAGAGGAGATGTTTCTCTCAAAGGAGGTTGAATATCTGGATGGGGAGCGAGCGGAGAAATGGCTGCAGCCTCGAGCGCACTCGCTGAGGGAAATACCGTTGTTGGTGAAACGTTGGATCAAAAGAGTCGAGCTGCTCATAAAACCTGACACTTCCGATTCAGTATTTCAAATTAAAATAAAATAAAACCTCTCCGTTTATACCTCTGTAATAAGCAAGTCATTAGTAATAGCTGTTTAACCCCATGAGTTCTGCTTTGAACGTCAAGTTATGTTTGTCAAAATAAAGTAAGCTATTACTTTTGTAATGTGGCTACTTTAAGTTTGTAAAGTTGTTCAATTAATATTACATCTTTGTTTAATTATTAACAAAAAAGGCAGGATTTAAGATTTCACTTTATCAAAATAGAGGCAGTTTAAGCTGATTTTATTGGTGAAATCTATATAATATTCAAAATAATTAAATGCGCAAAATCATTTAAAAAAGTTTAATATTCTTGGATATTAAAAATTTTAATTTAGACATATTTTTTTTACTACTTGAAACATTTTTATATTCAAAAGGGAAAACGTCTTCAACTTAGGCTATATTTATTGTTATTTTTTCTCTCGGTTACATTAACATTGCCTCATATCAGCTGATCATTTGTTTTGCAAGTAAAATATCTTAATTATAGTACTTATACATAAGTTCAGGTTCTTCATAATTGCACCTAAGTGCAATACTATACATGACAGCAAAGTGCTACCTTTTTTTGTAGACTTTTTTTAAAATTGTAATTGCTTGGTGTTTCCATCTTTGCGAAAATGATACCCGATTTTATCATTATTTGAAGTTTGCTCTTAACTTTATTTGAATGAATACAACTGCTTTATTTTGAAGGTTGTATCTCATCATTTCCGTCCTCTTATTTTTGTCTGACTCCTGCTTGTTTGGCACTGTGGGTCGATGACGGATTTCCATTGAACGAAGAGGCGTGATGACGCACATACACACGAAGATGTTGCATCAATGAACCGCTAGATGGAGCCAAAGCCCACTTTTGTCACAAATCCCCAAAGACTTGCTATCTGTGCTATTTAAAATAAATTTTACATTACTAAGTTTCTCTCAGACTTATGATTTGCAAGTCACAAAACATTAATGATTCCTTAAATAGGCCAGCTTAAATTTAGTTATATTTGAAAAAAATGTGTAATTGTCCTTTCTCTTTAAATTTTAATTATTGAAAGGTAACGGCAGAAGTAGGCCAAAGAGTTTGGCAAAGGGTCTGTTAGCTTGAGCAACACTTCTGGATCACAGCTATAGCTCATGTTGTAACAGTGAAAATATGACCCAAAAAAGAAAGAAAAATATTTTATGCACCTCTTGTCCCCCTGGTTCGTTGACATTCTGTGTATATAGTTTATTGGTGTTATACTAGTTTTCTTAACAATGTTTTCTTACATTCATTCACTTACGTACATTCAAACTTTGCAAAAGGTTGTTTAAGCGCCCTGTTTTGTGAAACTGTAGTAGAGAAATCCAAAACATCTGCAGTCTGTGGCAGTTATTTAACATTTAAATGCACCAAGTTCGTGCACTTAAAGAGGAAAAAAGTCTTAATAGTGAAAAAACTGTATGTTTCATTCCCTTAAATTAAAAATTAACATCTCAAGTTGACTCTACCGATTTAAACCTACAGGAAATGATAATATATGGGGAAAAATGGGTCTTCTGTACCTTAATAAACTCCTGAAAACTTAATGGTTTACTCATTCAGCATTTTACATCTGCCAAATGCATTTAGATGCTACATTTTCCTTAATATGTTTACTTTAAAATTTAGGAGGAGCAGACAGCATCCCATTCTGATGCTGCAAAAACAACATTTTTAAGGCTCCTTTCACTCTTTTACTATGCAACAATATGGAGTTAGGTTCTTATTCACAAGTTAATGCTGAAAACTTTGTGAACAAGTTTTTCCATGTTATTGTTTCTCACTTTCTTTTCACCTTCAGAACCTCCTACCAGAAATATTACAGTAAAGCCCCCTTGGCGATCCCTTTTTTCCAGTTACCAAGAAGTCCGTCCTTCTGCATGTGTTACACCATAGAAACAAGTAGGTCCTGAACCCTCTGAGCTCTGAAAAACAAGCCTCTCCTGCAGAGAATAACCTCAGATGGATTTCACGATTGTTTTCCTCGTGGTTTGGAGCTGCAATCCACAATATGCTGCCAACATTAACAGCTCGCTGTCAAAACAGAAAGAAACACTGAGCCATTTCACAGTCAAGATAGTTAGTTTGGTATGTGTGTTTGTCCCAAAGTGCCAAAAAAATGTGGTGAGTTCATTAAAATTTCACAACTTGTTCGATTGTGAACTTCAACAACGGGCTGCTTCCAAACCATCAAGGTCAAAATAAGAGGAGTTTGTTTCATCATTTAGCACAGATGCATCAAACATTTACCGTCCCACACTGCAGAACGGTATGGATAATACACCACGCATGTGTTTTAATGCAGTGTGAGGCAGGTTTGTGTCTTCACCTGACTCTGAAGTTTGCTCCGTCACGTGTCTTTGCCTCTGGGCTAATCCTGGATCAGCATTGCAGTGGATCAGAGAATAATAGTCCTTTGGTTCTTTTATGAATGCGAGAAATGGACTTTTAAGGGCACGACAGAAGTTTCAAAAACCTTTTGTCGCCCGTAAAAACCTGTGTTTTATCTCGAGAACAAAAGAAATGTTTTGCCGTGATGCATCGCTAACACACTCTTTTAGTGACTCACTCCACTGCGTTTTCCTACAAAACACTGATAAATCTTTGAAAGACCTCCGCTTACGCTCCTATCTGCCCCGGCTATCGCATTAATACACTTACCCTTCCTCCAATTTGCCAAAAGCTGGGTAAAGACACCCTAAACAGAGCGAACAATGAATGCGCAGCGAGGTATTGATAAAAGGCTCTTCTTGAATTAAATATTAATCCCATCCGCTAAGAAGGGGATTACTGTAGTACATGTATCAGTTAAGCGCCTCATACTGAGAGCGAGAGGGATGGAGAGAGTGGAAGATGTTAGAAAATCTGTGAAAAAGACATGAGGTGTGATATGGAGAGGGAGAAAAAAAGCAGGTGCAATGTTGTGCTTTTGCATGTTAGCAGGCTTCAGCGTTAAGGATCAATGAGTTTTCAGCAAAATGAGTGTGAAGCATTTGAAAGCAGGAGGACTTTAAATCATCTGACCAGCTGCTTTCAGAGCCTGTAATGGCACCTCACTGACACACACACACACACCTGACATGTGCACATCATCTCACACACACACAGTCGGGATGTGGTTACTTGGCAACATCATTTCAAGGTAAATAGGTGCTGTAAAAAGGTGTTATGTAAAGAAACGGTGGGCGTCTCTGTCAGACGCTGCAGCTTTCCAGCCAGGCAGACTCATTCTTATGCCGTGAAAGCTTTGCTATTTGACTGGAGGTGAGTGTTTTTGTTCGAGGCTGATGGATTCGTGTATCACGGGCGAAGACATCTGTTAGCTTTGCACGGATACAAGCTGCAATTAAATTGCCTCGCTGCAGAGAATTTGCATTTAATCTACAAGAAAATAGCATTAAGGGAGGGTTATGTGGGAGAATTTGATATGTTTCTAAATTTCTGCATATACATAGCTGCTTAAAGGATCATAAATCAGTCTTTACAGCATAAACAGTGCGATGTTATTGTAAGGAACTGTATGAAAATTACTATTAGAGCAAGGAAGGGGGTTAAAAAGGGTTCAGACAAAGTAAAGTGGAGTGTTTTTTTTTTAAAAAACTTTATCTTTATGGTGTTTGGCAACAGGTGTTTAAACATTACATCTACAAACAGTTTTTAAAAGGTAATGAGTGTTTGTTTTTTCCACACGACCTGGCAAAAGTTTAAAGCGTCATAAAGACCCATGAAGCCCATCTGCATTCAAAAATACATGCACAATGCCAGGGGAGGAGTTCACTTCAACTCCCAGGATGCATTTCAGTGTGAATCATCTAAAACTATCCTAACTAACTCTATGACATGTGATGCTTACGGACAGCATGTTTTATTTGTTTCCACTAATATTAATCCAGATTGAGTGAGGTTATTATTCCCAATTAAAATTGAACTAAAAACTTGGGATTTTCGCATTTGGGATGTTTAAGTAACAGTGAGTCCATCACACATACAAATTGTTGTCTTTGTTTTTTAACAACTATTATCAATTAAAATTAAAATACCCCCTCCCACACACACTCACACAAACACAAACATACACATGAAAATTCAGCTAAAATGAACATTTGAACTAATAGAAACTAAAGTGAAATTGACACTTATTAGACTTTCAAAACTAAAAAATAAACAGATACTTTGGAAACCTACGGAGGCCCTAAGTGGACATGATTTAATTATTTTTTTACCAGCGATTTTCTTGAGATAATGAGATAATAACTCGTTATCTCGACAAAACGAACTTTGTTTTCTCGAGATAACCAGTTATTATCTTGTTATCTCGAGAAAACGGCTGGCAAAAAAAAAATTAAATCATGTCCACTTAGGGCTTCTGTAGAAACCAACTACATTCGAAAATGTATAAAAATGTTCAACACATTAGGGTTGCATAAAAAAATAATAAAAAGCTCTCTACAAGTGAAATTGCCTGTTTTTACTGACATCAAATGTAAAAACATTTCTGTTTGACACATTTTTCCCCACAAACAACCAACTTGAAGTGTTTTCTGAATCTTTATGTTCCTTTGAACTACAATGTGTTTAAGATTTTGTTTGGGCACAAAAAAGCACTCGGTCAGGGTGAAGGAAGGATCATGTGTTGACCTGAAATCAAGCAGGACTGGAAAAAATCATCACATCTCTTTAAAAACACTGTTTTATTGGCTGAAACACGATACAAAGACTCTGGAGCAGTTCTCTGCTACACAGCATAGTTAGCTGATTTACATGCTATCTGAACATTGTCACTTTGCGTTGTGGAAATTTTGATATTATACTATAAATTTTACACACACGTGGTCTGACAATACCAATATCTCTTAAGACAAACACAGGAAAATATAGTTTCATACTGTTTTACCCCTGGTTTGGTTCACTAATGAGGACCATAACATACACTGTGCGTACTGCAGGGACTTTAAATGCAATATTGATGAATGTGTGCATTTGTTTCATCATATATGTGCAGGAAAATATTACAAGATAAATCACATTTCAAAGAAAGGCAAATGAGCTGTGCAGAATTGCATTCAGTCACCAATCGGCTCACTTCTTCAACACCAGCCGAATAAGAGGATAGAGGAGTAATTGTTAAGTGTAAATAAGCAGAAACTCTGTCCATGAAATTGGCCCCTGAACAGTTAAAACTACAAACATGGAGTAATTAAACGTGTAATTATGTTGTCTATGGCTCTATCGACACAGGCTATATAAAATGTCTTTTAAATAACTGTCAGTGTGAGCTACAAGCAGCTGCTAATTAGCAAGAAATGCGAAAACGGAGAGCATTAATCACACACACACGCCTCTCTGTGTCTGCAGATGAGTGTGTGGGCGTGTGAATCTGTGTTCAAAGGGAGGGGGGGGGTGCTGCAAACAGTGCATGCGTGTGTGCTGTATGTACTTCAAGCGTCCAGCAGAGGGCAGAAAACACAAGGTTATTCCTCTAAAGGTGCCATATTTTTTTATTTCACCAAGCTGGTAGTCCATTCTCCTTTTAAAATAACAGTCATCATATTTTCACTGGCACCTATGAAATCCAAATATTCTTTTTTTTTGGATGTAATGACTAAATTTGTTTTAAAATAATAAAATGGGTTGTTGCAAGTCAACAATGTGCATTGAAATTGACAGAAAAACAAACATTTAAAAAAAAAAAGAATCCCAAATTGCTGTTTATATCTCATTTCAAAGCTTTATTGTTTTTTCATTCCCACATTTTCATGTTTAAACTTGGCGTAAAATGGACGTAAATACATTTGATTATCGTCCCTTTGTGTCGTACAGACAGACTGCGACAAAAGCAGCAGGATAAAACAGACTTGTTAACCTTTTTGGAAATATAAGCATCATTTGAAACAAAGATACTTTTGTATCTACACACACAAACACACACACACACACACACTCTCCCTGGCAGCCACTACTCACTTTGTTCTGATCATAACAAGCCCAGGGAATAGAAGTGCTCCTGTCGTGTGTGTGTGTGTGAGAGTGTGTGAGTGTGGGGGGGGAACAAATGGAGCGACAGGCTGATAATATCTGAACAAAGAAAATGGGAATGCGCTCTCCAAAACCTGGCCGTGTAACAAGTGATTTCATCTTGTGTAACAAGTAGAGTCTGATAATGTCATCTGCTCAAAATAATTCACCAAACACGGGACGATGTTTTGAGGAGAAAATCTGCAGTTTGAGTTTTGATCAAGCAAGAAAAAAGTGCAGCAGGAAAATTTGAATTATTCCAGCACATCCGGCTCGGCTGAATATAAAACTGAATGGCTCTTTTTTTTTTTTTAAGATGGTCATTTCTGGCGGTTTGAGAAGTTTGTATAATGACTTTCTGCAAGTAGATGAAACTCAGGAAACTGCGGTGTGGCGCACTCATTAAGTCGAGTGTCAGAAAACTTCAGATAGACTCGAATATTTGGAATAAATGAAGCTGTCAGAATCAAAAGAGATCAAGTGTTTTTAAACCCAAACCAAGAAGATTTTTAATCAAGAATCCAAACTACAGACCGGCATGCAGCGTATATTTAACCTGACAACATGATAATATCTCCAGATACTTTATGTAAGGAAGGTAGCTTTATTTATAAGCACATTTCATAAACTGAGGCAATTAAAATCACTTTACGACATCTTTAAATACAGCAAAGGTGAAAGAATAACAATGCAAAAGGGCAGAATAAATAAAAGGATAAAACACTTCACATGTAAACTAGAGCAGCTTAAATCAATTGAATAAAAAGCCTAAAGAAAACAAGTTTCAGATGCACTTTATCAGTGAACACATGCAGTGTGTTTTTCTTGAGTTTTCTCTCCCCCTGTCCCTCCTGATTCTTCTCTTGATCTGATATTTACGTCACATCTCGCTGCCTCAGGCGAGACGAGAATCATATATTCTCCTTCTGGTCAAAAATGTCTCGGTGCACAGATGGATGAGAATCACACAGAGTAAACCTCCGCCCCTCCCACATATGTTCACCGAGCTTCACCCAGACAAGACCAATCAAAAAGTTGGACGTCGAAATAAAAGAGAAGCTGCACAGACGAGTTTTCAGTCATTATGGTGCAGAGTGGGCACTGCAAAATGGGATAATTTGCAGCTTTGACCTGAAAGTGGTCAGAGTCGGAGCTTGCCTAATCACATCTGGGAGGTTAGTCCGGGTCTGTGTTGCATAACAAAACCCCGTTTCACCATGTTTTGTTCCTCTTGACGCAGCCAGAAGGCCACCTCAGATGTCCTGGGGGTCACGAAAGGTTCACGAGCATGTCAGAGATGCGTTTCGGCTCATCAGGTGATTTGCAGAGAAGCAGCAAGATTTTCAGATCAGTTCTCTGAGCGACTGGTAGCTTGTGTAAGGATTTTCTGGTTGTATCCTCTAGTTTTCATCAGGACCCTGCAGCAGCAGCATCATGAATAAGCTGCAGTTGCTGAAGGCCATTTAAACAAACCACTGCAGCAACCAAACCAACTGGAAAAACAGCATAGATGAGCCTTTGCAGGCCTTGTGTTGACATTACGCCTCTGACTCTTGTGATATTTTTCAGCTGTAGTAAGCTGACAGTAAGCTTGATGTTGAAAATCTGACTCTTAGTCATAACAGACAGGTGAGAGCTGATATTCTGTCTCTTCTTATTGTGCTAAAAAGACAACAATTTCACTTTCATTATCGTTTAGTTGAAGGAAGTTTTGCTGCATTCAGTCATTGATTTAGAAATTCAACAGTTGTGTATCACCTTTAAGTGATATTTATGCTCTATAAAGTGCTGCTTAACCATGTTCCTATACACTGTTTGAACATCTAAAAACCTGCAGAGACTCCCAGCAGGTTTCAAAATGTGTCAGTAAACAAAAGCTACTTGGATTAAAATTAGGGTTCAATTTACTTCAATAAAGACCTGCAGAATCTGCTATTCCTCACCTGCCCACTAGTTGTCCTCAGTGCATTTCCCTCCCAAAACATCACTTGATGAGTCGCATGTCTAAACACATGGTTCTCATTACTCATCAGCCAAACAATTTTAGATTTTAAAGCAGAAATTCACTCTTTTGTGTGTTGCAGCTTGTCTGTTTGTGTTTGGCCTCTTGCTTTTTAGAAGAAGTGTTAGCCTCTTTTCCTTTTTTCTGTCTCCAGACTGTCTAACAATGTTATTTTGCTCAAGTTAAGACAGTTTTTTCCACAAACCCTGCTTCACATGTCTGAATTTGAATCTGCACTCTCTGGGTGTCCAAACTCCTTCCACTCCAGGTTTCCTTCTGCGTTATGAAAGAATCTTTTAATGAATTTAAACTTGTACAATTAATTTCTACCATTCAATGTCAGGGTCTGTTAAGAATCACATTTAATGAAATGACATTTTAGAAGCTAACAGCAGGATTGAGACCAAAAGTTCAGCACTTTTCAAACACATTTCCCACTTTTCAACATTACATGTAACAGTGTGGAAGCATGATGATGAAACACTTGTGAAACCAACAGAAGGGATTAAACAGAGGAAAAAATGTATCAGTATTAAGCTTCATCACTTATTTAAGCTTTATGTTGGATTATATCTCATTTTCTGCCCATTTAAACACTGGCATGACTTTAAAAATATGGTTGATGTGGGTAACCTGTTAGCAAACGACTGACAGCTGTAGCTAACGATGAGACAAAATTTCTACCTCTAGGCCTAAGAAACAAACCAAGCTAAAACACACAAAAGTAAATTATCTACTTTGTTCACAAGCTAATCGCTAACTTTAACAGAGTCATTTGGTGTCAGGCAGTTCACTTACAACATTTAAAGCTTTTTTTTTTTACTAAAAACAAATGCCAAATACAGCTGAAAATCTGTAAAAAGCTGTTGAAGTTAACCAAAATATTAAAGCTGCTGGTCATAAAACCAAAACAAGGAGCTTAAATATGCTAAAATGCTGAGAGAAAAATCAAAAAACCTGGTGATTATTCTGTGAGTTTGTCATAATAAGTTAACCCTCTTAAATTACACATAATGTTCTGATGCATTGTGGAATAAAAATATGAAATATGGCAGCTTTTAAGTGCGCTTTGAAAGT
>JAUZTA010000020.1:10595538-10607969 GCA_034780835.1 Ctenochaetus striatus
GTTTTTAACAAGCAGAACAAAACACACACGTGTTGTATATAGGAAGCCCTGACTGTGGAAGCTGCTGTTGCTATGCGACTGTCGAGGGCTTGTTTGGAGGACCGTATAGCGCCGCTGTGCTCAAAGTTGAAATGTTTTTTATCTCGCAGCAATTGATGGTCTGAGTGCCACAACATGGCAGACTCTCAGTACTGTACGGCGTGAGCAAGCACTTCAAATTTCCATTCAAAACGCAGCAGAAAAGAAGAAGTGGGTTTTTTTTTTGTGTGTGTGTGAACTGGGTTAATGTTCCCGCCGTGAATGCAGCCTTTCAGTGGATTATGAAACAGATTCTGGTCCCAGAAGTTCAGAGTTTTAATAGAGCACCCAACTTTTATTCAGAGTGAGATTATGTAACTTTAGCAAAACAGGTGACGATTAGCTTGATGTTTTATGCTAATGATAAATATTACAACATAATGTTGAACTGCAGCATGACTGAAGAAGAAACAAGCTAAATCTAGCTAAAGTTTGCTAACAATGTGATGTTCAATAAGCCCTGAACAAGATGGGCAGTTTTCTTATTTATATTGAATTTGTTGGGAATTTTGTTGTTGTTTTTGTTGATCCCAGCTAGCATAAGTTCATTTATATCCCTAAATGTTACAGAGAAAGTTGCATGTGTCAACTGATGCTTAATTTTGACTAAAAGTGCTGCTTTGGCCTGATTTAACTCTTGAAAGAAGATAAATAAAGATATCCTTGGCAATCTTTGCTGTTAACAATGAAAACAGACATATTCAGTGAAAAATTGATGGATGAATTCGCACATTTTGCCACCTGGTAACAATCCTAAACCCTTGTGTTTAATTTGCAATATGGCAACTGCTGCTTACAAGGCTGCTAATATCAGGCAGCATCACATGTTGAAACATGCTAGTTCCCGCCTGGTGGCACCCCCCAAAAAAAGGAGGATTATTATCCCGCCACATCAACGATCCTGACAGCTGCTGTTTATTTCTGTTGCTTGTTATTTCTGTCCTGCATGTTATTTTTCTTGAACGCTTTGCTGTTGTTGCGACCCAGTTTCTCCATTGTTGCAATAAAAAAATTATACCTAATCTCTATCTGATTCAATTTGATACATATAATGATTAAATATTCATATTCTTCTAATTGCTCTTTTATGAAAGCAATAAGTCAGTCAGCACAGCGCTTCAGGTCATGCCTGCCCAACCAAACCCCCCCAAAAAAGTAATGATGCCTTCTGAGGTTTATTGTCTGTAAATGAAGAGCTATGATTCGTGTACAGTTCTGACATTATTCATCAACGCATCCCCTGAATGTCTCAGCCTCGTCGTAACTCTCTGAGCAATCGTACTGAACCAGATCCTTCGCTCTGGCACTTAAAGATGTCAGGCCTCCAGGCTTCGCCTTTATCACTCCGGTTTCCACTTGCCACATTTTTAGATTTCCATGTTTTTTTGTTCCTTTTTTTCAAGCCTCAGCATCAGGATCCAGACTGAGTCGATAGGATCAAAATGAGTGATGGCAAGGCAGAGAGAGACAGAGGATGCTGCTTGGAAAAAAAACACTGTTTTTCTTTTTGTTCCCATAACCTTTGGTTGACTTTTGTTTACGACCCTCTCGAGTGCTTTTTATCAGCGACTTGGCATCCTGTTTGCCCGAGGTCATCCATCGATACCTTTGTCATCCTCTCAACAACCACCACATTCCTTTGAAACACCTGGAAGGACCGTGAGCTGTGAAATGAAACAGAAATCCTTTATTTATATGTTTGGATGTTCTAAAATAAGGACGGGGAGGGGGGGAGGCAACCAAAAGAAACAGACGAAATTGAAAAGAAGGAATATATTATTTTTTACTCCTCTCAAAACTGAGAGGAGAGATGATCTGGGGACCTGGTGTGCTAGTAACGGGTTTGACAGCACAAGAAGTCTCTGGCAAATCTGCACTTTGGTTGCGTGATGGCACAGAGGCAAGAACTGTATGTACTGTGAGTAGGAAGGTAGCAGGCAGGTACGGCCGGGTAAACAAACACATCGAGTGGATTGGCTTCAATAAACCTCCTCCAAAGCTTTTAACACCCAGTTGCAAGGCATAGTTAGTAGGTGTTCACTCTTTTTCTGCCCCCATCATCGAGATCTAACCCGCCAACCATCCTAATTACCCAATGTTTGGCCTTGTCTTCCCCTTTAGCCCTCATGATTGGCCGGGCCTCATTATAGCATCTTCTTACTGCCAGAAGAGTGACTTCCTTCAATGTGTGGGCTCGCACATGTCCTAGAGACAAAATATGTGCCTTTTTATCAACAACAGCTCCATTCACACGCCTCCCTCAAACTGCTGAACAATGATATTCTTTAACGATTATTTTATGATAAATAGTGAAATATACCTCAGGGTTAGAACCCCTATATACATTATAAAGGCTCCAAAGGAAAGAGATTAAAAATCTACCCCACGTAGCCCAAGGGACTCATATAGCACGGAGAGGTAGAGGGGAATTGGAAAGCCAAGCTCAGCATTTTCTTGAGTGATTATGCATAAATAGTGTGTGATAAAGCCAATCTATATTTTCTCTACCTGAAATGCAGGGGAGGGGATCTTTGCTCCTAGAGGGAATTCCATCAGGCAGTTTTCTCACAGCGGCACTCTTCTCATTTCAATGCTAAAAGAGGTTTTTTATTGATCTACAGCTGCTCTTTTTTTTTCAAAACTGAGAAAACATTACATATAAGTCAAACGTAATGTGAAATCTGATGCATCTTGCCACCGTGGAATGGGTCTTTTTTACTTCCTGTAGATTTAAAGCAAAAACACACCATTTGCAAATGCTATCTTTGTTTACACCACCTTTCTGGTTATGGGTGACTCATCCAGATTAAATTATTGAGTAAATAAGATGCTACAGTGTTTTAAAATTGCTTTATCCTGTGCACTTTAAAGGGTCCTTTCAGCAATTTAGTGCTTCACACCTATAAAGTTCAATCACTTGCACAGGACAGATTTCGAAAATAAGTGCTAAAACCCTTTGCTGCAGAGGTCAGGTCCCTGGGTTTTCATTCCCAAAGCTCCGAAAAAACTGGATCCAGCATTTCCCATCATGCAACTTGATGTTGTCATGTCATACATCATACTGGCTCATATGGATGCCTTGAAAAAGGTCATGGCCACACTTCTGTTCTGAGATCTTATAGATATTAATGCATTTTTTGACAAGTTTTAAAGGTCCTTTTGAATTAAACAAGCCCTTTTTTATTGACATGCCTTATAATTATTTTTGTGACTGATCATTTATGCTCTAGATACCTTAATTAATTGAGGTTGCTCGATCACCATGCTGTCATACCCCTTCAGTCCTCCCCCACTGAGTCAATGCCTCAACATAAAGGCCAGATCTTGGTTATGCAGACATATAGATACATATTTGACTGATCAGTTAGCATTCAGCTAAGTTTTGTCCTTAAATAGCCACCTTACTGTTAGCAAACTGTGTGATCAGCCATGTTTTCTATGCTGCTATACTATAAGAGTGTATTTCAGCAGCCGCCCACTTAAGCTAGCTAGTCATCAGTGGTAACGGTCAACAACATAATTTAGCTTTTTATCACATTTACAGAAATTGTTAATTTAAAATCTCAGTGTGAAACCTTTTGTTATTATGTATTTTGCTAAATTAAAGCACCTTTCCTGCAGCTGCACCCTTGTTCAGCTTCCAGTCACGGCGACATCTAATGTAACTAAACCAAGTCTGTTTTTTCTTTCATTAATCAGTACATTCAGCTTTCTGCAGCTCAGGCTTCATGTCAGTGGGACTTTGCTAACAATAGCACCAATGCAGCTTGTTGTTTGAACCACCGCCTCTGCTTTGAGCTCCCTGTTCAGTAGGTGTTTGTTTAGCAATTTCAAACATGCTTCATTGTTGTCACCCATAGTAAAAGTGAAACCCACCACATTTGTTCCCAGTAGTATCTCTTTAGTGGTCTCATAGATGCTACTTTACTTGAGATAGACTTCCTAATGAATTGAATTGCTTGTCTTTCTTATTTTTACCCAGGGGGCACTGCCCATTGTTCCAATAGCCCATTATTATGAAACCACAATAGTCCGAAAAAGTCCCACTGGACCCAAAGCCCTTGAAAACAAACACCCATTGCTCAGAAGGATTACTGCCTATAAAACACTTCGATTTTTTTCCCCCTTGAACCTCTTTCCTCCACCTCTGATTGGCTGCTGTTTTGTTGGTTAGGGTTAACAAGAATTCTCTAGTTCAAAGCCAATCAGATGGGGACACTGTTTGGACTAATGGGGATGCAGAATAATGGACCCCTGACGCAGTGGTGTTGTACCATACAAGCTAGTCTTTCAAGTAAATTGCATACAATGTATTATTAACAGTAGCTAGTTAACCCAGTTTTGTTGTCTGCATTGATATACATTAACAGCAGGGCTGGCTACATCATTAGTATATGCATGCTGAGATAAGAATTGAGGTGTCTGATCTTTGTTGAAATTTGGTTAAAGGTTTTCTTCAGGAACTATTTTGAAATTTTATTCAACATCTAAGTGTCTAAACCAGACAGTGAACAATATATCACTGTGCAGGAATGTACAGCTTGAGTTTTGGAGAGTGTTTGGGGCTTTTTTGCTTGGTGCTACTGCATAATAAACCAAAATAGAGGCTCTAAATCACCATTAAGAAGGTGGTATCTTTTTTCTAAACACCCCAAATAGAAAAACACTAAAATTTTACTGATAAAAACTAAATGACTGTTGATTAAAAACTAAACACAAGTTAACAATCAAACTTTGCATCAAAATCAGGTGCCAAAGAAGACAGTGATAAGATCGTCATCTTAATAATAGCACTGTTATGAAAGCAGAAATAATCCGATTGGATGTAACCTCAATAGTTTGAATCGAAAGACCTACATTTTATCTACTAAGAAATGTTAATTGCATGCTGATATTGTCAAGATGGGAAAATATCCCTTGAGCAGTGGAGATTTAGATATGAGAAAAAGTTTAAGAAGTTTTCATGCTACTTTTGCTCAACTTGTAGAGACAATTCGCTTAGGAAATCATAAACTTTGTGGCAATTCAGTGCAGTGTAGGATGGAGAATTGACAGGTCACGATGCCCAATAATAACCTCCACCTCCACAGTGTGTTTTTATTCTCAGTCTTTATTTATCCAGGGAATGACTGCACTCTTATTCATCAACACTCTCAAACATATTCATACACGAAAGATGCCCAACTTAGAGTCGCTAAGTCCTCAACTGTCACTGGGTAGCTGCACTGGGGACACCTGTACAGGTGAAGAGGAGATATTGCAAAGTCTTTTCATATGTACAGGCAACCTTTATTTATCATGTCAAAGTTCTCAGGCTTTATTAAAATGTCATGTATGATTTATGGATGTTTGAAGTGGCCGTTTATTGTATTATCTTGCTATACTTGTACAATGCAGATTCTGGAGTGTCATGCATGCTCACGATACCAAATACACAGGTACAATGTATATAATTTATTTGATGGTTTAACATGATAATCTATTGAAAAAGGAAGAGAAACATACAGAGATATACAGTATAAATCTAAGCCTAAATACATTTTGTGGCAGCACAGAACATTTCACATTCCATTATGGGACCAAGGCCATACAACACCTGAAGTCTTTGATAACTTTATTATTTTTTTGTGACTTTTTTCTTTTTAAAGTAGGCTCACATGGCATAATGTCATCTCTAAAATGAGCAGTTGGCAGCTCTCATGAGTGATTTTTGCAAAATATCTTTTTAAAAAAGTCGCCCCAAGTTACGAATTGTAGTTGCATGCATGATAAACAAGTATCTAGAGTTTGTAACAGTTATTGTCACTTTTACTTTTTTGAACTGCACTAATGAGTTTGGTCATTTAAAAAAAAATGATTCATACAATGTCCCACTGCAGAAAACGCATCACATGACCCAAATCGTTTAAATCAAAGCGAACCAGTAAGCCAGGAAGTTTTTTTTTTTTAGGACCATTTTGGAATAAACCACCAAACTACACAAAGCAGCTTGAAACATCTTTGGACAAACTGGTTCAGTGACTTTAACACATTCTACATTGAATGCAGGAGATCACAGATCATTGCTTTGTGCCCAAAACCCGAAGTCAAACCATCCTCTTAGTGTGTGTTCAGACAGAAAGCTTGTGCCATCGACAGAAATGCATACTAAGTCAATGGAAGGACGTACAAGTTGAAAATGTTAAATAAAACTGTGCACATGCTGCTTTACAGATTTACAGAGATAAAAGTAAAATGAAAAGGCTGCAGGGCATAAACAGAGCTGGAGTTTCTGAGTTCAGTCAGAGGCTGAGCTGGACAGTAAAACACACAAAAACACATGATCTGTGCACCTGTTGCAAACTTACTCACAGCTAATGGTTAATAGATCACGAAAATCCGCGAAAATCTGCTTTCTCTCTGAACACACCTTTAGCAAGATGTTTTGCCTTGTTATGTATAAATAAGGGTAGAACTGTCTTCTTTCTTGGACCCGGGTCGTATATGCACTGTGCCCCATCTACACAGTAGAAAACAGGACAGGAAACCAGCAAGAGACTCAGGGGTCGCTTGAACGTGGAATTAACTGAAGCCCTAATTAACCAGGGTTGAGGTCAATCCTGTTTCCAGAGAGGAAATTGCATTTGTGCAGCAACAATCCAAGTACATTACATTCAGTTCTTAGTCATATATCAATCAGTCTGTACACATAAAAACCCAATAAAACAGTTTTTACACTGCAAAGTTTGATCCCAACTCTGTGAGCGGCTCTTGTGAAGACCAGGCTTCTTAATCACAACAGAACTTAATGTTATCAAGTCGCATTTTTTTCTCTACATGTATTCTTGTACATGCACAACAGTGTTTGTATGTCATGTATCTATGCTTTAAATTTACATCATTGTCCATGAGTCTGAGCTGGTCGATTGCTCCGGACCTTAGGTGGAATGGCACACAGTTTATCAAAAAAGGTCGGGCAGGAGAGCTTTTATTTATTTTTTTTCTTAATCCACAAAACTTTTATACGTTGTGATTTGTCCGTAGTCAAGAAAAGGGCACAAAAAACTAAAAAAATAAAATGGTCGACCCACGCCCTTCCTTTATGAAGCTCTCCTGACCCATTCCCCATCTCTCTCACACACACATGCACATGCATACACTCTTTAAAAACACCATCCCTCTTCTCGTTCTCCGTCACTCGCAATGTAAGAACGGGCGTTACATTCTGATGGAGAAATGATGACCATGGCTCATTATCCTCTCCCTGAAGAATGGATCCGATACATTCAGTGCTAGTATGTGCTTATTAGTCGAAAAGACCGGTTAATGCGGTCCGTCTGCGGGATCAATGAAATCCATTTGCATCGCTCGCTGCTGTGTGTGGCATACGGTAGCTCTGAGATGCAGAGCGAACATACACACAGTGTCCAGTGTGGAACTTCGGCGTGATCGGATGTTTGAGAAGAAATGTATTCAGAGTGCCCCCCTCCCCAAAAAAAAATGCTCCAGAACTACACTGATACTTGAAAAATGGCCTGTTGATTAACTTGTTAAATCCTTGTCTTTTTTTTCTTCTTTTTTGCACTAAATAGCCTGACAGTTATTTGCCAGTAAGACAATCACAAAATGCTCAATATTTGATCATTTTCATTTTGGGTTGTACACATACGGTATATATATGTACAGTATATATATATACATTTATGTATATACATACCTATGTACCTATGTACAAAATATGGGTTTCATTCCTCCACTCTATCACCACAAAAGAGTTAGTGTTGAGCAAAAGAAAACAAAATAACAAGAGGAAACAGGAAATTAAATGAATACCTGAAGACACAGAGTACAAAAATATCATAATATTTCATGGGTTGAGTAACCGTGTCGCCTAAAAAGGCCCTTGGCAGTTGTTAAAGTTAAAGTCAGACAATTTCTTTTTTTTTATTATTCGAGGAAGTTTGAGAAATCGAAGTGCAATTCTGTCATGCTCTCGCTCGAAGCACTGTTGCTTAGAAGGTAGAAGTGGAAAAAAAAAATGGCAGTTTCATCCATATTTGTGCTTTTCTCTCCTGATCAAATGACCACAAAGGTAATCAGTGACGTTTTCCACCCACCGTCGAGAAAAAGATTCCAAATAGCAAAAAATTCAGAACCTGAGTCACAATCTTCCTGAAAAGAGGACAAGATCCTCAATTTTAAATTACTGTTTGGATAAAGGTTTACCAGATCGATGCATTTTATAGTTAAAAGCAAATATATTGTGTGTTATTAGTACTATAAACAATACAAAACCAACAGTCTCTTCTTCTGTTAAGTTTTGACACAACCCAAGGCAAAAACCGGACTCTTTTATTTTTCCACTATGGCTGATCATTACATGCATTTGTAGTGCATAGGGTACCAGTTAAACATACACAGTTTGTTTAATGGGCTTTAGGAATTGCCTGCACTTGTCTGACCACCTGTGTAGGAAAGTTTTCTTGTATTTTTTTTGATTAGAAAAGTCCTTCACGGCTTTTATTTTTGTTTTTGTTTTTTTGCAAATACTGTGTTATTTATTTAATTGCTGGCTTTGTATCTCTCTATTTACACATTACTGAGAGGGCAAATGTTGGGAAATGACTGATACAAGTCCCAATTACAGTACATACTTTAGAAAATAAAAACACCTCGGTGCCAAGGATTCAAAGACTGCAAATATAAAAAGAATTTTGACGAGAACTTGGTCCGAAACTCAGAAGTCTTTTCTCAGTCAGCTTTTTTTTTTTTAAGTCTTGTAGTGTTGCAGTCTTAAATTCGACAGATTCCATCATGTAGAAAAGAAAAAGGAAAAAAAAAAAGGAACAAAATGAAAAAAATAAACAAACAACAATAAACATCTCAACAAAAAACAGTCCGATCAGACGTAGTAGAGCCAGTAGACGAGGTTGAACAGTGAGAAAACGGAGGGAAAGATGATCCGTGACCAGCGGTCGATGGCGTTCACATCCGTCAGGTCGGGGATTTTGATTTTGAGCTGCGAGGACCGCCTCCGCAGACGGCTGCGTTTCATCTGGGCGGAGCGGTCCAGGGAGTGGCGGCTGGCGGACCGCGGGCCGATCCCGCCGCTCTGCTTGCGGTACTGGATGTGCGACGAGGCCGTGCTGTCCAACTGCACCATGGACTGAGAGTTCCTAATGTCTGCCACGCTGGTGGTGATCTCGCCGCCAGCTACTTCGTTATGGATCTCCAGGGTGGTTAGCAGGATGTTCCCGTGGCCGTGCGGTTCCGCCTGGATGGATCAAGAAATGAGAAAACTAATTAACAATATTATGTGCAAATAAATGGAACAGCTAGAGAGGACACTACCTGGAGCTTTACGGCACTATGCAACAGTGCACAGAGCATTCAAGACAATAAAATGAGCCAAGTGGGCAAAGAACCAAAGAGTCGGCCTCCAAAGTGACTGAATTTCCAAGAAATGTGTACAATGGAATGACAACAAGATGCTAAACAAGGATGCAAACTGACTTCAGAGAGACACAAACATCTACAAAGAGCCTTAGAATAGCAACAGAGATGCAAAACTGACCACAAAAAGATGCAAAACGATTGCAAAAAAGAGAAAAACAACCAAGAGACATAAAACCTATTGACTATTTTTGCCTTGTTTTTTGTATTTTCCTGTTTTGGTGTCTTGCTCTCATGTAGGAGGGACCAGATCTTCATCATCCAGATGAACATCCATGATTTTTTATTATTTGAAAGTACTCTGCTCTGCATGACTGAAGAACAGGAGAGTTTTCATAGTTATGAATGAAAACTCCTGTTACAACTCATCGACCTGGCCTCAATTGCGTGTAAATGTTTCGTTTTGTTTTTTTGTTGTGTGATTTTGTACTGAAAACAATATGAACCCCCACTATCACATTGAAATTTTTATTCAAACACATAGGAGATGTTCATACTTCATGCCTATGAAGTTTGCACCACAAGACAAATCAACAAGAACAGACGATCGTTCATGCAAATGGAGCATCTGTGGAAGTCCAGCATTTCCCTTTTTAAGTTTCTGTGTTTGCACATTACTGAGAAAAGCAAAGGCGTGTTTAGACAGAAATGGAGCAAATTTCCACCTGGTGATATTTTCCCCAGATGTGACAGATGTGTGAAGTGTGTTGAAGCGCACCAACATGCAAATGTATACTAACTGTAGCTGCCTTACTCACCAGAGACTCACGTTCTGTCTCTGTCTTTCATCCGGTTTCTCTTTATTTCCTCTTGCCTTACTTTAGTTTAAAATTTCCCTTAAATGGAAATATTTCTTAGATTTTTGTGTCTTTCCTTTAACTTTAGATGAATAAATTTTTACAATTTGCATCCCAGTAGGTCTAAACACACCTTTTGGAGAGACGATCTTACCTTTTGGTTTATTTAATCACTGAAAAAGTGTTAATTTTTGTAGATTTGAAGGCAGATAACCAGCTCCTCTTAAACCAAGTGTTTGTTTACATCATGTATTCTACTGTTTAATCCCATTAAAATCTGTATAATTTATAAAAACCTTCAAATTAACATTTCTAAAAAAAGTCCTTGTTGCTGCAGCTTTTGCAGTTAAGATGCATTGGTGGCAGCAGCAGAGACTCCATATAGTCAAACTGCTTAACCATGTCTATTTATGTGCAATATTGATGTATGAAAGCTGTGTGAGAAACGCAAAATGTTACACAGACAGCATGCATTCAGGATGACCTCTGCAAGAAGAAAGAGGTTCATGTCTGAAAAACACCATTTTTACAACGTCAGATCGAGCACGAGCATCATTTCAATGTCAAAAAAACAACAATGAAAAAGTCAAAGTCCAAATAAATCCCGTAAATATGGAAATGAGGATGTCTGCTGTCGCTTGACTCATTCCATGGATGAGGAAATATTGACACTGAGACAAAAGAAAATTACAAAGGAACATCCATGTCGGCTGATGGCGATGGCAGAGTTGACTCAAGGATGCTGAGGAGTCTTACTGAAGAAACAACTCACCGAGCGTGAGTGGCGGAGACCTTTAACCTGATTGGACCGCTTTAGGGACGCGGTCCTACTACCTGCCTCCTGAGGAGATGAAGATATTCAGCCACATGTGGGGAACAAATACCTGAAAATTGATTTTTTTTCTAAAAAAAATCGACACATCTTGGCTACCTCAGCCTCCACTGGGGATGCTGATGCCTGTGAATAACGTGATTATTGTGTCAAACATTTCTCCTTTGCTGCTTCTGATATCAGGAGCAGACCAAATATTGTTTATTTTAGAATAACTGCAATGCTGCCCTTTAGCATTTACTGAGGAAATAACCAAATATTCTTTTAAGAAGATAAATATTTTCTCAAAAATCATCAAAATTCTCCACTTGAACCTACATATTCTTTTATTGATGTCCTCTTTTTTTAATCCATCTTTAACCGATCCCATCAACAAATCCCAACTCACCCGTGCGGCGTCGTACTTGGCCGCCCTCTCGTTGTTGGCCTTCTCCGCCTTCTCCGCCAGCTTCTTCTGCATCTGAGGGCCCCGTCCGAAGAAGATGTAGTTGACGAAGGCGTACTCCAGCAGGGCCAGGAAGACCATGACGAAACAGCCCATCAGGTACATGTCGATGGCCTTGACGTAGGGGATCTTGGGCAGCGTCTCTCTCAAGTGGGTGTTGATCGTGGTCATCGTGAGCACGGTGGTGATCCCTTCGAAAAGGAGAAACAAGAACATTGCATTCTTTGTTAGTTCAAAGCTGGTTCTTTGCAATCTTCTCTCTTCATCAACACAAAGGCAAAACAAATCCTGCCTGTTTGGACCACAAAGCATCATTTCAAGGATAAAACGTGGAACCAACATTTTGTTTCCCTCCGAGGCCTCTTCGTTTATAATCACGGCAATCTATCTGAGATCGTAAATCTGACGCTTAATTAACTCGAACCTGCTTGTCTTAAAGGAACAAACCCCCCCTGTTCTGAGCAGATGCTGCCATCCTGTCAGTAACCTCGAGGTCACGTCGGAGAAAACTCCAGATGTCTCGGTTGTTACTATAGAAACGAGGATATTTTTCATCACTGCGAACACGTTTCTGCGGTTATTTCTCCCGTTAGTTAAGAGCAGGATTGACACGGTGGAAAGAAATAATGATGTTGCTGTGGGACTGCCTCGTTCCAGGTGTCAAAGAAAAAGTGTATGTGTTGCGTGAGCACTCTTACGAAACAATTTCCCGATCGCTTTCATTTGTGATCTTATTTTACTTGCATGGACACACACACACACACACACACACACACACACAGTGGTAGGTGAGTGCATAACCTCCTACTTCATTGAAATTCAAATGTCTGCCATGAAACTTCCAACT
>JAUZTA010000020.1:10629591-10646586 GCA_034780835.1 Ctenochaetus striatus
CGAGCAATTTGAGTCACTTCAATGTAATTTCGGAGCGCTCCCTCGGGATGGCCCCGCGGCGGTATATCACCGCAGTGCGGGGGAATCCCTGCCCCCCACCCCCCCACCCCACCGCTGCTGCTATAGAATGGTAAAAATAGCACTGTCCCTTATTGAGAGCAAACACCGGGAGGTGATTGAATTGGGCTTTTTCCTCTAAATGACAGTGTAGCCTTCAATATACAGGATAATTTCCTCACTGTCTAATATTTTATGATGTATCGCCTCATAACGAGGAGAGTGGGAGAAAAAACACAGTGGAGGGAGAGAAAGACAGGGGGCAAGCAACGGTAAATGTACAAATAGGACATTTGTCTTTGGTTTGCACTGCAGTGTCACAATGACTTTGTTCATAAACCTGCAAACAATCATTTCTCTGTATTAATAGTTTCTATATCATTCTCCCCCTTCTGGTTTGGTTCACTGTAGTATTTTGTATTGATTTCTGAATGTAGAACTCTTGTTTTTTATAAATTGTTGTATATTTCTTAATGTACTCTGCTGTTTTGGACATTATTCAAGTCTATTTAAACAATTATGGGTTCAGCTGTCGCAGGCAAAATGCAGACTGGAGCGTAGGATGTTTTATTTAATTGAAGTGTGTAATATGCTGGATGTTGTTACAAAGCAGATTTCGGAGATCTTTTTGTTTAGAAAGTAGACAAAGATTAGGCCACCCACCACGTAAATTACCATAGAACTGAATTTAGTTTCCTTAATGAGACACTGTTAGCAGCTACATCAGTGTTTTCTGTTTCTTACTTTTTTACGTTTTTGTCATTTGATATCAAACAGCTTAACAACTTAGCAATTTAAAGCCTAAACAGTAGAAAGTCTTTTTACTTTTTTCTGTTTGAAACTTGTTAACAAACAGAAAAGCAATAATGATCAACTCTAAGAAACCTACATTTCCTCATAAACGGGTGGTAATTTATCATAATGAGAGCAAATTAAGCAAGTTTGAGCAGTTAAGAGATTTTGTTAAATCTGACTTGGAACATATGAGCGACAGCCGGGATAATAATGCAAAAATACTCTTGCATGAGGCCTTGAAAATGTCTCTGCATAATTCATAACTCATAAACCTTTTGGCTTGTTACTCCTTTAAACAAAAGGGGCAAAAAGGTACCAACATTTTGCTTTATAAATGTGTTTTTTATGCTTTTCTATTCTGCTAATCACATTGAAACCCTACGATTTATCTTGTGATTCATTGGTGGGTTCAGGATGGGGGTTTGGGTCCTGACCAAAGGATATCCAACACTCTAAACCTTTGTATTACCATTTATCCAAGTAATTAGCATATGCATTGAAGGCATGTGATGTCCCTGAACTTTGCTCGACACATATTTCCCAGCATTTCTCTAATGACTCTCATGATTTATCCTCCTGAGTCAAAGCTGTAATGTTAGTCCATTTTTTCTCCTTTTCTCACCCACTTAAACCTCATATATCTGCTGTATCCTTGTCAGTAAGTGGCATCAAACTGTTGACTGATGACCTTTTCTTTAACCCCAATCATAAATCCAGTTCATAGTTTACCTGCCCCCCTTTTTTATTCCCCGCAACATAACAGCTGCTCGCGTGGCACCGAGAAAGGAAACGAGGCCGGCGCCTGTCAATTTTAGATTCCCCAGACCGATAAATGCAGTGTCTTAAAGGTGCATGTAACTCAGAGGCTATTATCATGCACGGGGCTGTAGAGCTAGAACAAGTAGAATGAGCTATCAACCCCCTTTAAATTCATGCACCCTGTCAGTGGGACGGCCCCTGCGAAAAAAACCAGGAAGTGGCCGCTCTGCTTAGTCTATATCTTCGTGATCATCACTTCATCGTACAGCGTTCTCTCTCCCGAGGCCAATTACATTCCATCAGGCAGGAAGCCGGATGCCTGATAAAAGACATGGGGGTATATTAAGCCACACTCAGTGCACAGTGCACGGAGAAAAGATATGCTCTTTTTGCATAGCTGGAAGACCTATATAAGATAATTAGGGTGGCAGAGTTTGTTCACTGGCAACATCTGATTGCAGGAGTTATTTTATGTAGAAGAATATAAAGTTACGCTGGTGATTGTGGCACACCCAAAGGTCGGACAAGGTTACGGATTTTAAGCTTAATCACCCAAACAAGAAGAAGAATCATAGATGCATATAAAGGAGAGATAGTTTGTAGGGTTGTTTTGTTACTGGAGGACTTGTATGTTCTCTGCTTTAAAAGAAAAAAAAAGAAAAAATCCAAAAAACAAAGCAGGCAGCAGCAACATTTGGAGAAAAAGAGATCTTTTCACCTCTCCATAATGACAGATTTTTTTTCTTCTTTCTGACTCCCACACACAGCCGTGGGTGTACCGATGACTAGCTTGTTCAGCCTGTTGCTGCAAACTGCATTCACAGTGCAAACTCTGACCAGCTCCCTTTGTGAGCAGCTCTGCCTTCTTTGTGCTGTAATTGAATTTCCCAAAATTATCAGGACTTTGGTGAGACACCGATAATGGGCCTGAACAAAGGCTGAGGTGGCTCTCACCGCGGAGAATCGCACCTGTTTGTCCGTTTCTGCAAGAAAAGGGTCGCGGTAATGAAAACACACCTACAACTGGTGCTTTTTTTTTCATTTAAACTTTCTTAAAATCAATATTTCAAAGCAGACAGACAGTATCCTGCAGTGAATGTAGATGATACATTCATTTACACTTCTAAAGCAACTGTCTGATACCAAAAACCCCTTTTCTCTGAGTAGGATTGCAGAACAGCATTAAACGTGAGGCTTCTTTTGTAAAAGTGATCCGTTCCTGAGAGCACGACTTGTTTCTAAGTAAGCACTGTCTCAGCACACACACATAATCTACTTCGCCTTGCTCTGATCTTGTCCTAGTATGTGTTTCTCATCAGTGGGGCCCCCCCCCCGGCACGCTACGAACAAACCTCAGAGGTAATTAGTGCGCCTTTCGCAGACACTTTAGCATCTGCCGGTGCAGGAGCTCGTGCCCCGCGAAGGCGTCGGAGTCACTCAGTTAGTCAACCTGGCCTGCCAGGTGGATGCTTGGATGAGCCAGATGCTATATTCACTTGCTGTCTTGCGAGCTCGCCGGGTATTTTGATCAGTTACCACCTCCTCTCTCTCTCTCTCTCTTTCTTTCTCTGCTGCTTTCCTTTCCCTGGATTTCTCACATCTTCGATCACTCGCTTTCTCTGCTCTTTTATAATTCGCTCGGTTACTCAATAAATCTTTAAATCTTTAGATCTTAGTCCTTTACTCCCCTCCAAATCTCAGGTCTGTTGATCTGCTGATTGCCCGAGTGATATTTTCAGTAAAAACCCAGAGCTACTGGCACTACAAGGACCCCCTTCGACTGTGGCATGAGTAGATGAAATGAACTCAAACTATCTGGAGTGGAGATATGAACCGTACTTCCACACATGAATCCAAAGACAGCAAACATAGGTTCACTTTGGAACTAATCATGAATATCAAGATTAAGGGACTGTACACAAATTACTATTTTGTTTTATCATTAACTTTTAATAAAGTTACTTGTAATCCAACTTGAACCTAAACTATTGCACCAATTTTGCACAAAGTTTGCTGATAACGAGGAGATCTGCATATGTAAAAACAGAAAAAGGTACAAAGTCTTTAGTGCCTCTAGAGGGAGCTGTATAAAAATTTAATAAATTGCCTTTTCAGTCAGTTTCAAGTGAATCTAAAGACTTTAAATTTGTTACTGAGAGAAATCTGGGATTGTGGAGTTAGAAAGCAGTGAGTCCGCCAGATCTCAGCTGCCCACTCATCTCTGCTGGAGGCCATGTTGGCTGCAACTGGCACAACACACCTGCATCTCTGACCAAACTGTCAGTAGTCAAGTTGCATTGTGGGTTTTGACAAAGAAGAAGAATGCATAGCCTAAAAATGATGATATCTCTGATGATAGATCTGCTTCACTGATTTTGATCTTTTTTTAAAAACACTGTGAATCCCACATAAAGAAGTGAACTGAATCAGCAAAGTAATCTGTTACATGATTATGCTGCAATGGACACAACAGAGGAAATTCGCAAACCCAATGTAACATAATGTTTGACATAAAATTATTAAAACAATTATCACCCAAAGACCAGCTTAATATGACACATTTAGCTTTTTTTGGTCTCTGTTACAATGCAGACCATGTTTATATTTCAATAATGCACACATACAAATACTAAAATATACATTTTGAGTCAGGAAAATATTAAAAGCCTACGACTTTTTGCAGTAAGAAGAAAAAACACGAAATTTCTTAAGCTTTTTGACACCCACCTCTCTAATAATTTGTGTGCAGCCCTAAATATAGTGCTTTACTCTCTCAGTCTGCATAGATTAAACAGATAAGGATGTTTGTATGTTTGTTTCCAATCTGCTACAAAAATGAATCAGTTTTCCCTCTAATACAGATTTGCACATGCAGATACATGTGCATTCACAATTTATCAATCTACTTTGTAATGCCTGTGAAAGTCTGCTTACTCACCCATCAATTAAACCATAACCCAAACATCTAATGCCAAATTTAGCCCTTTGCACAAACTGATCTGCAAATTTTTTAATGTCTGATTTTATTTCCCCCCAAGTTTGCACCTCACTGACTGTTTTCTCAACATGGCTTCAGTTTCGTCTTTGTTTACCACAATGTTGCTGAGATTTGGATCTCAAAAATCCCCACCAAAGCTGCACAACAAGGATTTAAACTCGCAGACTGCAAAAAACTTCAGGCACTTTATATGCTTGTGATTTATTATACAGTGTTGTTCTCATCGACTGCCACTCTGTTTTCTCTTTGCATGGGAGAGAACGTTACATTTAGCTTAACATTTGGCAGTATTGTTTTCCAAATCTGTGCTCCTTGTAGAACATGCTGAGCAGGATCCGGGCCTCATTTCAGCAGAGCAAGCAGTATTTGTCTCAATAAACCCTCGAGTTTAAAACCTGGTTTTGCAGTTTGTGGTTCATTCCAGGAGGCAGGTGAGGTGGATTTTGTAGCTTAAGTTTCGTTAAAATGAATGCAGGATGCAGCGTCACAACTTGAAAATAGTTTTTTACACAACAGAAATGCAGAGTTGCATTAATCGTTGCTGTGTAGCTCGATGGATAAAGCATGGCACTGTCAGAACAAAAGCACTCATTATCCATTTCCTGCTGGATAAATCCCCCATGCTAAAACCACAGACGGTCCCAGCATCGGATGAACGGCATGCACCAAATGTCAAATGCTGGTGCAAAAAATAACAAACAGCTTTAGTCTTGTTCCGGCTTCAGCGCTGCGTAACAGCCAGGAATTGCCATCTAACAGGCACAGGCACACATGTGCAGTCCCTCAGTGCATTGGTTGCAATGAGGAATGGACCTAATTAATTATCAGTTTAAGTGTGATCTCAGCTGTCCGATTCCCTGGTTGATCAGCTGCCTTTGTGCTCTGTGGAGAATAGCCTAGTTGGCTTCCTAGTTAACGCTTGCAACTGATCCACTGGCGAACAAAGAGAACAGCATGGATCATAAAGCCTCGGCTAAAACAATGGGGTTTATTGTACAAAATGTCAAATTATTTCAGGCGTATATAGGATTTTTGCTGTACTTTTAACCTTTGTCACAGTAGGAAAGCATCTAATGCAAACCAAGAGCAGTTCTCCTCCTGATGTTTGATGGGTTTTGCTTTAATTTAAGACAAATGTGATGGAAAATCTTGTGATCATTCTTAACTAACTAAGACTTAAAGAAGCTCAGTCCCTCATGACTTATGCATTTTTGTACCAATGATGAGGAAATGTATCTGCAGAACACTGACAACATAATTTATGTTTTTACATCCATAATGTATGTGCCTCTAGCAACTATGGTATGATGAATATGTTTTACGTTCATGCACTTAGTTAATACACTTTATTTAACAGAGACTGATTTGATCAAACATGAAAAATAATCAAAGACCAGAAAAAAATAAGCTCAAAAGAATAAAACAAGACTGATAACATGTAAAACACTCATAAATACAACAAAACAAACGTCTGAAAATAGTAAAATCCACCAAAACCCACGCTAGAGTCTTTAAATCTGTTTGTTTTTAGACCATTTACAATCATTTCACCAATTAGACAACATTTCTTCACCTTAACCAAAGTGCTATTGCTCCCTAAAAACAGATAAAAGTGTCACTTCCCTTGCTGGAAAAAGTTCCATTCAATTCTAATCCATGCGATTAGCTTCTCATAAATCATAACTGGCAGATAAAATAGTTTATAAATGTTTTATCTGGTAGACAGGACTGCTTTCGGGGTATCTTGAGATATCTAAGGGGCTCTGAGGCTGAAATGTCAATAGTTTGACCAGGTGACTCCTGGCTTTGGGTCATTAGTATTGATCAACACCCACCCACTCTCTCACACACACACACACACCTTCCAGATACATAATGATCAATTACTAATGTGATGCAGTGAAAATCTAACCTTTTTTCTCAGTAAGGAGCAGAAATTATTCATGTGAAACGATGCTCTTTTACACTTTGACGATGCCTAAGTTGATGGTGCACAAATAAAGAGGTTGAGGTGTAAACGGCTGCATCTCTGACTGACCCAAGTTTGACTCCTCAAAGCCACAGTTCTTCAGAAAAAGAAAGGTTTTGCAGTAAAAGCACGCAGGCTCACCAGCCGTCATTTTAGTAAAAGTCATAATCGTAACAGCTGCACAGACAATGGCCCATGAACCATGTCAGCCACTGTGACTCGTGAGCCGCAAAAAGCCTGCATCCGAACCACTTATGTGAGCACTTTCCACCTTAACAGGTCATTCAGTTTGGTGCCGCTGCAGTCCTACAGTCTGACTCCTCTGCAAAAGAATTGAAAATGTGGCCAATGGAGCAAGAAGATGCCGCTCGTTTCCGACGCAATTTGGGTCATTGTCGGCTTGATATTTTAAGATGCAATAGCCTGAAGTTACTTTTCCTGCATGTGGGTACACGTGTTAACACGGGCCAAACAGCATCCAGCTCGCAAATTACCAAATCCAATCAGAGTTCCCGGCTAGCCGTCTGCTTCAGAGGGCCTCGTGGGAAGATGCTCCTGAAACACTGTTAACTGTGGCTCGAGAGGTTAACAAGCAGAGCGAAGTGAAAGCGAAAGGTTTATTCTGACTCTCAGTTGCAAAGGATTTAAAAAAAAGGAGACTTGAGAGTCCAACACCATCAGTGTGTGTTTTCCCTGTTTTTTTCAGTGTTGCATTGTGTGCGATGTATTGATTTAAACCCACTGTTGCAGCTTTAATCTATCTATCTTCTGAGTGGATGCTGCTGTCTGAATAGACATCAGTATTGTTTGAAACAGGAGCAAGAAGCTATATTGTGTTTTTTTTTTACATGCATGAGCTGAGTGTCCTCTGTATGTAAGGTAACACTGAGCTGGCAGCTTGTGAGATCAAGATGTTTTATTGCCCGTACAGGAAACCCAGCCCTTCCATCTCAGCATCACATAATGGCCTGAGAGGAAACAAACTGGATTTACATCAGCACTTCCTACTACAGCAAGAGAGCTGGGAAATAATGATGTACGAGTTCCGATGCACAGGGGCAGGACTGCGTGCATTATGCGGTCGAGTAAACACAGAGAAACAGCGCTGGTGTGATGTGAAAAAAAAAAAAAACCCACTCACCATGTTGACTTCTGACACCATGTCTATGCTCGCCACGTCTATGCTCATCCCGACTGCAACAGGGGCCCCTGGAAGAGGTTAAACAGCAGAATATGGATATAGGCCTACACCTCTACACCTGACCACAACACTGTGAATGGCGCCAAAAATAAAGAAGAAAGGGGTGAGAAAAATAATGGAGGTAAATCGGACACATACCTCCAAAGTCCGGCCTCAGTCGGATATCATATCCCTTCAGTAGTTTATCCACCGTCTCCTTCACGAAAGACATGTTGCCCGGTTCATTGACGCTGAAATGACAGCAGGAAAAACAAGAGAAAAGCATCACCTCGGCTCCGGGATCAATAACCTTGACTTCACTTAAATGACAAAAGCACTCACCTTTTCGCGCAACACACAATCGAACCGACAACCAGTGCGGAAAAGACGCGGAATTGACGGACCCTTTGCAAAGCAAACATCACCTTTTTTTCTGTTTTCTTTTTCTTTTTTTTCTTGTTTGGCTACAAACACAACAACACCAACAACAACAACAACAGCAGCAACAAAAAAAAGCCCCCCAATCAACAGTCGAGACGGATCCGGGCGCTCCGCAAATCAGAGTAAATCCATTGATTGCACAAACGGAGAAAGTCGACTGAGGAGGAGGGGGGGGTGAAAGAAGTCAGCAGGTTGCTGTGGATGGAGTCAGATATGAAATATGGGCTGACATCGCCTCCCCGGCTTGAACACTGGCTCCGCTTGTCTTTGCCGTCTCTGACTGTGCAAGAAGAAGAAGAAGAAGGAGAAGAAGAGGCTCTTGCGTTCAGGAGCTGAAGCGCATATTGATGAGGAGGGTGTTGTGGGATGCTGCTGCTGCTGCTGCTGCTGCTGCTGCTGCTGGTGGCGGTGAAGGCACTCGCCTTGTTCAAATGAGAGACGAAGTCCAACGCCACACTGTAAAAAATACCCACCAGTAGCTGCAGTGGAGTCTGTAGAGGGATTTTTGATTTTTTTTTGTCTTTTTTTGTAGGGAAATTATCTTGATGTGGAAAGTGTCCAGTTATTTTGCATTGGCAAGAAAGGAAACTGAGCTTGTTTCTTCTTAATTATTGGCCTGTCTGTTCTTAATAAACTACAAATCCTCTTTGTACTTTACGTGCCATAAATGCCTGTGATGTGGGTGTTTAAGAGACAACCAGCAAATTAGCAATAGCCCACACTTTTATTAATATGTGGGACTTTAGAATAAAGGAATTAGAATTGAAGCCAACAAAAACAAAAAAAAAACAACCTTCTGGTCTCTGGAGGAAGCCTCAAGTTTCAAAATTAAACTGGATCCTACAATTCCCATGATGCAACATTCCATGAGACCTATTGGAATGGTAAATTTCCAAATCTTCCAAATTGCACATCTTGAACTTATGACAAAGACTTAAAGATGAACTTGTATGTCTTGAGTTCAATTCAACCCCAATGACATCATTGGTGTTATTTCTGATGACATCATCAGGGTTAATCAATCAGACATTAAAAAGCTCCCTTCAGAGACAAACAGCATTTTATTTGCAATTATCATAACAACTTCATATATCAATACAAAATTTCCTTAAAAAATATTTTAATTAGTATTTTTTTATATTTTGAAGACATTTTACTTCAATATCATTATTATTTATCAATTGTTTCATCAAATTACATTTATGTTCAGTTATTTGACCATCTGCATGTTGCTTTATTTTCTCCCAAAATCTGAAATCAATAATTAGAAACCAATCCTCCCAATTGAAAAATACTAAATTTTAGGACTCAATATTACATCAAATAGTTGTGTCAAAACTGACATTTTTTACAGCGCTTCTCACACCATCTGCGCCAATCCCCTTCCCCTGTGTTTCCTATAAAAATGGCGGGACCTGAACAGTATCGAGAGGGGACAGGCTGCATTTATCAACCGATGAATCAATGATTGTGATCGATTAGCTTGTTAATCACCTGTAATGGCCTCTTTTCCTTATCTAAAAATGTAGGGCTTTACCATAATTTATTCAAATTGGGAAATACTGAAGTCGTCAGGAATTCCGCGGAAAATTGGGACCGCGTGCGTGCGTGTGCGCGCGTGCGACCCAGTCAGAGAACGTCATTAATAAGAAATCGGTGTTGTTGTGACATTTCCTACCTTGTGTCATAGATGGCAAACAACTTCTTGTTTCCGTCAACAGCATTCCTGAAAGAAAAGGGTGATGACATCATTAATGATAAAAACAGCTTTTAGCCAATCAAAACAATAACAGACAGGTGATTATTGATCCCCAGTCTATTATATCTTAGCCATTAACATAAAAAATCATCAATTTTATGTATGATTGAGTTTTTTTAACACTTCAAACGCACATGTTTTAATTTTATTAGTCTCAAAAGCTGTTTTTCTATTGGTTGACCTTCCCAGGTTTGTTGTTCAAATGAATCGATCCGTGTTTTCTTTCTATAGGCTTCAGTGTTGCTTTCTATAGGTTTGTAGCCTGCAGTCAAACAGATCTAAAGAGTGGGATGCCTGCAGGGTAAATATTGAAAAACAGTCGATTTGTCCTCCTGGAGAGCCCTTCATTCCCACCTCTTCATCTGCACACACGCACACGCACGCACGCACACATTTGCGTGTCTTTGTATCTTTTTTTTCTCTCTCTCATCTCTTTCACACGCGCGCTTGTCCGCGCGGTCACCACTGTGCGGGAGCTGTCCGCACGAGGCGCGGTGCTGAAACCAGCCTCCTGCGGGGGACGCGGGCTCGTTTCTTACACTTCTCGGTCTGCATCTCCAGACGAATTAAAGAAAGTGGAAGGAGCTCAGATATCAGACACTAATTACCGTCAACGAAACGTGGAGCTCGGCTACCCTCTTATGGCAACCGTCAGGATGATGATAAGTTTGGTTTGAGACTTTTTTTAAGGAGGACTTACAAGTTTGACAAGATATCCGAGTCTCTTGCTATTCTTGATGATTTCACATAATAACTAATGGAGATCTCACATCATTAAATAGCTCCACAGTTTCTGCACACACACATTTATCCCCAAAGGCTACACTTTCATTAAAATAATGCTGCATTTATGTATCATATCTCCTTTTTATATGGTAAATAGTAATTGTTTTTCATTTTTCTCGCAGTGAGAGGTAAGTTACTGTATTTAGAGGGAATGAAAACTAGCTGACAAGCTAACAACAAGCTAAATGATACATGGTTGATATAGTTAGAAAAAAGTAAAGGATGAACTTTTTTAAAAAAAGCTTAAACTTTGCCACAAAAAAATGGTTGAAAATGTTGATTTTAGCGTTAATAAGCTAAAATAAAAGGATACACATATAGCCAAAAGTAGTCTAAAAGAAAAATGGTTGAAAAATAATGGTAACTTTAAAGTAGACTAACACATTAGAAATGTTTTTGATATAAGTAAGAGTTTGGAATGGCTAAGTTAAGCTAATTAATTGTAAGATAGCTAAAAAATAAGAATTAATTGCTAAATGAATGGATAAAAAACTAAAATAGTTGGCTACCAGTATCAAGTAATAAGATGAAATAGCTAGCGTTACTTGTAACGCATTATGCTCTTATTTAACAGCATTTAATGTAGAAAAAGTCAGCTAAAAGTGTCCTGTGCTGTTCTGTTTGTGCAAATTTCATTTGTTTCTCCTAGTGTTTATTGTCTCATGCTTTCTTTTATATCTTTTTAACCCTTGTCTTGTCTCTTTTGGATACCTATTTCCTTCTTTTTGTGATTTCCTGCCCTGATGTGCTTCACCTGTGTCCCATTGCCCCCATCTCACCCAGTCTTGAACTCTCAGGGTAGGTGGTGTCAATGAAAGGGTAACTCCAGTTCATCTTTCACGGATGACTGAACATGTTGGAAAACACTGATGTGTGCACCTTTAATCGCAAAGTGTCATTTGTTTGCTGTTAAATTCACCCACAGGGGGTTTAAAACCCCGCACCGCCAGCGCGCCTCCTCCCCCTCCTCCTCCCCGATCCACCAATGGGGAGCACCTATTATAAAATTATTGGCCTCCGTTGCAGCACTTCGTCCTTTCGCACCGGCAGTAGGCGGTATTGCAAAAGAAGACGGGGAGGAAAAAATGTGAAGTGTATCCAGTGTCCTTCGAGGCTGGCTGACAGGACCGAGGAGGCAGCCTGTGTGATGCTGCTGCTGCTGCTGCTGCTGCTGCTGCTGCAACACCTCTGGATGCAGGAGACGCGATGCAGCAGGCGGTAGGAGGAAGGCGGTGCAGCCTATAGGAGAAGACAAGTCAGACTACTATAACACCGCCTGATGGGGGACCGCTGACTGAGAGAGAGAGAGAGAAAGAGAGAGATAAAGAGAGAGAGAGGGAGGGAGCAGAAACAGCCCATGGTGGAGGAGCAAAGGAGAAAAAGAAGAGGAGCCAACCGACGAGCACGGGGATTAGGTGATTGAACCCGTGATCGTCCTGTTTCAACATCGCCGTCGGAGACTCCCAGCCTCCAGCCGCTGAGAAAAAAAAAAAATAAAGCCCCCAAAATAGGCTAAACCATGGTGGTGATGGATCTGCATTCAGGTAGCCCCCCTTTTTTTTCCTCATCCTGCTTTTTTATAATTAGCCACAGCATAGGAAATGTGAAGAATTTATGTTTGAGTTTCATGTTTTTGGTGTAGAGAGTGAGGGGGGGAAAAAAAGGTGATGGTAGAGGGGGAGAAGTGAGGAGGGGGTGGCCCGTATAAATTGTAATGCGTTGGATTCAAACGCAGTGGAAGCTTTAACACAAAGGCTATCACACTGCAGAGAACAATACACCCTGTTTATGTGCGTTTTTTCTTTGTGATGTTCTGGCCTTTACGGTGCTCTGAGGCAGATGTTTTGGATGTGAGAGTTGCAGATTGCAGCCTCATTGAGCAGAGATTGTCCCGCCGCTTGATTTAGTGATTCCTGTAAACGCTCTGCAGCGGGGTGAAGAGTTTCTTTGTGTGAGTTGGGCTGCCTAGGACTCCCTCACCTTTATTTTTCTTATTTTATTTTAAGGACAATACAGCATTGTGGCAATTGCATGTTGTGATGTTTGTGATGCGATTTTGTTTGTTTTGCTTTGTCTTTTTCTGCATGTGATGGTGTGTTATGCCTCTACACAACAAAGTGAGCAGAATTTCAGTCATGGCAAGACTCATCATTTCCCTCCTGCTCCTGTGTGGATGCCAAAAAAGGTAAATATGAGCTAAACATGTTGTGAAACAGCTGCTAAAAACATTTAAAACACTTAGATAAAGTCTCAAAATGTTGAACTTTAAAAGCTTTAAAGCTGCTTAAAGTATTTTGCTCCTTTTTTAATAGAGACAAGTTGAATTTTCAGTCACATTTAAGAAGTGTATTGTCTCAAAATCTGATTGCTTCATCTGCAAATTTGTAAATGTGTACGTATAATATTCATGCCAGCTCTGCCCTCCTTCCTGTGATTGATCGCAGCGCTGCACTCTGCTACAGCACCGCTTAAGTGGCTGTCCTGCACTCAAGAAAAGCACAAAAAGATCTTTGGCAATGCTGTCAGTAAATCACTGGAATAGTCCACTCTCATCTGTCTAGATCAATGGCTTTTACATCACATGTTCAAACCCAGTAACCTTGTCCTCCACGTCTCTCCCTGTTAACTCCCGTGGATGAACAAAGTGTTCTTTGTAAGAAAGAAAAGAGGTAATTTTCCTCTTTCTAGCCACAGAAAACAGGCTCATTCCCTCGACATAATGCCATACTTAGAGGGGGAGCTCATTTGTTTATATTTGGATCACGTGTCAAAGCCCTTAATAATCTCCACTGGTAGTTGTGAGCCCTACTTATGTTCAATAATTAATCGCAACAAGCTTGTCCTTAATGCGGGGAGCTAATTAATCACAATAACAATGTCACGTTTGACGTCAGGATGTTGCTTCTCCTCAACTCTTGTTTTCTCTTCCCTTCCAGTCTCCAGGCGGCCGCCATGGACAACAGCACAGTTTTCACCCGGATCCTGGATGGGCTCCTGGATGGTTATGACAACAGGCTCCGGCCGGGGCTTGGAGGTTTTCTTGGGCCCATTTTTTAAACTCAAAACCAAAATCTTTTAGAGCTTTATTATCTTAAAACAAAACAGTAATCTATTTTAAAATAATACACAGTCAGTACTGTTTACTTCGCCCGCTAACCCGGACTCAACTACAGGAGGCCCTGCTCCCTGGTGTGATATGGTGCACTGATTCCTGGGAAAAAATGCTGATAGACTGGCAGATACAAGGGTAGAAACTGTGCGAGCAGATGTTAATTTCGCTCCCCCACATCAGCCAAGGTGAACGCACACACACATTGTCACGCGGCGTGTTTCCTCCTGAACCGTGGCGAGGATCACGAACACATGCAGCCTTTTCTTGTAGGCCGCCATGCTAGGTAAAGTAAATCAATCAAGCCATCATCAACGCAGGCTGAGTACAGCACGCCGCGGTGTTTTATTCACGCTCTTCACCCTGGCAACAGGAGATAACCTTGAGAGCCGACAAATTGCCATTCAAAGAGGGATATTTTCTTTTATAAGACTACTGAAATGAAAGCTTTTCACTTTCTACGTCCTCCCTCCCTTCCCTCCTTCCCTACCTCGCTCTTTAATGGCTCTGCACTTGCTGCATTCGCTCCGCTGATTGTCAACCAGCTTTTTTTTTCATTCTGCCCTAATGACACTGGTCCCCGTTTTCACTTCGTCTCCCGCCACGAACATACAGTACTTGTCCCATAATATGAAGAAACGAGGCTGTTTCATGCCGAATAGCTGATGTGTCATGGCAAAAGCCTGCTCTCACATCCTGGTAACGGTTGCTACCCTTGACAAGAGGGCCTATAAATACATACCAGAAAAACATTCAGGCCTCCATTCAGCATTCAACAAGCTGTTCTCCACAGCACGACCAATCCCAGCTCGCGAGGACCGAATTTGTGTGCACACACAGGAGATTTTGTGAGTTTTGCTGGTGTAAAAATGACAAAAATGCTGCACTACCTTTTCAAGATTGTTTTTTAGAGAAAGTGCATTGTGACAGAAATAAACGCTTGGATTGATGTGAACAGTGAGAGAGCACAGGTTTATTCTGTAGCTACATTTTTTAAATGTATAAATTAAAGCTTTATTGCTCAGTGTCTTCTAAATATCTTTCAGTTGGATCATTTGCAAGTCTCAGAGTTATTGAATCAGTTTTTGTTTTTAAAGTTTATATCTTTTAAAGTGTAAAAGCCTCTGAAACTAGAGTTGCAGCTCGAAAATATATCCTTTAAGTAATATTTTAAGCAAATAAACATAAAACATTCACTGTTTTTAGCTTCTCCAACATAAAAATTTGGTGTGTTTTTCTTTTTTGGATCAGTTTTAGTAACAAATCTCTCGGTTTTAAACTGTTGGTCAAACTAAACAAGACATCTAAAGATGTCTTCTTGGACTTTAGTCAAGACTAAATGATCTATTGACTTCTCCGCAGAATATTTTCTGAGATAAATCAATGATGAATAATGAATGAATGAATAATTGGAAGTTGCAGCCTCATGAAAAACCACATGTGCAGAGAAAATTCAGTTTTAGAAGATGTTTTAATCGCTATAATCAGGGAAGAACGTTCCTGATTTCAAGAAAAGATATTAACTTGCAAATGGCTCATATTTAAGAAATAAACAATATGAATCTTCATTAAATTCACTTGAATTTTCATGCTATTCCCACCTTTTTATGTCCTCTCCTTACCCTAAAAACATCTCGACTCTTCTCTCTTAACAGAAAATGTCACAGAGATCAAGACGAATATCTTTGTCACCAGCTTCGGCCCCGTGTCCGACACAGAGATGGTGAGTTGATCTCCAGCAAACATCATAAATATGCAATCATACCTGCAAAGTCCATCCAGACTACAGTCGGTATTTTTAGATTAAAACATATATTTACATTTCATGAGACTGGCACCGGCGCTCCTGCTGGAAGAACACTCTCGTCCCAGTTTTGTCTTTGAAGTTTGGCTCTCTTTTACTTGTAAATGAGACAAAATGAATGTCGACGACTTAAACTTTCAAGATTTAATGCAACGAGGCCGGCCCATTCCAGCTTGTTCCAACTGATTCATCCCTTTATTAGTCCATTCTCTTATGAACTATACGGTTCCACCTGGGTGGCAAAATGCATTAAATCTCCTCCTTCATTAAATCTTCCATTACACACTGCCGTATCCCCGCCGCACTTTGACACAGCAGTGATCAAACTTGCCACTTTCCTGTAATTGACTTGAAAAAGGTATTGACAGGGGTGCGAGACTGATTAATGAAATGCAGGGAGAGACTTGAACGGTTTCGTGGTCCATAAGCGTGTACGTCTGTCTGCTAACGGCGTCATTATTCTGTGGGGATGAAGTATCGTATTTGTTTCTCCTTCATTTTGTTTTTGCATGTAGCTCGAAGCCTATTTCACACACAAGCAAATTTATGATGGATTTCTACAGGGAAATGTTTGATCACCATATCTGTGAAATCTTAGAGGATTTATGAGAGTATAAAGGAGTTTAGGTATAAGTGAATGTGTGATTGTTTTGTGCGGAATTGAGAATTGGCTGTAAAGAAGTGAGCTAAATGAGTTTTGCTGTTTTAATTTCCCCTTATTTTGTAATTTTACAAGAAAAAAAACAGCATTAAAACCTTCATTAGGGAGGAAATCCGTGTAAAAGTATCTCAATCCGAGGAGGTAAACAAGAAAATGATGCTGCAAAAGAGCCAAGAAACAGAAACTGAGACTTTCAATAACTTTAAATTCTTCTTTTGGGTAAATAAACCAAAGAGTGCTGCTCCGAAGCTTAAGAGTGAAATAGACAACCATCTCTTAAGATGCAGTGAACACTCCATCCAGAGAAAAAATCTCTTGCCTTTGGCATCCCTTCAGCATCTTTTGGAGTATAATGATCACAGAGCAGACGGATTGGTAAACATGAGAGCAGAGTGCAGTTTACTGACATCACATTCACAAGGCTGCTGGGTCCAAACACATATCTCACACTGCTATTTTGGGGTAAATGTGCAAAGCTGTTGCTCTCATTTTCCTGCAAAACTCTCTGAAAAAATCCATCCTTTTCGCCTTTGTCTCAGGAGTACACCATCGACGTGTTCTTCCGTCAGAGCTGGAAGGACGAGCGTCTGTGCTTCAAAGGGCCGATGGAGATGCTGCCGTTAAACAACCTGCTGGCCAGCAACATCTGGACCCCAGATACCTTCTTCCTTAACGGC
>JAUZTA010000020.1:10714318-10724480 GCA_034780835.1 Ctenochaetus striatus
GCAGACATGTGCCATAGTAATGTCTCTCACTTACCAACAAAAATTACTGCTAAAGACCGTGCAAAACAATTCCCTGAAGCAGGGCAGGGCAAAGTATTACATTTTATTGCAAGCCTCAGTTTTAGGTGCCACTTTTGCCCCTGTGGGCTGAGTTACAGGGGCAATAGCTGGCATCTTTCTCCAGGAAATAAAACAACCCTATACTAAAAATTAACAAATGAAAAATGTTTCCTGCTTCCCTTTTGTCACAATAAACAATACAAGGACTTTGCTCTATTACTAAACCACTAGCAGTGCAGTTTAGGCTAACATTAGCAACTCATGCTCCTACACTTACAAGTATGCACCGCCGTAAAGGAGTGATTGAAAGTGCAGCATCTTCACTGCTGAGTTGTTGTTTAATTTCATGTGTCGCATGCAAACAAAAAGTGGAATGATACATGTAAAGTAGTCAAACTTCCAGGAAAGCTGACTGGTTAGCTACTCAGACATCAGGGTTTAATAAAGCTTGTTATAAAAAAGGATCATTTTAATTTAAAAAAAGACAGCAGAGTAAGATCATTTAACAGCTATCATAATTATTAAATCCTTATAATAATGAAAGAGAGCACATTTGTGGAGATATCCTGTTGCTTATGCAGCTATTTTGTTCATAATTAGCAGATTTTCCGGTGGTTTTGTAAAGACACAGTGCTGTTTTTTAAATGATGACTTGTATTGATTGTTAAAACTTATTTCAAGTGTCCATGTTTCTCTATTTAATCAAACTAATGGCTATTTTCAGTGCAGAAATGGCACTGGGCCTTTTATTCTCTCCACTGTAGCAACCACTGATTTCAACATATTCACACTGTGAATATCTCGTTTGAGAGCAATATTCTTCTCTCCCTCGAGGAGAGCCCCCTAATTAATGGAACAAATTGATTGATGTTTTGTTTGATGATCTTTGTTTGATCTTTGTTTTTCCCATGTCACCCGAGTGTTTTATTATCCTCTTATTGAGAACCGGAGCTGCCTCGTGTGTTTTAGTGAAATCTGAGGGGATTCGACATCATTTCTCACCTTCTGTCCCACTTCTGTTTCTGTTTGTCCGTCTCTCCTTCAATTAGCAACATGGTCGGCTTGATCTGGCTGCCGGACACCATCTTCAGGAATTCCAAGAATGCCGACTCCCACTGGATAACGACGCCCAATCAGCTGCTCCGGATCAGAAACAACGGAACAATACTTTACACGCTGAGGTAAAAAGCCTTGAAAACACATGAAAACACACAGTAGAGTACAATAAAAGACAGGAAATACTGTGCAGGGATCCAACAAAGAGGCAAACACAATGATTCAGCGGCAGGCAGTCCTGAAAGAACCCAAGCCAGGTGTTTACATGAGGAAAACTTGAATGAAAATCTATTTAACAGACATGATTGCCAACTGTTAATAGTGACTCATCTCACACACACTGAAATCTATACAAAGTGCTGGAGACAAATGAAGTCATTCAGGGCTGTTAAAGACGCACAGTTTGGGCCCAATACAAACACCAGAAACTTAATGTTCTTCACTTTCCAGCTGGTTGTCTTATTGAAAGCAAAATATCCAAATTTGGGCAAAAGGAAGGAAGCCTGAATGATTCCAGCAGCAACATATGAACTTGTTGTCTTGATTGATAAGTGATTATTGGTGCATTTTTGCAGATTTATCCAGCAGTGACCAGTCCTGCAAAATCCCATCCATCTAGCTGAAGAGTCTGTCTTTCACATGGCGTCAGTGCAGGTGATTTTCAGACAAAAAAGCATGTAACAAACCTTCAGTTTTTGTTCAAAATAAGAGTTTTTCTCTCTCTACTGAAGAAAAAGACTTGGAGTTGACAGGTTCCTCTAAAACTTTGAGTGGCGTCTGAGCTTATGAACTCTTGAGCTCTGACATGAGTTTTTTCTGCGTTGAGGATCCAATTTCACCTGCGTGTCCGGGATTTCAGACCAGACCTCGGTCCAATAACAAACACCAGGATGAGTGTTTGCTTTCAGGCCCTTGGAGGAGCAGTTCTCTGCTGTAACACGATACTTCAGACCCTGTCATGAAGAGCCAAATCGATCCAATGGCCAGAAAGACAAGACCTTCTTTGTCATAACTGACAAATACGAGTTAAAGATGCCACAACCACGAACCTGCTGCAAAATGTTTGCTTTTAAAAGCTCATTTCATCGCTGCTAATGCATGTTTCAGCGACAAATTTGAAAATTACTGTTTTATTACAAGCATATTAAGTGTTCAGAGGCGTTTGTTTGGGGGCGTCTTCACATCAACAGATGCATCTCTCCTGCTCTCGGTCTCTGCTGTGCTCGTCGCCACTCGCTCTCCTCACCTTCGCTCGCCACTCTTTGCCCAAATTTGGAGTTTCCTGGCTCCTCACAAAGACTGCTGTGAGCTGTGTATGCAAATGAGGACTCGCACGTCGTCTGCACTTTGTTCACCTCCGAGCGAGACAAGTGAGGCAGCCCCTCTTCCTGCTTTGATTGAGGCTCCCTCTTTTGTGCTCCCAGTCAGTCAATTAATGAGAAACTGTAGCTGGGACAAAGACGCAACAACACCGAACAAGTCAAGGAAAAAAAGCCTTATTTTTACAGCCATCCAGTGGAAATTAATTTGAAGATGATATATTGTGGTAACATGCGGGGAATATTAACTTAGATGGGTTCAGGTTTGTGTTTTGCATGCAGATTTAATCCCCTGTGTCTTTGTGATTGCTGTTGCTTTTCCAAAACATCTTCCAGATGCAGGAGCTTACACGCCTTTGGGCCCTGACCTATAAGTTAATGCCGTCATGGTGAGAAACATGTCCGACGCCGATGATTAAACAGTTCTGTCATTTTGAGGGATTTCGCACATAAACCGAGCAACAGAGTGTGATCCCGCACCATCTGGTTTGAAGACGGCGCTTCATATGCTGCAGTGCAAAAAAAGCGCATCATGTGATATAAGCAATGATGAACGGCGTGCACTCGCACCATGTGCTTCGTGGACCAAGAAATGAAGGATCCGAATTGTTTTTTACTGCTTTGTACGTCTTTGTCTGAGTGTTTCTGTCTCTCTCTCTTCCTCTCCAGGATGACCATCAACGCAGAATGCCAGCTGCAGCTCCATAATTTCCCGATGGACGAACACTCCTGTCCTCTCGTCTTCTCCAGCTGTGAATATTGGCAATAATACACACACACACACACAAATGCACATGCACACAGATGTAGATATGGATGCACAGGACTGAAAAACATGTATAAAGTCATGCAAAATCAATGATGCCTTTACATCTGACAAGTGAAGTAAAACTTTGAAGCTGCCATTGACAAAATTATCATCATTTTGGGCCAAAACGAGCACCAAAACTGTGCCACCCGATGAATAAAACTCAGCTGTTACCTCCAGCCAGGCGCTCAGCTCTAAAATAGTTTTGTATTCAGAGAGAATCAGACTTTAAACAGGCTGTTAGGCGGCTCAAGGTGCAGTGGGAATCATTGATTAAGGGGTTGAGGATGAACTGCATCAATAGGGGAAATTTAATGAGCCTGCTGCAATTTACTATCAGGGGTGCAAACTTCTCCAACACCACAATGTTTTTTTTTTTTTTTTCAGTCCGTGGGGTATTTACTATAGAGACTAGGTATTTATTTTAGTGACTGAATATACGTGTTAAATCTTGTTTCTTAGCTTTTAAATCTAACAAGACTTCTTTGCTGTCAACGTCTGCTGAGGTAGAAGAAAAAGAGAGTTGTAGATTCCAGTTCTGCCTCCTGATGGCTCATCAGATTCAGATCAGGGATCAAATGAGGAAAATGAAGAGGAGGAAGGAGAAGACATGATGCGTTGGGTCACAGTGACGATCGCAGCATCAGTAGACTTACTTTTGTCTCTGAGGATGAAGTTCAGCTGAGCTTGTTTCAATGATTCATGGTTCATCAGTGTACCTGAAATAAGCAACAAATACAATCAAACAAGTAGCCTGTTGAACAAATCGTGCATTAGAAAACAATCCTCACTTGTTTTGTTTTAAGTATTTTTTAGTTTTCCTGCACATTTAAATCGACCAGGAGCCAAAAACTCCCCCCAAAAAAAGGAAGCAAATGACATGATGGCTGCATTAGCACCACTAATGGTTTCATGCTTGCCTGAAATGTAGCCCTCAAAGCGTTTATTGTTCCATTAACCATCGCATTATTAAGTTTCTCACCACCTTAAAAGCAGCAAAATCAGATCTGATTATTTTATGACAGGTCATTCTGTTTTCTGAACGCTGCCAGATATGATTTACCACAGACATAATCATTACCTGATTCCACTAAGAATGGAAGCATTTGTCAAAAGCCGTTATTAAATCCCCTCTCAGCTCTGACTTCACATAATCAATCGACTATTTTTGAACATATATACAATTTGCCCAATGTGTGATGAGACTGGATGTCACCGTTCTGTACATATGAAAAAGCTATCGACCGTAAATGGGTTTCCATTATGTCTCTGCTCTCAGTAAAAGGATTTGCAGTAATAACCCCTTTTTTTTCTGGTCTCAGTTCACGACCACGTGAATGACTGATTTCTTTTTCTCTGTAGCTGCAAACAGATGAGCAGCCAAGGTCTCGAACGACACTGAATCAAAGGGACTTTTCCCCCCCGATTTTTAAATTCAGTCCACAAAACTTTTCTGGAGCTGCACGGCAACATTTAGCAACAACAAAAGTAAAAAATGCCCTCATACAGCCCACGAAATCCCAAATTTATTCAAAAAGATGTTATTTACACCCAATTTAAAGCCAAAATCTTTAATGTATCTTTTAGATTAGTACAGAACTGTAACTGAATTTTTAATTTTGTGTGAACTGTTCCTTTAAATCCTTGACATTTTATTTAATCTGATGAAGGGCCCTTTGCACCTCAATAAAAATGTAAAATTCAAGCCTCGTGAAAATCCTCCTTTTTTTTTTTTTTACATGGCAAAATGCATTTAAAATGACTCCTTCACTTCCCTCCATTTGCTGAAGCTGAATGCCTCCATGCCCCATCATGTTGATGGCTAATTGTGCAAACATGGTTTGATTAAATAAAAACAAAAACTCCTGCATAATTTCACGGTGTATGTTTAAGATTTGGCATCTCAGCAAATGTGATGGTGTTTTTCTTTGATAATGAACACAAATATGAGCGCAGACGGCAGCGAATGTCTACAGTTGCTAAATAAAAATGTCGCTGGAATTTATTTTAATCCCAAATACTAATTCCTCAAATTTAAAACTCATGAATCTGTGTTTTGTTCAGGATCTTTTGGATTAGACTAAGATCCTTTTAATAGCTAAGAAACCATTAAAACTGCAGGTGGAGATTAGACTTAAAACCAGTTTAAAGTCTCCTATCTTCCTCTGTTTAAAGAGATTTACTCACCTCTCAGAGCAGAACAAAGTCCTGACGATAAAAACAACAAAAACTGCTGTGACATCTGGTCGACGTCTGTTTTAAAATGTCCAGAGATTTTCACGTTGTATATATGAACATGTCTTATTTTTGGAGACATCCCGTTCTGTGTCAACTCTTTTGGAAAATGTCAAGCTGCTCTCCAGATTTCCATACGACTCCGATAAGCTTTGCATCCATCAAGAAGCTCTTAAGGAAGCATTTTCTTTACATTACAACATAGGATGCGAAAGGGAAGACACATTAACTAGCCGAGCAGTAAGTATTTCTCTCAGGTCATCCCTGTATATTTACATAAACACGCTGCCAGCCGTGTTTCTCAGTGGTTTTACATCAGGATATCTGATAATGAAGCTGCATTTGCCCCTCGCTTTCCTCCAGAGTCCAAACACATAATCCTATCTGAGACGCTGTAACATCCTCTGTTATCTTCCTCTCTTACCACTCAAGGCACGTAGCCGTTTAAGAGAAGCCTTATGTGCAACACTTTTTAAAATGTTCTGTCTCTTCTTCATGACAATTAGAGGCAACAATCAATTTCATTTATTTTAGATTGAGCATTACAAACATGATGAATGCGGCTCTGAACACAAACATTATGCAGCACGTTGCGATCAAGCTTTGAAAGGAAAGACACAGTTGCATGAAAGCTCCTGTACAGAGAAATAATCCAGTTTATTCACTGTATTGTGTTAAACGCTAGAAATAACAAAACTTTTCTGACAACTGGTGAGCTCGGTATAAAAGACGTGAAAAGCCTTAATGATGATTACAAGCACTCTGGACTCTGCAATCACTTTTTAAAGAACACACTCTGTGGTGCTAAATTTACCTTTTTACTGCCATTATATGTGACGTTAAAGGCTGGCAGTGATTGAGGGGCTGGAGGTGACCGAGTGTGTGCAAGAAAATAAATAGAAATCTGTTCATTTCCATTTGTTTCTTGTCAATCGGATAAATGCAACAGGATAAAAATAAGAAAATCATTTAATAATTTGTTAGAACTTAGAAACACTTCTTTGTTCGCCGGACAAATGGATTAAAAATCAAAACTATTTAAATGATTGAAACGAGTCTACAAGGTTCTTTGAGTCTGTATTTAGGCTTAACGCTGATTATTTAAACTCAGATCGGCTCAAGAAAAACAGCTGTAAATGCAAAACAAACACCCGGTAAAGAATTTTCCAGCATCTCAGTGTTGTAGAAACAGGAAAGTTATCCATGTAAAGATGTAATCAGCAGTTCTCGAGTCGTTCCTGCCCAAAACAGCAAAAGAGCTCCACGACGCTTGCCACAGGGGTTATTACGTTATTTGAAAGCCCACCACAGGGGTTCTTGAATGGTCAATCATAAGTTGTCACTCTGATTCCTCACAGCGTTCCTGTTTTCCATTTTGAAAACCTCACCCGAAATGGACTTGTGATAAACTTTCCATTGTAAAAACCAGCGGAAAAAAGGCTGAACACTCACAATTTAAACATATTCCCATCGCAGCTGACGCTGGAAATAAACTATTACTGACCTTCTATACATGTATGGCAGTGAAAAACAGTCACAGCTCTGCGATAAATAGAAAAACTGTGATGTCTGTTTTGTCCTTTTTCTCATTTTATGATAAGGTATCTTTAGCAATACACTACTGTATTTCAGACAAGGGAATGAACTGCAATTTTGAACAGAAGTTGGCTTACTTCCATATAAATGCCCACTGAAACCGCTGACTTGAAAGTTTTACACATTTAAGACAAAAGAATGAGCTTTCGATTGTCTGGATTTTGCCAGAAAGTCAGAAAGTAATGTCACCTTGGCGACTGATTGGACTTTTTGCACTTTTATTGTTAAAAATTCAGTTACTAAAAAGGGAAATTTAGGCTTTTGGGGGTTTCTTTGGGTGCCTTAGTGTTCCCTAGACAATAACACAAGTGGTTTTGACATTATGTAAACTGTAATTTGACTGGAGCAATGGCACTTAAGATCGTGTATCACTTCAGCCGTCATTTCCATACAAACGGTCAAGCTTGGGAACGATTCTTTGATATCTGATTTGAAACGTACTCTGTACATCGGGGGATCATCTAGATGTTTTTGGCTTCACTTTTGAGGAGTGTCATGTGATGTCTGACCATCTTTTAAAAGTCTGTCTGTCCCATCTGTGAGTTTAGCTCTCCAGATGTTACGTTGCATTGCTACTTGTTGCTGTGAGAGTGAAAGAGACACAGCTAATGCTACCTAGCTTGACCCCCCTCCACCTTTTAATAATGTGGAACAAACACAGCACTACATAATGTTAGCAAGCTCGGCTAACTAGCTTTTAATTCCCAAAGTGGACGCCAGTTAGCTTAAGTGGCTAGTTTCCACAGATGTTTTGAAGGGCTAAAGGTTTGCTAGCTTGAAAGAGAAGAAAGCATCTGTAGCATTATTCTAATCACAAAAAAAGTGAATTCAAATTAGAATTTCACTTTTAAATCCCTCACCTCTACTCATTCGATATTGTTCTTTCCAGCAGATATCCTCATATTTAATTGGACTCTGTAACAATAATAAGGCAGGAGGAGGATAAACAGGAAGAATATTAGCACCTGAGTGTCTGAACGGTTTATGTAACAACATTGTGTCTGAACATGATGCTTCAGGGGGCTTTTAAAGGCTTGAAATATGATGAACATTTTCAAGCTATGAAGATACACTTGTAACATGATAGTAATAGTGTTTGCAGTAAAGATAATTGTGCAAACACACCGAGAGAAATTTACCAGCAATAATGTTTGTCATCCATATTAGTGTCTGAAAAAAAACAAGTCTCCTGTATCATAGTGATTGCTCTTCTTGGTTATAGATGGCTATCCTCTAAATGAGACAATTTACATAATTAGTCTGGTTTCCACTACAGGGCACAACAAGGCTCCCGTCTCCCTCATTATTTCTGTCACTCATTTTTTTTTTCCCATGTAAAATTGCTTCAACTTTTTAAATGAGCTCAGCTTCACTTTCTTTCGCAGGAAGTATTGTGTTAGATTTCATAGAAATTCAACATCTCGGGTGGCTTTTTTTTAGCGAGTTACTGCGTCACCTGTCAACCCGTATGTGAAATCCAGCAGATTTAATGCGAAACATGTCCAGGATCAGCACACGATGGAGAGGCTCTGTTCTTTAAAGCATTTCGAGCAGGTCATTCTCCTTGTATCACATGAGAAAGAGGTCTCTTTCACACGTCACTGATGTGCAATAACAGGCCTGTCATAAAAGTATATAGTAGATGCATGGCTCTTAATCTCAAATTGAAGGAAACATCAAGACATTTCATTTAATTTTTCATTTTTTGCTTTTCAGACTTGCACTCGGGATCACAATATCCTGCAATAAAGCAGACCATTACGATTTCATTCGATTCAAGAGCATCCTTGAGACCAATTGGCTTTCACTTGCAGAGACAGGTGAAATTATTCCACTCAAATTAAGATTTTAAAATCAAATAATGCCTTGAATTACACGGCAGAGTGCGTATTTGTTCACCACGGGTGCACTACAGCAGACTCCGAGCAAACAAGTTAGCAGTAATGGCTCACTTGGTCTGCAGTCCACTGAATTGCCAATGAAAGCTCACTGTATAAATTTGGATAAATCATGCCCAAATCAGGTATAAATCATGCATGTAATAAAAACTGCACCGCTGCATCAGTCTCTCCTGTATCTTCTGCCTTCACTTTTTTATCCCTCTATTTCCTCTCTTCCTTTTCAAACACTAAGTTCACTCTCTGTTTGTGTTCCAGACGGCTACCCGCGAGACGAGATTGTGTACAAGTGGGCGCAAAACTCAGTGGCGACTTCAGACCAGAAATATTGGAGGCTTTACCAGTTTGATTTCATGGGGCTCAGGAACACCACCGACGTGCTCACGACGACTGCAGGTAAGACGGCAAATAAAAAGGTCAAGAGAAGTCGGCCTGCTCCTGCAGCTGAGTCACAAAAAGCAAGCTGAACGGCTGCATTTCATGGCGTTTTGGCTGAAAAAAATAATATAAACCTTTAACAATCTCCGTAGGAGGCATCTTTCTACCTGCACCTTTCCCCTCAGTGGAGGTCAAACGCCGGTTTTGTCTCTAACTAGCAGCTGGAACTTCAAAATAAAACTCAGCCTCCCTGCCCCAAAGCTTCGCACAGGTTACCATTAGCACCATGCCCATGAATGTAATCATACAGCTACAAGCTCAAAGCTCATAAGTATTCCCCTCGGGTGTAAGGGCAAATAGGTTTTTCCACTGACATTAATCACCAAGATTAAAGATTTAAAAGGAAGTTTAATTATTCACTCCTTTTCCTCCCCTCTTCCCATGCTTTTAGCGTGGTTATTAGGCCTTGTCTTCTTTGATGATTCAATTTAAGTTTGTTGTTTGGGAGGCAGCTGGAGAAACATTGTCGCTCCAACAGGTGTCGGTAATTATTCTCACAACCAGCACGAGGTGGACTGGTCCCTGATACATTTTTAAAGCTTTCACGTGACCCTCGGAGATAAAGACAGATTTAATTGAATTTGAGGGCTTAATAAGCAGAGCATAGTGAACGAGAGAGATGTGGGAAAAAGAGCGTGACGTAATGATTGTTAACCTTGCTTAACCTTGTTTATGAGTCACGTACTTGTGCCATACTGTCTTTTTTTTTTGTCTTTGGAGAGACGCGCTTGCATAATGTGACCTCATTCAGC
>JAUZTA010000020.1:10786504-10797299 GCA_034780835.1 Ctenochaetus striatus
CCAGAATCCAAAGTATTAATCCCTCATATCAAGTGTTTGGCTGTTGGGGATCTTTTGGTATTTATTTGTCATCTCCACTTTCAGTCGTGGTGCTAAGCTGAAGAAACTTTCAGCAGTAATCTCTCTGATCTGTATTTTCAGGTTCTTGGAGTAAATCCTGTCAGGTGAAGGTGGGATTTAATGGAAACCATCCAAGATACATACATACAGGGTTGTTTGAGTGATTTTGATTGGGCCAGCACTTACAGGCCGTGGTTCACCTACAGCTGAGACTATCCCCCTGTGGCTTATCTCTGTCCTGCACTATCTTTTTCAGGGAATTGAATTAAACATTTGATGGCGTCCTCCCCTCCAAAAAAAAGGCGTTTAGGAGGATGACTGAGGAAAAATCTTTTCCATCACAGCTCTGCTTCTCTGCCTTAAGGCCATGAAGCCAAGACGGCAGAAGGAAATATTTCCTTGATGAAAGATGGAGATTTGTTAATGTGCCAAATCTATTGTGGAAAGGAAAAGCCCAGCGACCGGTTTGAGCTCGGTCCAATCAGCTCAAGACCAGGGCTTTAATTTATTCAGGCAGCTCAAGAATCCCTCATAACTCTTTAAACATCCCCATTCTGTCTTCTACTCTGAGTTATTTGTAGCTTTTTCATATTTAATACCATTTAGTAGAGGCTAACGGTAAGGAGTAATTATTTTAGAGAGCTAAGCATTATAACAAGCATTGCAGCCACATCACTCAGAAATGACTCAGAATAGTAATCTTGTATTGCTTCAGGTTGTGTCAAGAGTTGCAGAACACTGACATTTCCAAATATAGCACATTAACACTGCAAAATCATGTGAAAAAAGGTTATTAAGTGCAATTTAGGTGGAGAATGTGCACCCCAAGACAGAGCTGCTCCAGAACAAAGGAGCTATTTTAGAATAAGAGGTTTGAGTAAAAAAAGGCACACAAAGGTCCACTACGACGAGAAAAAATAAAAGTGACATTTAAAGGACAAGCAATTATTCCTGCTGACGAGACAACGGGACGCATTCATGTTTTTACTTCTTCATTCAAAAGATAATGACTTAATTGAGCTGAAGTGCGTCAAACACTGAAAAGACAGCATACCTACATTTACCTCACTCGAAAGTGACTAATAATTTTGGCGAGATTATGAAAAAAAGCTGCTTCTGGTCTGATGAAAACAACGAAAAATGGCTTCTCCCATCAGAATAATAGTGCATAAGTGATAAAGATTTGTTTTTGAAATCACACAGCCTTCGGGGTTTAACTTATAATGCTGAAAGTCTGGTTCTTTATTTACCCCAGGTCTCAAAATAACTTCAGGTTAGGAGTCAGTGTAGTTATTTAACTAACTCTGACTACTTTGACCTAATAACCTTTAAAGAGTCGCACACAAACACTGCAACAGCCACGGAGAGGGGAGGATTTTAAGGTTTTCAGGCTGGCTGGCTGGCTGACTAAGAAGGTGTGTAACAGATAAAAATAAGTTGAAATGCTCTCTCTGCCTTTAGCTTGATTATTTTATAATCTTATTCTGTAATCTTAGAACCTTTAATCTCTAAAAATGCAGATATTTCACTTTTCTTTTGGTTATTCTTCACATTACACAAGTAAAAGTAAAGTGAAATTTGTTCCTAGAAAATCAGTTTATTTAGCTTTCTTGTAGTTTTTAAAGAAATAAACCAAATCTTGATTACACACAAATCTTTATTATATTTTTGCTAGATGTCTGTCTGTCTGCTGTTAGCATATATTAATATGAGTTAAATGTAGCTAAGGCTAGTTGTAGCTAGCTGACATTTGATGAAGCTATTTTATTTTGCTGCTTTTCTGTAGCAGAAGAAAGCACAATAAGTGGAGAGACAGTTTCTAGTTTCTAGTCTACAGAGCCAGAGGGAAGGTTTATCAGTTTTGGTTGGTATTTTTCATTTATTTATTTATTTTACATACAAACAAAAAAACATTTACACATTATATTGCCAGACATTATCATTTCTTTACATTAAAAAACATAATAATCTTTTTTTGGACAATTTTCTTTGTCTAAATATGTATCTAGTATCTGTTGCCGCCTTGGAGAAACTTTTTGAAGGGATGATTATTCGTTGCCTTGAAAAAATCCACTGAAAACATTTGGTACTCCGAGTGAAAAAACAGCCGCAATCGCAGGGACAAAGATTCAGTTCACCTGTTGTATCTTCTCTGATCTGCTTCCATTATCAGCTCGCTAGAGAGGGCAACTCGCAGACATGTCCGCATTGTACCGGCTCAGTTGTTCCTCTCACTTTAATGCACTCAATTTTAACCCAAGTAGAAGTGTGGCAACAAAAATTTAGATAGACCTTTCAGCGATTCTGCTTTCGCAAATGGATAAGGGCACCTTAAGGCTGCCTAAGCCATTACGCCTCGATCATCAAGGACGACATGAAGAGCAGACTCAACTGTTGCATGACTCTCTGCTGAAGTTTAGAGATATTCAGTGAAGATGTCAGGGCTTTTATTCTGAGCAAGGTGTTTATGGCAGATAAACAACTGACATGAAAGTATGACTGAGAGTTTATGTTTTGTTTTTGTCAAACAGTGATCATCCTTCCATGCAATAAACACTCACAGCTCCCTCCTTCTCTCCCTTTTGTGAAAAACAGGACTCGAGCTCAGTTCAGAATCATTTTTAAAAATTAGGAAATTGGCTGCGTTCCCTTTTAAAAGCCCCAAGAGTTAGAGCTTTATGTTAGAGGCTAAACAAATCTTGCATGTCTTAGGTCTGAAGCCATTCAAAGCTCTACTTTAAGCCCTTCCAAACACAGACTACAGCAAAAGACTTTGTTAAAGTCCGACCAAATTTTACTCTTTTGCCGGCCTGCCAGTTAAAAACTTCTGGGAAAATGTAGTATCTCTAAGGAGCCATTACTCCGAGGCGAAACCTGCCAATACCACGACACAATTTCTCACCCAGGAAGTTTTAGGGAGTAATTCAGTGAAAGGTGTGAAGAGAAAAGCCGTCGCGAGGAAGAAAGGATGGAGTGTGTTCAAGGGAGAGACATGGACATAAAAAAAAAGGATGCAGTTGAAAGTTGTTGTTGCTTTAGGTTGTTTTTGGTTTGTCCCAGTTGTAAATAGTGGCGGATGGACCACAGAGGCAGAAAAAGAGGGGGGACTGTTTCTCAGAAATGACCTCTTGTTTTGGTTCTGTGATATTTTTTGAGTTCGGATGACGGTCCGGACAGCGCGGCAGAGATGCCCACTGGGCGAGGTTGTTTTCTTGCCATGATGTGACCCACAAACTGAGGCAAGCTGGAGCAAAAACAATCAGTGTGGAGAAAAGAATAAAACCATCCACTGTACATTCATGGATGAAAGCTTTACAGTGAAGAGAACTGTAAAAGGGATCACGACACGATATTAACAATAATATTTTACAGTATTTTATGCTGAAAGTGGTGGAAGCTGACTGCTGGATGAACTACATAAATCGACTGTGACAGGAATATGCTGAATCTCCTCATTTCCTTTTTCTTTCTACATCCCACCTTTCACAAATTTCTCTGGCTATTATTGAATTGAATCATACTTACAAAATTTATATTATTGCAGACTACAGTATTGCTTTCTTTGGAGCACATATAAGGTCTTAACCTGTGCAAATGCACAAAAACATAATTACATGAGCTTTAGTCACAATTTCTCAACAATATTCTATATTTATAAGCTGCACTGAAAACAAGAGCACCGTCCTTTAAAACCTACCCTCTGCTGTCACCTCGGTGTATTGTGACGGTGAAGCACTATGGCTATAGGCTTCAGTATTTCTATGTGGTTTCAACCTCACGTCTAAAAAATGTGACCCTCTTTATAAAAAAGTGTGTCTGCAGAAGAAAAATAAATTGGCACTGTCCTTTTACTGTATTTTTCTAAAGAACATTGCCATTAAGTACCCACACAATCACAATCACACACATACACACTCACACACAAACAGTGAAGGACAAATAAATGTGGAAATCTAATTGTAAAACTCATAGAGTCGGAGCTCCCTCTAGGGGTCAGAGCAATCACATTTGCAGCATGTCAGCTCTGTTGAAAATGAAATTCTGACCTAAGCAGCTTTGGTTTTTACAACCCAACACATATAAACTTTGAAATGTTGAATTACTGTTTCAAATAAATGCAGGATTAATATCTGGTCGTCAGCTGGGAATCAAAACTCCCAGCCAGGACATTTTCAATCAAAAAAGGTCAATAATATATAACTGTCATAAACGATCAAGTGTGACACCATCATTTGCAACTCAGTACAGTTTAATGGTATTAAGCCTTGTGTGCAGCTTGCTGACATTGCAGTCCCACTTTCCTTCCACGACATCATAAATTACAGCATAAATATGCAGAATTATCATTTTGTACTGAATGCAGCTGAAGTAATGCGACCGAGCTTGTTAAAATATACTGTAGCTGTGCTTATATATGGATCTGTGTGGGTGGAGGGATAACGAATTTCTAGGCTTTGTAAGTGCACAGGAGGAGAGCTTACTGGTAATTTTGAGTGGGAGGGAGGGAGGCTTACTGGTGGGCGAGAAAGTAACCAGGTTTTATTTCACAGAAGTGGAAGAGCAGACATTGTAGAGCATCATATGGGTAAGTAGGATGTGTATGATGCTTTGTAGTCCTGCTATTGAGTTCAGGCATGTGTTAGTGTGTGTATACAGTATATGTGTGTGTGTGTGTGCACACAGCCTATTAGGAGGTTTTTGTGTGTTTCTGGACGTGTGTGGGTGCGTGATTTGTCTATTCACATTCCTCTGGTAAAGACTGTGCAGCTCCGTCTTCCAGTTGCTTCAGTCTGGTCATCACTCTTCTTCCCATCTGGTTGAACTTGGACCTGCAGGTCGCCTCCATCCGAAGCTCCCTCTGGTGCCTGTGACAGAGCAGTTTAACATTACAGATGACAGAACTGAGGAACTGAAACTGGTTGAAAGGACTGTTTGGTAAACTAGAGCCCTCAAGGCATCCAAACCACCATGAATTCAGTTTCTGAAGTGTTATTGTTAATTTTAGTGTTGAATAAAGTGCAGCAGCAAATTTTTATCAAATTACTTTCCAGTTTTTGGTTTCAAATTAAGGTTACTCTTTGCCACATAATGTGTTAATGTGTCAAAGTATAATCAAATGCCTGTCTAAAAGGGTTGAAAACAAATTAAAAATACAAAAGAAAATAAATTTCAATTTCAATGAGATTTTGATTATTTTCTTCACTGCAATTTCTCATTAATCTCTGCCACATAATCAGACTTTGTCGGTTCAAAAAGATTAACAAAAATGTAATCAGTTCCCAGAAATGATACTAAAACACTCTAAAACTCACCATAGAAAATAAAACAAATAATTGTTCTGTTAATTGCAGTTGTAGTTTAACAAAATCCCTGCCACATCTTACAGTAAAATCATTTAACAGTGAAAATGTACAGAAAGATCCTTGAAAATGGAGGAATTAAAGGGAGGAGATGTAAATTGTTGTATCACCATACAACGAACAAGTATTTAGCTGTTATATCAGAACAGATAAGCTTCCTGACTTCATGTAACAAAAATGCATTGAAGATTACATAACATGAGTGAGAGTTTGTATACAGTTATGAGTCTTTTAAGCAGAGCTGATGATTAATGTTTTAAAGGCTGATCAAAGCCAGTTAGATATTTCTATTTTTGTTCTATAGCCATAAAAAAGAAGCTCAATGCAGCGTCTTTCAGCTTTTTTGGAGGCAACTCCAGGTACACAAGTTGTACATTCAGTAACTTCATGTTTGGTTTATACTGAGGACTTCCCCTCTTAAAACTAAAAGTACAACATGTTTATAACTCATCAGAAGAAGCACAGTCCGTCATGTGTGTGTGTTTATGTGGATATACTTAAACATTTCATTCTTCCTCTTGCATAAGAAGTGTCGTCTTTGCATAAATAAGCATCCATTGTGCCTTAAAACTCTAAATGTTAGCTCTTGCATCGCTGCTTTCTTTGTCTGTATAACATACACATCAGGTCTGCTGACTTACATGGCTGTTGTTCCTCTGGTGACGTTGCCATTGGAGACCAGAGCTTCCCCAAACAAGAACTGTGCTCTTATCATCTCTGGTGTTAGTTGGACTCCTGAGCTTTCACACCTGCACACAGATTAACAAACACACACACAGAAACACACACACAGTCTGAGCATGAAAGCAACAAGCTTACATGAAGCCTGATAGAAAAAGCTCCCAACAGGATAATCAATAAATGTCAATGCTGTACTGTGTGTGCTTACTGTTGGTCCATTAGTGGTGCCGGATCATCGTGGAGGCCACTAAGAGGATGAGGAGGCGCTGTGAGTGGCAGAATATCTGTGCTGTAGTCCACAGACCTATAAAGGACACACACACTGCTTTTTCCCCTGAGGAGCCAGACCACACATTACCGAGTCGAGATAATGGTCGCATATCTGCTCCATCCTGCTTAGAAAAGACTGCTGCGGGTTGTTTGGTCTCTAAGTTTGAACAGGACCGATGAAATATCTCCAGAGTGAAAGTTGATACCACTTACAGGCAGAATAGAATTTAAAACTAACAAACCCCAGATTTGCTTTGCAGATTTTGCTCAGTTAACACACACACACACAGCTTTTAACACACATGAAGAAAAGAAGCAGTCACACATGATGGCATCATTAAAAGATCATCATCTACTTTTTACCTTACATCTCTCCAAAGTCTTTAGTTACTAGGTGACTTCAATTGTGTGATTTATTACAACAATAACAATTTGAGGCTGTCAAACAATATATTAAGCATGGCAGCTAATCCTTTATAAATGTACGTAAGACTCTGTTTTATTGCATACATGGTGAAACATGTTCTGGTCAGTAAAATAATGACCACTGACCATGAAGCTCTGCAAAGCGAGGGAAAGCTGCAGAATCAGACTGCAATTCAGGGTCCTTCAACTCAAGGAGAGTCACAAATCTCTATGCCATAAACAGTCCAAACTGAACCGTTTCTAATTAAATACTAAATTTTTGTTCAATCCAACTCTTATATAATGAGTTTCAATTGCAAATATGAGTCTAAGTTCACAGTAATATGGCTGTAAGATAAGCAGCCTTTCTGTAGCCTTTGTGTCAGTGTTTTAGAGTCTGTCGGTGGCTGAGCAACAACAGAGTCATTTCTAATCATTCACACATGCTGCATAAGTAAAACACACACTTTTGCTGTCAAGTTCATTCAGAGCTCCTACCGCAGCCACCTGACATACTGTTAATGATATTGTTTGTGTTTGTAACACAACCTAAGACAATGTGATAGTAACCAGTGATGCGGTGATAGAAATTTAATATGACTGAGCAGCGAGGCTGGAGGTTATTATTTCTCTCGTGAAAATAAAAGAATACTACAGCTATCCTGCATATCAGTGCTGACAGGCATAAAGAGAAGACTGCGCCTCGCCAGGCATCTGATTATGTAACATGGAGAAGGTGAGGAGAAATGAGAGGTAGACAGAAAGGTGAGGAGAGAGAGAGCTGTGACAGAATAAGATTCAAACCCACGCAGTAATAAGTACGTCATGCGAACAGTGGTTTTTTAAATTACTTGGACATGTTGTCAAAGAATAAGAAACCATTTCAGATCCCACAGGGTCTTTTGTTTCATCAGCCCTGCAACTTTAAAATTCCATCTTGCAAACAAATGGCATTGTATTTTAGAATATTTTTTCAGAAACAGGATAAGGAACAGTGTTTTGCACACCTGAGGAGGATTTGTTGTGACAGGGTGTATAGAGGAGCATACAGTGCACCACATGGGACTCATGCTGTGTTAACTAATACAAGACATCAAAATATCATAATTTATTCACTGTCCATTTAGGCTTAAGACTGAATAAATCATATCACAGTGTTAAGTGCAGACCGTGTGCAGGCCTCTTCGCCTTCATGTGACCCAGATTCCACACAGAAAGTATTTTACTTGAGGTATGTATTAAGTATGATTTTGTATGATTTAAATGAGCGAAACAAAATGAAAATAAGGCAGATCACTGCAGTTATATCAAAGCAAAGCAACAAAACTGCTGAAATGTGGTCATTTGCATTGCACGCGTCTTGATGAAATCAGAGGCTCTAAAAACCTGAGGGGGAGGAGTCCAATCTCAACAATCACTATTTATTTTAGATATGCAACTTTAGGGACTATTTTACTGATGTGCAAGCGATGAATACAAGAAAAAAAAACATAATCCACATGTCTTTATCAAATCCTAATAAGATCTAAGTACAAGTAGCGTATTTTACAAAAACTAAATAAATCAGAACCTGTAAGTGCAAAATTCTGTACAACCGAGCAGAAAACTTGACGTCATGCGACCTGGCAGGTGCTGGGTGTCGTGTGGAGGTTGCTGTTACACATTTATGTCAGAAGACTGAGAGAAGTCATGTTTCTGTAAGAGTGTGTGCGAGACGATGAATGGAATCTGAAGCTATTAAATACTCACGCTGGGTCTTGGCCATTTGACAGGAGCGCAGAGAGCAAAAATATCTCCTCCAAGAGACCAGCTATTAATTTAGTGATATTAGCCTGCTTCTTCTGAAGCTTTCTTATAAAAACAACAAGTCAGGAACCTCAGCAGATCTACATGGAGATGTGTTTGAAAAAAAACTAAAACTGCTACACAAAAAAACACTTAGAGGCACAATATGTAACTTCTAAAGGTTTCTCAATGAACACATGAACAAAAAAGATGTTGTTTGATGATGCTGTAAAATGCTGTAGGATCATGGGATCAAACAGATTTTATTGTTAAACGGCCACCATGCAGATGAAAATCTATTTGACTGACTCGGGCAAAGGCATTTACAGACTAGGTAATGTGTTAAAGTTTTATTTTCTCTATGTTCAGTTGTGTTTGCCAACTTCCTCAATGACTCTGACTGGTGTTACCCCAGGTTAAGTTAGCAGCAGGTGACAAAATGAAACTCAATGTTACCTTAACAAAATTTAAGGATTTCTCTGAGTTTGAACATTGCTGGAAACATTTGCAACGATTCAAGTTGACAATTCAACAAATTTAATCACATCAGGATGTTAAACTCTGACATACTGTGCGTTTAGGAACTTGTCAGGGAATGATTGTCAATTGTTGATTTTACTCATGAAAAAGCTGTAATAAAGTAATTTGGCATCTTGCCACTGCAGGGCCATAAGTTCAAAATTTTCCATGGACTGAAAAGATATGGATAGCGAAAGTAAACAAAAGTCACTTTCCAGTCTGTAAACAACTAGTGTAAATATGTACTGGTGCTTTTTGATCCCACGTTGGTGGAGCATGGGAAGTTGGGAACCTCTGAGTGAGTGTACCATCTCTTTTAACTTCTGGGTGGCTGCTGTCAATGTGAAGGCTTTCTCGCTGCCTTGTTCAGTGATTTAGAGCTCGATCCTGCACCCAGTGATAAAGTTCAGTTCTGACTTACCTGCGCATGTGACAGTCACTGGTCAGAGCTGGCTGTTTGGACAGATAGTTGCAGGTAATCTGATCAAAATTCCTCCATGTCATGAGGCCTGGGATCACCTCCTGCAGTCGGTGAGGAAAAAAAGATGCCACATCTGCGTCAGTTCAATCAGATATTACAGAAAGGAAGAGCTCATATTTCAAATATGTCTGATTTGATTAACTGAACCTTCAGTTTGGAAACACAATACCTGAATAATCATGATAAATCTGATTCTACAAAAACTTGCCTCAAGGATAAGACTGCAAATCTGAAAAGAAATTACCTTGCGGTCCAGGAACTTCCTCTGAGTGTGTGTCCTGATTCCATACATGTTGCCCTCAGGAACTGAAAACCTGCACAGGGAAAAGCATTTTCAGTCAGGTCTATAGCTGGGCAGTATATGACCACAAACATTGATTTATGGACTGAAGCGTTGTTGTTACCGGGGCAGAGGGCAGAGGTGGAACTCCAGGTCGCTCTCCAGGTATTTAGGGGTCGGTTTGTAAGTCTGCAGGCCTGGAGCCGGGTTCTGAAGCATACGAGGAGATAAACACAGGAACAAAAGTGGTGTGAATATACTGCAGCACTGATATGCATAATGTATCATGTGCAGTGAAACATCCTTACAAAGATCCTGAGTGGGTTTGCTGGAAAAGGTCTGAGCAGAGCTTCAGGGGGGCTGAAGGTGAGACCGGCAGCCTCTTTTTCCTCCACATCCTCCTCTTCATTTTCATGCTGCTCAATCTCCTGCGCTCTTATGGAAGATTGGTCTCCGACCTTATTGAGCACTAGTTCATCCTAAAAAGTGACGATAATGCAGTGAGAGAAATGTTAAAAAGCACTGAAAGGACAAATGTCAGGTAGATCAGAGTGGATAAGCAAAGACATAAAGTATAAACAGATGATGTGTGATGAGTGAATAACTGGCTCTAATGGTTCAATCTGTATGTTTAAGTATGTTTTAATCCAGTTGCTGCATCATTACCAGTGCTCCAGTGCGCAATGGTCTGGCCAATTTAGCAGGGACATAAGAGTTATAAGCCTCCCAGGCCGACACAGGCTGGTAGCCCATAAGTTTATAGTGCTGAGGGACCTGGAGAGAAAAAACAAAACCAACAAATAAGATGGTTTTAATAGCAAAAGAACAGAGCAACAAAGAAATGATCTATGGATTGTGTTCATAGAGATAAAGGTACTGACAGAGCTCCATTACTTCAGTTTTGTTTTAAGGGAACAGTATTTAGTCAATAACTTCAGCAAAGTTTTTATTTTA
>JAUZTA010000020.1:10798467-10809508 GCA_034780835.1 Ctenochaetus striatus
TATATTAAAGTAACAAGGCTCCTTCTTAACAATGTAGTGGTGAGCTAAATGAGTGGTATATCATAAATAAATACAAACTAAAATATTGGTTTTTTTGTATTTCTTTCTTGCTACAAACTGCACAAAATAAAAGAAACTCAACTCAGCCAAAATAAATCAAATTTCATTGTATTCAAAGGAGAGAAAAATACAAGGTTCACACCAAAACACCAATACACAAAAGTCTCATACATATAACAGCACATTAGCACATATCTGCAAACATCTCACTGGTTTGTTTCATAGTTCAAAATTCTCCCAAACTGTACTAAACTTTCACATGATCTCTTTTTGCTTTTCTTACTTTGTGTTGTTCTCCTCCAACCTGCCTTTGTTTAAGTTTCCCTCCACAGCTCACATGTGCCTGATTCACACTGCCCCTCCCCCTTCCACTTCCCTTTCCTGTCCAGGTGGAAAAGGGCTATTCCCTACATTTTTTCCTTTCCACCTCACTGCTACAAGTGAAGCTGACAACAACTCATTAAGATCTGAAACATGGCAACGAGCTTCAACTAACACCGTTTTCAAAGAGTCACAAGGTGCCAAAAAAATGGGAACACTGGTTTAAATTTTAACAATGTTCTGTATTTTATAGGCTTATCAGGCTTATTTTATAGTTTGTGTTAAATCTTTAACAACTATTAAAATGCAGCTTTCAAATAAATGCAGTTAAGTAAAAAGTGCAATATTTCAGCCTTGGAGAAAAGAAGTATACAAAATATATATACATAAAGTAAATATACAAAGTAAAAAGACAAGAGCATCAACATTTTACTGAAGTATGAAGTTTGTGTGGTTGGTAACTTTCCACTGCTGCTGCTGGGTACGACTCTGTCTGAGTCTGACGTTCAGATGACCAGGTGCTGCAGGAAAAACCCACCTGGAGCTTGAAGAAAGGAATATGTGCTGTCACAGTCACATCAATAGGATCCACAGGCATTGGGACCAAATAACTGGCAGCCTTGAAATATCAAGGAGACAGATGGCATTATTTGTTCAATTGAACACTGGGACCTTTTTTCTGCAGGGAATCACGAAAATTAAAGATCCAATAAAAGTGTAAGAAACTGAGCCCCTCTTATTGACTCTACAGCTCGATCAAAGATGCCTTTTGAGGAAAATTATGACTGAAAACTGTTCCATGTGCAAGATGATAGCTTATATTTAGGTTGTTTTCATTTTAAAAGGCTTTAAAAAGAAAAACTGAAGTGTTTTCACTGTATTGTTCTGATAACTTCTGATTGCATCAAACAAAAAAAAGCTTGTAATGTGCACAGAGGATGTATTTTTTACACTTTTGTGTCATCGTGTATGCAAAACACTCACCAGCAGATCATCTTCATCAGAGAAAACGGGGAAGGAAGATGGAAAGACTCTGTCCGGTGAGATCTTAAGATCACATGTTGTCTCTTCTTCAGCTGAAAAAGTGAGACCATTAATTCAAGAAAACGTCCATTTCTATACATCATCATTTGTTGGGGTCAGTGAGAAATGTATGACTAACCGAACCACAAATAGCCCGTCCCTGAGGCATGCATGTATATTCTAAGAATCTCATAATACTAGAGGGGATTTGATTTGAATTTTTCCCTTGAGGAATAAATTCAACTAAGCATGATTTACTGACATGGCATAATGAGATTACTTCTGAATAAAGAGATCACAGGATATTCAGAACCTTTCTTTGCCGAGGGCCTGCTCCTCATACTGTCTGCCAGTTTCTTCAAACAGGTCAGTCTGCGGTTCATACGACATCGGATCACTACCTGGAAAAGAGAGACGAGTGCAGGATATAAGTGCATTAAGTCAGCGGACATTCACATCCGCCTCTTCTAATTTAATTTACTATAATTGTGCTTGGTTATCTTGATCATTAAGGACATAGCCGTGAAAAAAAAACTACTTTTATTGAGATTTTTGATCAAATAGCCATTAAAATTGAATGTTATGACTAAATACACACAGTCAGAGTTGACTTTCTGTTATGCAAAAATAAAATTCTAAGAGTTTATTTTATTTCCTGCCTGGAAAAGAGCTGCATGCTCTGTTGCTTTAGGAGGCCATGTGAGATTTATCAGCGTTCACAGGAATGCAGAGTAACCAAGAAAATCGACTGTAAAGAATATTATTCATTTAGTGTGTAGAAGTTCCACATGGCTGAACTAAAGGGACGGGGCCGCAGGGACGCTGGTCCTCTCCTGAGGGCAGACGGGAGTGTGTGTGATGTATGTATTTGTGCGTCTAAGAAAATGCTCATGCATGTGTGCAATGGCACATGTAGATCAGTACACTTATGTGTGCACCTTGCGTGCTGCCTGCTGGAACAGTGTGAGGGCTCTGCGTCTCAGCTCCCAGTGAAAACTGGAGTAGAACTGGAAGGACGGGGCTCCCTCGTGGGCCTAGGAGAGGTTAGAGAGATTTTTATAGCTGACTTTCATATGCTCATTTGGCATTGTTACATTGAGTGCATTTGAAAAGGACCATAAATGTGGAATTTCATGAGGTCTCAGCCTGGAGTGTTTAAATGGCAAAAGATAGCAGGACAGTTAAAGTGAATGTCAGATGGAATTAAATAGCATGAGTGGCTTTAAGCAACACGATTAATTTCACTTACAGCAAGGTTTTTTAGAGATCTCTCCTTGGAAAATGTATCATGCAGGAGGGTTATGACTTGGTGGACTTTTCTCACCACATATCCACAGTTAAACTATGGATCTATTAAGCGTTTCATGAACATCATGCATGCTGTAGTTTTGCAGCTGAGGGCTAGTATTTTAAGATTTCATGGGGAGAGATATTGAAGGTGACACATAACAAAAGAAGGGTGGGTTTAGTAAATGTTTGTCACTCCTTTCATGTAAGAGCAATCAATGCCTTCTACTTTACTTAATGCCACTATAACTGCCTCATATGTAGCAACAGGCAAGTCAACCAAATATCAGCTGAGTACAGCAGCTATTTAAAAACAACAGCTCACACAAACAGGGAAGTTTAGCAGAGGTTACCTGTCCTGCCTCAAGAAGCACTCGTCTGGAGGAAAGTTTAGGTTGTTTAGAAGCAAAGTCTTCCTTCTGCCTCACATCTCCCCTTTTTACCTACAACAGATTCAGTTAGCGTAGCACAATGCAGGTTTGAAGAGTAAATGTGCAAGACTATACTTTGACACAGTGGTGTTTTTAGCTAAATGTTAAAATTAGCTTTTTAACATGCTTACAAAGATAATGCCAACTGGACGTTTAGCATGTTCATCCTTAGTTTGGCATGTTAGCATGCTAACATTTGCTAATATGCATGTTACAGGTTTTTATCATAAACCAAAGAAATTCACAAAATCAAAAATGTCATAATTTATCAACATATTATCAATCCATCAAATAGCTGAGATTCTGTAGGACAAAAGTTGATTGACCGAAAGGATTAAGCATGTGACAACAACTGCGACACTCTACTGTTTCAAGTTTTACAGGAAATTCACCATCAAATGAGAGGTAACTTCTGCCACAATAACCTTATTATAGTCTTGCTTCCTTTTTGTCATAAAGGCTGTTACATAACTGCATTCCTTCCACGGCCACATCATTTTATAATGTGTCATATAGTTAGAGTTAGAAAGTAATCTGCTAGAAAATGTTCCAGCACAGAGGGAGATTGGTATGAGGCAGAAAAGCAAAAGTAGACCTATTGTTTCTTTTTTCTAAAACCCTCCAGAGTTTTTGGCAATGACAGATGGTGCAAGGCCAAGGAAGAAAAATACTTCAGCATGTTTATCCTTTATAATAGGGATGCCTTGAAATCCTTTGGCTGAAAAGGCAAAATTCTCTTTGTACAAGAAGAAATAAACTGTTTTATTTTTGAAACAACAGCAACTATGACTACCAGTGGTGTGGATTAAGGTTTCATTTATTTTTTAGTAGGGAGGTAACTAAACATTGTTTGACAGTGACGTTATGGTTTTGACGTAATAACTCCTCATTCCACTCCTAAATTCTTTCATAGGAACTGAATTACGATTAAATAACACAGTCTGGTTGATAAAAAGACAATGTGGAAAAGCAGTTAATTATCACTGTGATGCAAACAGAGGACAGTAGTTTATCTGAAGCATCATTCAAGTTCCAATGTGCAGTAAAAACTTCCAGAAAAGAACTACAGAAGAAGAATGGAGCTCCTTCTGTCATTAAAGCAAAACAGGTCCTATAAAATATCAAAGTGTGGTGATATGAGGCTATAAATGAAGAATGTATGGAGGAGGAGGCATGTCTCATTTATAAACAGTGCAGGTGGAGCGGAGGTGGGGAAGGAAGTGCTGCTGAGTGTCTGCGAGGGTTATGTGAACTATTCCAATAACTCGTCGTCAGGAACCAGTCCCACATACACACAAACAAAATCATATTTCAGGACTGATGGTACTTTGGATGACTCTGTGCATTTCCTCAGCAACTCTCAATAAAATTAATCACAGAGGCAGCATGTTTTTATTTTACAAGGATAAAAATGTGCACAGGTCGCAGTGTAAATCTAATAATACTGCAACTGCAACAGGATATGACATTGGCATGCGCGTTTTGTCGAGCATAAAAGTAATTAGCTGCTGACATATCGTAAACATCATGTTGACCAAAATAAGATAATAAATTCAAATGCGGTACATAAAAAGGTGCTTATGTTATAAAGCCAGAAAAATCTGTTGTACTACAAACAATAATTAGACCGATCAATATTTCACTCGCACAGATTTTCCTGCACAAGATATAATACTTTTCAACCAATATTCAGTTCTACTGTGACCGTCCTGCTGAGATTTTGTTACTTTCAACTGCATTTGATACTTAATGCAGACCATAAATGACTATAAGAAACAGTTCAACATAAAAAGGGTCAGTCAACAGTGGCCAAACACACACCTCCAACGGCAAAAAAGGTGCTTTTACCGCATCATTTGCATCAAAAATGACACCCCCTCTTTGAGTAATTACTAAAATCTGAACATGTAGATGAAAAAACACATTTTAAGATTCAGTATGACTACCATTTTGTCAGGACGTCATTGTCTTTGATGTTCATCACCTTTAGGAATTCACTCAGAAATCATAGAAAGAAGATGTTCGTTTTATAACGTGCCTGAGAATCATCAAATATCCAGAAATGTTGTCCGTTTCCATGGTAATATTGCAAACAGGGACTGCTAAAAGATAATTTGGCATACTTTCAATGGTGGTAGTTTGTCATAACGCAAACGAATGGGGGTTAGGGGTTGTTGAGGGGCAAAAGTTGTCTTAATTTTGGGGGCCCATGGCGCCAGACTTTGAAAATTCCTGCCCGGCATTAAACTACTGGGAACAAAAAGGTTATTGTGAGAATATCAAAGAGGACACCGAATCTGTAGGTCAACACTGAGTGAAAAAAACTTACCATGTATTCATGTAAGGCAATCTCTCTCTCCTCGGCTACCTGCCTCCTGGCACGTTCGGACATGGGGTCCTTACCGAGATGAACTTGCCTGAATGAATGAATGTTTTAAGTTTAACTTAGGTAAACAAAAGATAACCTGAAAAAAACAGTATAAATGTAATGGCTCCATAGTTTGAATTTCTTTTTTTATTCAAGTGCATGTATTTCTATTCCATTGTAGAAATTAGAACAACAAAAAATGATAAAATATGTATTATTCTTTTACTGGACTACTCTTTTAAAAAAGGCACACTTTTTTTCACCAGGATGTCATAAACTTTGTGCAAAATCTAAAAAAATCCTCTCTTACATTTTTATATAGCTGATAAATAATATTTAGTTTGTGTAATTGAAGCAAAAAAAAAAGTCCGTCTGTATTTTAAATGTGTATTCTTCCAGAAACTGGATGGAGTAATTATAATAATTAATTATAATTATGGTAATTATTACAAATGATCAAGTATTATTAGCTTGTCCATTTGCTTTTAATTGGATTTTCCACATTAGTTAGTGCACAAGGAAAAACACACGTAATTCTCCAAACATTCACAGGGATTTTAAATGAAACTTAATCATTTTAGCTTTGACTTACCATCTGAGATGGTTGCTTTGCTCTTCCTTCATGTTTTGCTGCACCTTTTTTATGAAAAAGGCCTCCTTCATCTGCCTGTTCTGCAGACCAACCATACTGCCACAGGATATGGCTATGGGGAATACCAGGAAATAATATCAGACGTTACTTTATCACATGTGATCTGAATTTACTTCATAGCCACAAGTTGAAAAATACACTGTGCAAAAGAAGAATTTAATAGGACTCTGACTCAGCGTAGTTTATATGTCAAATGCAGCAACAGCTTTGATGAGTTCATATTATTCACAAAAACCACATAACTACTAACAGATTAACATCACTGTGTGGCATCTACCTTCCCTCAGGTCTTTACAGGTCAGTTTATTGGTGTCTTTTATCAGCATCTTTGCGACTCCTGCAGGAGTTGAGACATCTATCGCAGGCTTTAGTCCAGGCCTAACAGAAGCTGGGTCTCTCGGTGTCTAATAGAAGGGTGAAGATATACAGAAACAGCAGGAAAAGAAGGATAACAGATCATCAGCATTAACAATCAAAGTGTAGTTGTAATGTCAAAAATTGATGGGTTTGCTCAAACAAAAGGCAAAATGTGGAACACAGACTTAAAATATTACAAAATGATATAGTTTTCTGACTGGGGATGGAAAAAAGCTGCATATCATTAAAAAAAAACTTTAAAAAGAAAATTAGGTTCTTTCTTCTCTCCTCTGCTTAATCAAAAATGAAAATGAACTAATTGTGGTAACAGACTAATAAGCATATCTTACTTTGTACTTATATAAGGACCTTTACATTTTTCATGAAGGAGCAAGAAAGCCCCCAAAACCTACTTTCAGCATAAGAATGAATTCATTAACTCCTTTGTGAAGCATCCACCAACTAATATTTTACTGCAGTTCATTCTACATACGAGTAATTAAGAGAAAGTCAAAACCCAAACACTACCTTGGATTTGTCAGCCTCTTTGGTTGACTTGTGTTTGGTTTTATTTCGAGGACGGACGTGTGGGGCAGGTGAAGGTCTTTTGTATTCTGCAGGCGCCGCAACTGATCCAGGATCAAACTTTATTCCCAGCTCACTATCATGCAGGAAAAAAAGTACATAAAAGTGCCCATGATGGAGTAAATAATTGCTTTAATTATGACAGAACTTTGCATGTGAGTAAGTGCAGATAAGAGTCTTCAGTATAAAACTGATGCAACAGCAGCTGATATTTATGCAGCATTTTTAGGCTGCAAAGTCAATAACTGTGATAAAACGGCATCACAAGCCAAGGCTTTAAATAGCCACAGAGTTGAATCAACACTTCCTTAACACAGTGTCAACAGGAGTGTCACACTAGAAGAGTCACAGATATTTACAAGGTGTATCTAAGGATTTATTGCAAGCCTATCGCATTAGATTACACTGGATTGATTAGATTGATGGAAATTTCAACAGGTAATAAAGTCATCCCAGATGTTAAAATGATCAACATCTGTTTACTTTAAGAACAGCCTATCTCTCTATTTTTACTCAGCAACAAGCCTGTGTTTTTGGTCCTGGTTAAAACTGGAAAAACATTGGCTCAGGCATTATTTCTTAATCTTTTACCCACGTATCTCATCTTTTATTTGGTTCCACTGCAGGGAACAGCAAACAGAGGGGGAATGTTTTATGTACTAAACATCCATCGGGAGGCATGTCCGTCTTGATATCATTGCACCAGCTACCGAGCTATTTTCATGAATTATTAACTTTCGGCCGAGATAACACCAAGACAGTGCAGCGGATGGAGCTACTGGCTGTGTGATGGATAGTAACCTCTTTCTCATGGGAACAGAATTAAACGTGGAGTTTTGTCCTGACTGAAAAAAAACAAATGCGAACTTCTGATCAGCGCGAAACGTCGTTCTTTTTTCATCTGGTTCGGTGCATGTGTTCACCCTCAAATGAACCAAATCTGCAGTGAGTTTGCACATGAATCTGAGAGCTGTTATTTTTATTGGACAGCAAGAAAAAGTATTCTTGGAAAATCACTCAGTAAAGCACAAGTAGACCGAATAGTTTACATGTTTCACCTAAGGGTCCAAGCCTGAAATATTTTCACACTATTATATAAAACTTTGTATTATGATTTACTGTCACACAAGAGCCGGACTTTGTACAGAACGTCAATAAAACTAAGACTCAGGGGGTGTTAACTGAGATTTAAAAGCAAGACAAGGTGTTTTAAGAAATCATTCCTGCTGGTTCTGGTCAGCTGATACTGTGACTGTGTCTACTGTGTATCTGTGCAATCTGTGCACATACAATTCCAATGGTAAATGTTAAATAAGACATAAAAATCTTGATATTTTACAAAGCTGGTAAGAGAGTATTTCAACACAAAGTCACATTGTCTTTTTAGCTCAGTGTTTAGTATTCAACAATCAGCTGCTCTGTTTACCTGAAGGCTAGGTGAGGGGCAGAAGACCCAGTGATGGTGCAGATGTAGGGTTTGGTGTTGAACTGTGAGATGATCAACTGGATGGTGACCTGAGCAGTCTCATATTGGGAAGGACAAAAGGTTACAATGATCCTTTCTTCCCCATTGGCTGGTATCACACCTGGAAGAACAAAATAAACATGGATTGAGGGCATTGATTCCTCATCAGGAGAGCTTGAGCACCACAGAGAACTTCTACAGAAGATATCAACTCTAACTAGTTTAATGCATTCGTCACAATCCCACCAAACTAAGACAGTTGTAACAAGCGAATACACATGTTGCCAATAGGACTGCAAAGAAACCAGTCAGAAAGGGTCAGAATATGTAATACTGATATATCAAAGTTCAAATAGTTAGCTGATTAGCATAAGAAATGAGTCGGGTTTGAAGTACTGGATAAACTGCTGAAATAGATTGCTGAAGTAATTACAATAATTGCTTAAAATAATTAGCTAAGGGTACTGGATACATTTTCAAAATGGTTTGCTTAATATACTGTAATGAATAAATAAAGCACAAGTGCAACCTTGACTAAAAACAACTTAAAACTGACTAATTGGCAAAAAACTGTATGATAATGTCCTTTAAAAAATATGCCGTGCGACCGAATGGTTTTAGGTTGTGGGCTGTAGATGCTGTGACATAATATTTGTGAATGTAAAGGAAAAAAAAGACAAGAATAAAAGATGGTTTCCAAACAAGAATCTTATTTGTGTCTCTTCCTCTCATTCCAGGTGTGCAAAGAGCGTAAACTGCTGCTCTAATTCAAATCTCAAGTGCTGCCACGTCTTATGATGCTTCCCAGACCATGAATACTGCCTGGTGTCAGTGCGTGGAAACTAGACGCATCCTTCAAGTTCTGTTGAGACTTGTTTAATACACAACACATACCAGTCCAAGCTTTTGAGAGAACACAGCCCTCGCAATGGGTTATATTTTTTATCTAGCAGGCTACAAGAGAATTATCAATAGAAAACAACTTTTTTTTACCCACAATATCTCAAAGGTTAACTCTGAAACGTACCACAGTTAAGCAAAGAGAAGAAATAAATGCAGAATGTCAAGAATCTGCCATAAAAATGTGCTGTAGAAATCATGTGCATTGCAATGAAAAAGAGTTGCATTTTTAGCCCATTGCCATTTATGATGTGAAGTGATTTCACTCACTCATACCTGTAAGTGGGTGGATGGAGAAGGCCTCGTGGGGCTGAATTACATGCACCTGAAACTCAAAGTCAATGGGGCAGCTGCATCTCAGAGGAATAGCATGGCAAACACTACAGACAGGTGGAGGAAAAAAAAAAAAGGAAGGATGAGATTATTTTTTTCTTATGATTTGACACCAACGGGTGAAAGGAAGCATGGTTGGTTGTACGGAAGAATACAAAGAGACAGGCAAGCCCCCAGGCAGAGAGGAGGTCAGAAAACAGTCCACTGAAGATCCCAACACACACATGCTGCGTGGTATACACACACACCTTTGTCCAAGTGGTACGGCTGACAGGTCGATGTGAGGAGGGATGTGCAGGTCATCGATGACAGGGTAAGCATGAACTGGAATTAATAGGTTCTCTTCCCCCTTAAAAGGGTGTAGTTGGGTTGAATGAACAAGACAGAGAGAAAACATGAGAGGAGAGATATGGAGGGGGTAAAAGAGAATAACAGAGATAAGAGAGGTCTCAAAGTAAACACGGGAATGTATCATCACAAGAGATAAGCTGAAGCAAATGGGAATTGTTCCTCTTGGCTGTCTGACTGTTTGTTGGACTGTATGAGACTGTATGCTACATTAGCTTGCTTCAGTAGGTGGTCGTGTCTCTCTGATAATTGCTGGTGTCAATTTAAAGTCCCGTAGTTTACACTTAATGCCTTGAAGTCTAAAGATGTGCATGTAAAACGAACAGTATTAGCAGCTGAGTCCAACAAGCCAAACAGCAGCACAGCGATGGCAGTGGCGGCGTACGGACTGTTGGATCCTAACCTTGCAGTGAACCCGAATGCAGTCATAGAAGTAACGCCACTCGTCAGGACAGAATCTGACCTTCAGCGTGTAGGCGAGGCCTGGGATGAGTCGATACTTGAGAGAAAACAGATGGGGCAGGTTAAGTCTTCAGAATCAACACTGATTGCACTAATGGTAAAGTGGAGCCATAATATTATATTCAGGTCAGCAATTTGTAATGAAAGAAAAATACCTTTTTGGTATAAGATGTTTGGAAGTGCTTGGTTTGGGTGGGGATGATATGAATATTCATCACCTCAGATGAGATGTTGATTACTTTCTGAGGGAGAGGAAAAGGAGAGAAAAGAATAATTCATTTCCATCCAATCATGTGCACTTGAGAGAACCATTTCCATATTCTAGATGCTTACATCCAGTCTAAAGTGCTTCATCACGCAAATAGGGGGTAAAATGAGTTCACATTCAATTAAATCAAATTTAACCCCAATTGAGATGGGAGGATTTCATGATGGGATAGAATATTTAA
>JAUZTA010000020.1:10868877-10880587 GCA_034780835.1 Ctenochaetus striatus
GAAAAAAAAAATCAAGGAAGTTTAAATAAGACAACACTAAGTTTGTATATAATTTATGTGGACGCTAAGCAGAGGAGAACCAGAAATTAAATGAGAGGCAGTTGGTTAGAAACAACAAAAAGTTGATTCCCTGTGGGGAAAATCTGGGAAGCCAGATGTTCACGAGCTTCACTCTCTCTGGAGTGAACGTCTGAGTACCAGTGTGCTTTAATATGTGTATGTGTGTGTGTGTGTGTGTGTGTGTGTGTGTGTGTGTGTGTGTGTGTGTGTTTGAAGGAGAGGAGGCGTTTCCTGATGTCCTGGCCAGATGTTGCTGATCCCTGCCACTCAACAGAGGGAAGTTTATACGCAGCTTTACAGAATTAGGAGACACAACTGGGACGAGAAAGTCGATCCTATATTTGGTCGGCGGTTAAAAAAAACATAATTTCTATTTTTTCTCTACGGGTGATAATTGATTTGACCAAAAATACTGTAACTTAAGTTTTCAAGGAAATGCTGAGTGTTTTTCAAGCTAAACGTACCACAATAAACTAAAGGCTGGTCTGTTATTTAATAATAGGTAATCAAACTTTTACTGTCTGGCCCTTCGGTGGCTCAGTGGGGTCTGTAGGGGGCAGACAGGAGTCAGGAAGGGTTAAAAACATAAATAAACAGAAATGAATGATTAAAGAAAACTAACAACATCGCTCCTCAAGAGACAAACTGCACTGCAGGGCAAAACAGAGGACCTGTAGATGCTAGCGCCCCCCTCTGGGACTGAGAGCAACATCTACTTACGACTTCAAAACTTTAAAATGAACCAGAAAACAGAAAAATGGGGAAAAGTGTGTGTGTGTGTGTGTGTGTGTGTGTGTGTGTGTGTGTGTCTTGCTGACCCGCCCCTCCCGCTCCCAGTGGAGCTTGTGGTTGTGTTTCAGGGGGGTCGGGTGGGGGGCCCTCTCACTTGCCTCTCTGGTGGCTTTCTGGTCTTAATTCACACTCAGTTTAATTTAATCCCAGACTCTTATCCTAACACATTCAGCATCATAACTGTTTTATGTTTGTGTCTGTAGCATGTCCATCATTCTGTCTATTTATCCTCCATATTGTTTATTGTAACTGAAAAATGTAAAAACATCAGTATCTCTGACTGAAGTGAGTCACAACACACTGACGTCAGCAGCAACAAATTCATGACGGCAAACAGATCTGGAAATTTACCAGGCAGGATGGAATTAAGGATGCAAATGAGTTGCATTATGGGAAATGTAGGAAGCTGGGGGTTTTTTTAATGTATATAATCCAGGAGAGGTCATGTGACTTCAGGTTTTGGTGACGTTACTAAATGTCCTCCGAGATTCATAATCTTCACTTATATTTTCTAATCTACATGCTGTTTTTTGTCCAATTGTTTCATATATTTGAGTTTTTTTGCTGATCTGTTCTGTATACATGATATCTATTACATGTCTGTCCATCCTGGGGGGTGGGGGGGTTATCTATGAGGATGGCTGGGGGTCGGAGGACAGATGCTGTCGTACGCTGTACAAACTGTAAAGCCCCTGGAGTCAAACTGTGATTTGTGATTCTCGGCTGTATAAATAATCCTGACTCGACTCGGGATGGATCTTGTTAACCTGTAACTCGTCATTCTTCATTGTAGGCTAACCTGTTTAAAATGAGTTAGCATCTTACGAAGATTTATATCAAGTCTGACTCGCGGTTTTTCACTTACTGTAAAGGGATAGTTTGACATTTTGGGAAACTGGCTCAGAAGATTGATAGATTGAAACAGAGAGCCTGGTCAGTAAAAAAAATACATAAATAAATAAATTAGGGCTGTCAGTCGATTAAAATTTTTAATTGCGATTAATCGCAATAGTGCCCTGAGTTAACGCGCGATTAATCACGATTAATTGCAAATTATTTACCCAGCTCTATATGTAACTTAACAAGATATTTATTGTTTTTCTTATACTCCAGAAGAAATTGGAGAGGACAATAATAATTCCTCAGCCATCAAGTGGTATTTAAGACTGGAGTTTGAGTTAATGCGTTATTAACGCGTTAACTTCGACAGCCCTAATATAAATATTTTGTTTATTGAGGTGGTGCTAATAGGTTTTTTGTTTACATTTTGAAAAGAGTCAGGCTGTTTTTCCAGTCTGTAGCAGCCATTATTTAGCTTAGCTTAGCATTAAAGCTTACATTATAGTACCTGTACAGTAGATTTCTTCTCAGGTTACCTGTCTTAATGCTAAGCTAAGCTAATTGTCTCCTAGCTTTAGCTTTGTATTTACCCAAAATCTCAGATCAGTATGGATCTTTTCATCAGAAAACACATTAATCCTGAAAACAAAAGCTCACTATCACTGATTAGTTTATCTTTCCTATTATGATAAATTAAAAGAAAGAGCTGCCAGAATGCAGCTAATTGAAATTGCATTAAAACTGAAAGGTGTTGATTGAAATGCTAATTGGATACAATAAGCGACCGCTTACTCAAAAGTAATGAGTCGATTCTTCAACTGCTATTGATCATCTGACAAATTAAGCAAATTCAGAAATTTCATGTACATTCAAAACCAATTAAAAGACTTTATCCAAGTCTTCGTCTTGTCCACTTGTGCGAGCTCAGTAATGCCTGTGGTGTGTGTGTGTCTGTGCTTGGGTGTGTGTGTGAGTGTGAGAAATTCAATTTGTAAACGTGTGGTTGGACATTTCTGTATCAAAGTGTGTTTTTGCTCCTATACGTCCACACTTGCATCAGTCTTCACCCCTCACATGTGTGTGCGTGCACATGCGTGTGTGTGTGCCTCTTCCATGTGTGTGTTCAGCGTTGGCGTGGGGATCCATCTGTGTCAGGTTAACCCGCTGGGAGCCTCTCCCAGCAGGTAGTCCTGGAGGGCCTAAATCATCTGGACGGCTGGAAGCGTGAAATCCTTCCAGACCTGGACAGATGTCTCTCTGTTCAGCCCGGCTCAGCCTTCAGCGACCTCACAGACCTTTAAAGACCCTTGGAGCAGATTTTTGGATCCCAAAACGCAGACCAGACTGTTTGAGTCCACACGCAGAAAAATAAGTACTATTTTTAAAGGGAATTTTTTAAAATATTCCAAAAATAAAAGTCCAGTTATGATCCCTTAATGAATTTTTATTCAAAGTGACGACAAAATATCCAAATTGTTCTCACATAACTACAAATATCTGCAAAGAAATTGCATTTTGCATCTCAAAAATAACCTTGATAACATCAGTTTATTTTAATATGGTGCAATATTTTTTTAGTAGGATTGAAAATCAAATAAATAAACAGATTTACGACCGTGGATGCTGGAGTCTAACCGAACTGACAACATGCCAAGGCCGGGTCAGCCAGAGGCTAAAGCTGCATGTATTTGTAGGTGTGACACAGCAGAAAGGCAGCGAGAGAGCGAGAGACATGGCTTTGCCCCCCTGTGACCCGAAGACCATCTGCACTGACCTTAATCCTTCACACATCACAAGTTCAGCAGTTCATACTGACGGACTGTGACTCGACGTCTGATTACAGGTTTGTACGAGCCGCCTTAAATGGGTCACGACTCACATCTTTACATTACACCAAAACGTATGTGGCACTTCACCAAGTTCACAGGAGGTGAACTTAACAGTTTCGTAAAAATTACAAACAATCTGTGGGGGACTAATGGAAATGCATAGCAGGCACATGTAAAAACACAAATTTAAAGCCAATAGAAAAACAAATCTATAAGCATTTTCATATCAGGAGACAAAATGGTCACCAGGAAGTGACTAAAATCAAAGCCACCCAGAACTGAGGAGTGGATAGAAATAATATATGGGATGTATATGAGGAAAAGTCCACATAAATAAACACATAAACACATAAAAGAATAAAAAAGATAAATGAGAAATAAATGCTTTTCCAAAATAAAAGTTCAAATGCAAATTTCATACAAGGAACTAAGACCAAAGACTTTATTGTTGGTAGTTTCAAGTTGCAAATATTGTCTTTCTACCAAACACCTGGTAACTGCATCACTGCACAAACTGCTGCTTTCAAAGGCTTTTACCCATCATGCACCACTTACTCAGCATCAAACTACAGTTGGTCAAAGGTGGCAACTACCCAGTGAGCATTTAGCAGCTAAATTGACTATAAAAATTACAAAATGCTCCTAGGATAAAACTGAATGCAAAACCAGGTCAATTTATCTGAATAATCTGCCTGATTTAAATGTTGGTGGCGAATACAGACAATCATCAAAAGATATGCATCAAACCTTAAGAACAAGCTGAGAGCAATACACATGCTTTTCATTATTTCATTTTTTTTCTGTCTTTAGAATAAAACGCCTGATACTCATGTTTTACGATGCAGCACTGCATAAACCTAGAAACTAAGCAATGAAAAAGCATTTGTAAATTCAATTGAGGGCCATTATGATTTAAAAAACAGTGAATTTTTTTTTTTTTTCCAGAAGCAAAGTCAAAAAACACTCCTGATGGTTTCCAGTGAGCTTCCTGTCCATTGGAGGGCTCCTGTACCAGCTGATTGAGCTGGTGTTATGTTTAAAGCCTCCGTGGTCGGAGCATGGGCATAATGGGATCCAGCTGGGCCTGTGTGTCTGCATTAAGTCCTCAAGTGGAAAAGTGGCTGCAAAGTCAAACCACCTGGTGAGGCTGAGCTGCCGGGGAGGTGTGAGGTGGTGGTGGACGAGACGAACGCTGAAAAAAAAGCTCGCCTGAGATTACGGTGGAGGACTTGGCAAAACACAACAACCCTCTTGACCAATTTTTCCTGTATTTGAAGCCACTGTCACTTCATAATTTCATGAGTATTTCCCTTCGCAACAAAGTGGTAAGCCTTTAAAAAAAAGCAGCTTATTTATATCCATTTCATCAATTTCAAGCAGCTTATTGATATCAATTCCAACTCAAGTGAACAATTTGAGCTTACAAGCTATTTCACAGGCTTAATCTGAGACATTTTCAATGCTCCACCGTTTGACCTTGGCCCGTTTCAACACAAAGCCTGACAAAAAAAAGCAACAGGATCCCCTCAATCCGCGTGTGACCGCCGCGGCTAACAACAGCTGTAATTTCATTGGCCTGATACTGCGGCCATGTCACGAGTGTAACAGCAGACAAGAGCGAATAATTCTCTTACAAAGCAGCATGACAGGAGAGACGGCAACCAACTCTAGGATTTCACGTTTGTCCGCGGAGACGTCTCTGCAGCAAATACAGTTTGGCACAAGCATGCAGCGGTTGTCACATTAGGATTTTTCCATTTTTAAGTCGCATTTAAACAGTAAAGTCAGCTTAAGAAGATATTAATTTCAAGAGCAACTGCCTTGAGGAAATACCTGCATTGCACTTGAAAAATTTAAGACTTCTTCTGGGGTTTTGCTTTGCCAGAGGGTTTTGTGTTCTCTGATTTCCCAAGCACACATTTAAATTGGCAATGTTTCAGTCTTTTAAGTTGCTTCTGCCAAATAGAGATTTTTTAGGCAGCTATGTGCCGTTTCAATGCAATTTAGCAATGTCGAACCTCCCTGCAGTCAAAGTTCCTAGCTAGTTTGCTAGCAAGGAAAGCTAGCTAGCTGCAGTCTTTCGCCTAAGTAAGCTAATTGTCTCCTGTTTTGCTTCATGTTTGGCATACAAAAGTAAAAGTGGTATCAATTTTCACATCCAACTCATGGCAAGAAAGACTAAAAAACAACAGTAGACTTGTCCATGGCTTGTGCACGCACACACACACACAAACACACACTCAGACCCGGCGTTGTTATCAGTGTGGCCCTCTGCGCTGCGAGTGCCACACTGCATCCATCACGGCTCGGACTCGGGTTGGAAAATGGTGCGCGACACGGCTGATGAGCTGGTGAGAGATATTTATGAGAATCCTCGTAACCAGCCGAACAGATCCCGGGCAGATGATTCAGACCAGGGCGGGTGTTCGGAGGCGGGGGGGGTCGCTTCGGTTTTTCCACTCTAGCACTTAACATGTTACCTCCAGCTGTCATTCGGGGAGGATGTTTTACCATGTGGAGCAGTCTGAAGCAAGACACAGCTCATCAGTAACAGGTCAGTGTTGTTTCTGCTGGAGAACGCTTACTACGAGCTCAAATGGATTAAAGAAGAGCTGAAATTAAAACCTCACTGGAGTATTTTTTTTTTGCAAATATTGAATTTATTTTGCTTCAATTCTCGCATGAGCACTTGCAGCACAAATGCAACACAGCAGCAGCAGAACGGCTCCTATTGTTTTCAAAGGAAGTGCTCCCTCTGTGGTTGGCTGCGATGCCTGGCACCCATTGTCTGTGATGGAGTTCGTGGGCGAAGAGGAATGAACCCCCAGTGCCCACCGGGTATCATCCCCCCCTCTGCAGCTGGCAACATGTGTGTTATGTCTGAAACATTTATGCTGACTCCGGCTGTTTCATGCACGTCATTCATTATTTAAAAAAATTAATATTCAGAAATAATTCAGATTTCACCAAACAATAGGAGCTCAACTGCGAGATATCAAGGCTGCACCGACTCTGAATTTTTTAATAAAAGCATGACACACTTGTCTGTTTTTCATGAATTGTACAGAAAGAAAAATCCTAATGGGAACCAATAGCAATCACTTTTTGTCATCCTTTTCCAACGGCTGCTCGAGAAAGTTAATATGTGGAGGAGGAAATCAGTTCAGCAAGCTTCAGGAGGAGGAAAGAAAAAAGAAAAAAAATGGGGGGAGAAGACATGTCAGAGTGAGTTAGTTTGAGGAAAGAAAAGAGTGACAGTGAGAAAGAGCCAGTGTGATTTGGTCTTCTGTCATCTGCCTTCTGGATCCCTGTACACAAAACATGTTGCGATTGAAGGAGATGGAGAGAGGAAGAGAAAGAGACAATCCCCTTAATCCATCTGGCATCCTTATGCTGCTGTTTAGGCCCCGTGGTGACTTCAGAGATAGAAGATGAGCATGAAAGGGAATTACAACGAAGCCCCTTTCACTGATTCCAAAAAATCTGCTCCAAATTACTTTGAGAGCAAATATCAGCTTAAACAGGCCGCCTCTCCCCTTCTCTGCCTCGCTCAGAGTTCACGACTTCCTCCTCCAAACAAGGCAAAAAAAAAGTGGGATGGGAAGAGGACCAGCAAGCCATTTGATTCCCTCCCTGATGGATCGAACATGGCACTTATGCTAATTCGCCTCGTTTTTTGGCCGGAGCTGCTCGCATTCTTACCCAGTCGAGACCCGGTTTGGAATGTGCTGTTGTGGCACTAAAGCAAAGCGCTCAAAGATGCTACATGCCGCCGCTGTTTCTGTAGCTGCTGCTGTTGCTTAGGCCTAAACTGTTTCTACTTACTATCTGAGCTGGATGGCAAACAGACTTTGTGGCCGCAGTGGAGAGCAGCAGATACAGCCATAGGCCATAGTCGGTCAAGCTTGAAGTGTAAGTACTGCATGTACAAGCAGGATGTCTGTCTCACAAGACCCCAAGTCCACTGAAAAAAACTGATTTCTTTTTTCTAGAGGAATTTTCTCCACTGATGCTTCAACATTTGTCTGTAAATGCAGCGATGTTTGATGTTACAGGCCTTGGAAAAATAAAAGCAGACTCTCCTCAGCTCTACAGAGCTTTTTAGCATCTTTCAATTCATTGTTTCGGTTTGAAACTTTGCCTTTTTTGGTTCAATCTGATCAGCCATTATAAAATGCGATAAAATTGTTTAGCAATTCAAGCTATTTTCTATTACAATCTCAATTTTTAATTTGATACAATTAAAAATATATATATATTGTATGTAAAATAACCAGAAAAGGTTGTATACATTAAAGCTAATCTTAAAAAAGTCAAATATTTTGAAGTTTGAAGTACTAAATTACACAAGTGCAAAGTTCAAAAATATGAATCCGATATTTCCTTTAAATATGGCCTTCAAGTCAATGCGTGCAGAGTAAACTAATGTAGGCAGGACCAACTTGAAAGTAGTCCTTGATTGGCTCTAAGCGGATGTTTACAAATAAGCCACAATCTGATTGGACGAAACCCCAACAAGCTTCTTTGAGCTGCAGACACCGTTTGGTTGCGGTTACAACATCACAGCCTTCTTGCAGGGACAACAGGAGTCTCACCTTCTCTTTTTACCTTAAACTACATTTATTTAACATGAAACAACTTATAAAATGTTTGTTCGAGCAAACCTGCAGTTGGCTGCAGTCAAACATTTGGACGTACAGCTGTGTGTTTCCTTCTGCCTCTCGCTCTGGCTGCATGTCTGCAGCTTTGGCGCCCCACACTGCACACTGTTACAGTCACACATATTAACTACGACTTGTCAACACCAACTACCCACAGTCATCGCGACCGCTTTATTACTGCACCAGTAAAAAACCCGACAGATGAATGATCATTCCACCAACTGGCATGGCAGCGTATATTAATAGCATGTTGCTGTATTGTATCTATAAAGTTTGACCAATCAGTTCGAGGAGATCTTTGATGATCTGCCCCTGAAACTATCTGCTGCTGTAACCCTGCTTCCTCCGCAGTGAAGCAGCTGTTCTTGAAAACCTTCTCGCTCCGAAACGCTTCGCAGAAACGTGCCCTGCTGCGGTCTCGCCGTTATCTAAACACACATCTGCTCTGATTGATATGCTCAAAGTGGGCCAATTTCACCTCCATGTGCGATGCGATAGCCATTTATTTGTTCAGCTTTAATTGTTGAAGCTCCTGTCAGCGAGGCGAAGGGAGCACAGCTGCAGGAAGGTGACACGTTGGCACGGGATCAGGACAATTCGATACCGCTCGCATTAGCATGAAGCACATCGAAAAAATTCCTCCACCAATATGTGTCGCTGTCAGATGTTGCATGATAAAGGCAATCGGCTCCTCTTAGCATATATGGCAATTTAAGTATAATCTATATTTAAAGCATAGTTTTATCTCTTTTAAGAGTTGCAACACTATATCTCGCACACACACACACTCTGAATCACATATAGAGTGAAGGCTTGTCCACATGTCTCATATTCAAGCAGAGATTGACAGATACAATTGCATGCACATGCAATCGTGTTCCTTGGGCTTAATTTGAAGGCGCTCGGGGGTCAAGGATTTCTTTCAATCAAAAAGAGTTCTGACAAGGGGGAACGTCTTTATCCTCCCTTCATGAAAACAATCTGCAAATTATTTGAATTAAAAGTGAAAGAAGTGCAGGAACATCTGGGAGCCGACTGCCGCCGAGTTTTTCTCTCTTTTCTGTGCAACCTCTCTCCTCTCACTACAGGCATGAGAAAATAATAAGCAGAGGGCTGAATTTGTGTCAGCGCGGCTCAGGAAAATAAGATATCATGTCTTGCTGTCGGTTTGACGTCAGGCTCTCTGAGTCGTACCCGAATGCCTCGTCCCAGTGAGGCTGCAACGGAGGCCGCCAGAGTGAGGCGGTTCAGCCAGAGTTCACGTCTACATCTACTAACCAGCTCTCATTTCCCCTCCTCTTCATCAGCTCTGTCTCTCTGTTTACCTCTTATTTTTCCCTCCCGCTCTCTGTTTTCCCCCCTCCGACTTTTCGTCAGGTTGTGTAACACAGTGATAAACTCAGCGGAGTCGAACCCGCGGGACGACCTCGCCCACAGTCCCACAGTCACTCACATCCTCAGCGAGAGACACTTTGTTTTCGCGTCTTCATCAAATCTCTGACCCTGATTTGTGATCAGGAACATGTGTTTCGGTCCACGTTCAGCTGGTCGAGCGTAATCAACGGAGGCGGGAAGACAAACTGTATGTTGAGTTTCCAGCTCCGGAGATGTGGCTGATCACATGTGACACACTTCATTGCAGAAAATGAAAACTAACTCTCTTTGCGTCCGGTGGTCGAGTTCGGTTGCTTTTTTCCTCCACTGGGAAAAAAAATGACTGAAATAAAAACAATAGTCCTGTGACCAACCGGGCTGTGTGTTGAATTAAAGGGGGTTTGGTTAAGTTTTACGCGTCAGAGTCGGTTTATGAGTCATCGGGGGTATCGAGCCTGGGAGAGAAGTGACTTCATGTCGTCCACGGCTTGATATAATTATTCACATGATATCACTGGAGAATTCTACACTTAAACACAAGAACGTTGGATTAAAAAACTGGACTTTTCTCAGAGAGTGAGGCTTGCAGATGCATTATGGGAAGTGTAGTTTCTGGTGTTTTTGACATTTGACGCACACGAGGGACTAAAATGCAACTGCTGCATTGATCTTTTAGCTTTTTTAACTGCCTTTGGAAAATTTTCAAGTTTTAGTGACATGCATTAGTAAATTTAGGTGGTTTTGCATTTCTGGATTAGAAAAAGCCACTTGTGTAAACTGGTTTTAGCCATCTGTGCTAACATCTGATAATAAGCACAAAACACAAAAAAATTGCTTTGGTTGACATGAGTTTCAGTGTTTTTTGGGGGTATTTTGGGCCAAAAAAGTATTTAGCCTTTAGCAAGTTAAACTTTTTACCAAATAAAACAATTAATAAATCGGTGGGACTCATCTTCTGAGGAATATAGTTGTTAATACAAAATTTCATCCAGTTGACGTCCACAATTATTGCTTAAAAACTCTTGGATTCACAGAAATACGATGATAATGTGTAGAAAAGTTAACAAATGAAATAGAAAAAAAGCAACAAAGCCAAAAAACTCAGAGGAACATGGCAACATTCTGCGTTAGCTTAAAAAAATCTGTCCCCGTTTTCTTTTCTGAAAAGCTGTCAGCTCTATATGAATCACTGAATTCATAAAATCCTGCTAAAAACTTCTAATTTAATGACATTTTCATTCCCAGCAGCCATGATGCTTCATTCCAGGCTCTTTTATCTGTTTTGACTCGACTTCGTCCCTCCTTGATTTTTCTTTTTCATCTTCTCTGCTGCTCCGAAACATCCACGCTGTAACCAGACTCCAGCCAAGTTTACGTGCCGTCACAAACCAAATAATCCTCCGACGCTCAGAACGAAATTATTTTTCTCACTGGAGCTTTCAGTTTAACCACAGTCTGCTGACAGACGTTCATTCGGATGTCAGTATGTATAAAAGCTTGTTCTGATAGCTTAGTTGACCCAAGACACATGTTTTATAATGAACTGTGAACCAGATCTTGACCCTCTGGACGTCCTTTCACACCTTCGTTCCACAAAACATGAAATATGCATCACCGATCCAACCGATGCTATTTAAATAAAAAGGAAGAGTCATTTTCATTTGCCGTCTCGTGTCATATGCTGCTCTGATAGATCTGCCATGTTACGTGTCAGATCAGATAACCAGAACGCCTGCTCTGACATCTGCATTTGGGATAAATGCTTCTCATGCATTGGTACAAAACAGCGCGCATGGATTAGGAGTTTGGTTGTGGGTTACATTAAGATGCACCATGCATTCATAAAAGGAGTTCAGCACCATTTGTTTCTGTCTTTCTAGGAAAATTATCTAAACAGCATGTAATTTCTGCGACGCGAAGTTGCTCAGTCAAGACAATGCAAACAAAAGACATAATTTGATGACACTTTTAAGTAGCGTAGCATCATGGGATTTGTTGTCTTTATTGTTGAAAAACCACTGAGGCTGATTTAGATCAATCTGGTAGAAATGTCAACAAATAAGGTCAATTTTTAAGTTAAAATCCCAATTTGTTTTGCCTCAAGAGGAGGTAAAGGTAAGGAGACGCCATTGATAGGCATCCAAATAAAACACA
>JAUZTA010000020.1:10983797-10998848 GCA_034780835.1 Ctenochaetus striatus
GAAGTAAAATTGTGCTTAAGCTGGAATTACAGTTACTAGAAGTCTAGAGTCTAGACTGGAGCCAATAGTTAACATAGCGTGAAAATGGCTCCATGGTAACATAGTTCATGGTGCTAAAGTGATAAAACGATTGGTTAATTAATTAATCAGATGACCAAATGAAAAGTAATTGCCAACTGTTTAAGTAAGTGTTTTAGCAAAAATGTCAAAACTTAGTAAGTTCCACCTTTTAAAAATGTGAGAGTACGCTGGCTTGTTTTGTTATTTATGATAGTGAGTGAAAGTCTGTGGGATTTGAACTGTCGATTGGACAAAAGAAGCAATTTGTAGACATAACTTCGGCAAACTGTGATGAGCTTTTGACTGTTTTGTAGGTGATCCATCAGGAAAATAATCAGCATATTAATTGCTAATGAAAATATTTGATAGTTGCAGCTCTAACATTGTCGTTGAAGGTACACACGTATGTTTTCAGGTTTGCATTTTGGCCTCAGCAGGGAATTAAAATAAAGCTTAGCTCTCAACTTGTGCAGCTCTTTAAAAGCTAAATTTAAGAGTACAGGCCTACTTTCAGTCAAGTCTCTATCAAACTGCTTCATTCGTCCTTTAATCCTGAATTTACAGATTGACCTTCAGGAAATCTTTGTTCATGCCCTAACCTCTTAAAAAAAATGATGATTTTGCTGCAGCGGCTTAAATTCAAAATTAATGCGGTTCAACATTCGGTCAAACTGTTGCATTTGTTTCAAAGGCGAATTCAAGTGCACAGGGTCGATATTTTAGGTGTGAAGTTGTTTTGAGAAGCAGAGCTGAAGAGGGATTAAGAAGCCGAGTGTCACGTTGGGAGTCTCTACAGTTAAGAGCAGTGATTTGGCCTGTGGTCCGGCCTCATGGGACTTAAAGGCCTGCTAAGCCTGCTGATAACATTCACCTTTTTTCCAGAGGTTGTTGAAAGTCATCGTGTTAGAACCTCCTCTATGGACTGAGGCTCTTTATATCCAATAAATGCTACTAATATCAAGGATGGGTGATTGATTTTCTGCTGTAAAGTTTAATGTTTTCGTCCATGCTTCAGTTTCTTTAAGCATATGCATGATTTTACAATTATCCAAACACACACAGACCTGTAAAACTCATGCAAACCAAACAGAAAAGTATTCATTTTTAACACTGTCAGTCAGAAAAGGCTCAGGTTGTACAGAAGCGTGAATTACGTACTTTATATTATGCAAGCTGGTTTATGTTGGCAGTTCAGAAGCAGGACAGAAACTTTTACGTCGGTTCCAAATAGGATTGTGTGCTAGATGTGTGCTAGGACGCGCTGCTAAATATAGCAAGCTGTGAGAAACTCTGCATTTAACATCTACATACACGTGTAAGTGAAAACATTTGATATTAAAAACTATGGGATTGTTGTCTGTTAATAAATCTATTTCAATTCATGGGTGTTTTATTTTAAATTTGATTTAATTTAAACACAAATCTTCTGTTTCAGACAAACTTTTGATATCTTTCAGTTAGTCAGTTAAGGTGCGAACACAGGAAAAGAATATTATAATGTTTGTCTCACAAAAGGCCATTTTCCTGGAAGTTTATGGGTTTAAACTGAGGAAAGTGGTGTGAACAAAAAGCTTTTCCTGATGTAGCCAAGTGACACATGTAACACTCTTACACGTCAGGTAGTCCTGTTAGTGGATGTCCTGTCCTGAATCCTTCCTCAAACGCTCTGATTAGAAGTTGTGACCTTGTGAGTGTGATTAGAAAGTGTGCGAACGGACAAACGGAAAAGGAAAGTAACTCATTACAATGATAATAAAATGAGAACCGAATCTTATGAAAACATTTGCATTTGAAGCACTCTTCTGTTATTATAGTGGATGACTGATGCACGATCTGTTTAATGGAGTTTCTGCAAAAGAACTGCAATCACATTTTTCTGTATTTTAATGTGTGCTTATGTGTGTGTGGTTTAATTCATTTGAAATGCATGGAGGTGATAAAACACTCAATTTCAGTCCTTTTGTGAATATATTTCTCTGTGTTTCCTTCAGGTGTGTGTGAGATCGCAGCATGCATTCGGTCCACGCAGGTATGTGGGACCCCCGCCCCCCATCTAAACATGCATCGCCCCTCCCACCGTCACCCCTGTCCAACGTACGCCTCGCCCATGTGACCACAGCCGCGCCAGCCAAGCGGATCACATTCTACAAAAGTGGGGACAACCAGTTCGGGGGTGTAAGGATGGCAGTCCACAAGCGCAGCTTCAAATGCTTTGATGCCCTGCTGGACGACCTTTCCCAAAAGGTTAGCAGACTGATCTCAGATCTGTGATGAAGGGATTTCTTTTGAAGCCGACTGTAGATGCAGCTGTACTGAACTTTAATCTGTTTAACTCAGCGACAGCATTCACTCTGCTTTCTTAAATTCCCACCTGCTGAGAGACGTTACTCCGTTTATTTCAGGAAAATTTCTCAGTCAAAACTCTAAAAAAAATGTCATCATCTCAGTGTTTGAACCCACAGAAAAGTACAGTTAAGAATTTAGAATTGTGTTTTATCAATCTTACAATATGACAATAAATAGATAGATGTGTAGTTCATATGAATTGTGTGCATATGTGTTTGCACATACAGATGCCTCTGCCATTTGGCGTGCGAACTGTAACCACTCCCCGTGGCACACACACCATCAAACATCTGGAGCAGCTCCAGGATGGCGGCTGCTACCTCTGCTCTGACCGGCGGCATGCCAAACCCGTCAACATGGAGCTGGCGAGCAAACGCCCAACAATCTGGTACCATTACAGCCAGAGGCCTCATCGACCTGAATCCTCGTCTGCAACGCCGCCTGGCCATTTACCTTACAGGCAGCGACGGATCCTGCTTGTGAAGAACAGCGAGCCGGGGATGAGGAGAAGCGTGGTGCTTAACAGGAGGTCCACCAGGAGCCTGAGGGCCTTTCTCGATGAGGTGTCCGAGGTGATGCAGTTTCATGTCCGCAAACTCTACACCGTAGAGGGACGCAGGGTAAGGAGTGGTTTGTTTTCAAATGCATGGTCCTGATTGAGAACGTTCCATTTATTGCAGATGACACCCTGTGCAGTGGAAGCACCTGACAATGTGTTGATTTTTTTTCCAGATCGACAGCGTGCAAAGCCTGATGACTTGTCCCGGTGTGCTAGTGTGTGTTGGACGGGAATCCTTCAGCCCACTGCTGGTAAACTTTATTAGGAAGAGCTCAGAGGAGAAGCTTCCTGGTCTGGGCAATAGATCCCCTGGTCTCGGCCCTAGGACTCCTGGAAATGGGGCTCGATCTCCTGCTACTCAAGGAGCAAGATCTCCACCTCATGGAGCTCAGTCCAGAGGCAGCGAGTACAGTGAAAGCCATGAGAGCAAGAAAAATGGTAAGTTGTTTTGTCTGACAAAATGTACATAGGCAAGTCTATCAGATAAATGCTAATGGGTGGGTTAATAGCGAACAAAGAGGAATAGCGAACCATAGTTTCAACTGGGGTGGTTTAAGGAAAGTGAAATTCAAGTCACATTTACATGTGCTTTTCTCTCTCTTTGTTCAGTTAACTTTGGTCTGGAAACCAAAAAAAGCATCATCCACCCTCGTTCAGATTCCTCGAACCGCTCTGCCCGCTTCTCCTTGTCTTCAGAGAAGTCATATGGCAATGGTGTCAGCACCTTCCCACAGGGTAGACCGGCCATATCAAATGAAGACATCGAAAAACGTGTCCTGGTCAACAAAGATGGCAGCCTCTCAGTAGAGATGAGGGTGCGTTTTCGTCTGCACAATGAAGAGACAGTCCAGTGGTCTACTCAAATCAAAAAATCCCCGTCTCTGACTAATGAATGTTGCCCTCTGGACCAGGCTCAACCACATTATCTGCAGCAAGGTCACTCTGAGAGTTGCTCTGACCCTGATTCAGCATCATACGACCCAGAGGTTGTTGAATATTCCAGTCGACCTCTGCAGCGTGTTGCAGTGGAGGGTCACCACTGCCCCTGCTGCTACCAGAGACCAGAGCAGCAGTATGACTTGTGGGAAAACCCAGCACACAGCCACAAACACCCTCCTGTCCCTCCCCCACATACATCCGGCCACACGCACACTATGATGAGACACACACACTCATCCAGCTCTTCCTCATCATGTAATTCAAGGCGGGTGGTGCGTTGTCGAGCACGACTCTCCAACTGTGGAGGAGGTTCAGGTTCAGAGCAGAGTCAGCTGGTCCAGGAGGAGATGTGTGTGACCGAGCAGTTGGAACACAGAGTCGAGGTGGAGCAAGATGGAGACACCCATGTAGAGGTGCACAGAGTGAGCCGATGCTGCAGCCGCAGTGAAGTAGTTGCCATGGATAACAACCTACGACCACTAAGCCAGAAGTCAGTAGAAGATGAGCTGATGATGGAGGATGAGGGTGAGCGTCCACTGTCTGCAGTCAGCAGCTCCTCACATGTGCTGCAATCTCTGAAAGAGGACCAGGATGATGATTTGCCGCCCAGTGTCTCACGATGCAGTCATAGAAACGAACAATCCCCAACCTCTGAGACTCACCAAAATGATGAGCCAACAAGAAATATCTCAGCTGGTTCTGTTCGATCTGCGGTAAACAACAAGCAGAAGAATGGGGAGGAGACAGGAAACAGGGTGGTATCTGCAGCCTCTTCCTGTCACTGTGGAGCAGCCACCCCACATTCAATGGTTGAAGCAGAGGAGGCAGATCAAGCTCCCAGCGCCGAGCCCAGAATTAGCAGAGCCTCCTGCAGCTCCAGCAAAGCCAAGATCCAATCCTTAGAAGAGGAGGGAGCTGCAGATGATGAGGATGAAGAGATAAAACGAGTTGTTAGTGGCTTGTCTGGTCACTCAGGACTTTCAGCAGGCTCTGTGCAGTCAAGAGTGTCCAGTGTTTGTCCTCATTGTGGTGGCTGCAAACGTGGGGCCAGCTCTGTTTCCAATAGTCGAGCATCACAGAGGTCCCATCGCTCCCACCCAGCCTCTCCAAAGCCTACAACACCTCTCTCCAGCAAAGAGAAAGCCAATAATAGTGCTGATGAAGATGACTCAGAAGATTCAGCTGTGTCAACACAATCCAACAAGAGTAACCTAACCAATTACGGGCGCATCTCTGCAACATCAAATGTCCTGGAGGGCAGAGCTTGTAGTGTCATGTCCACAACGTCCAATCTTGGGGCAGCAGGAAATGAGGAAGAAAGGGCTCCTAGTGCCACCTCGGCTAAAAGCCACAGGTCCAGTAGATCACAAAGGTCTGGCTGTAATGGCAGCACTGGTTTTGCAGGAGATAAAGAGGAGGAGAGAAACCCCAGTGCCATGTCAGGTCAGTCCAACCTGTCTGCCAAGTCTAGCAAGTCTCACAAGTCCAACTGCAAGAGCTCAGCTGATGCAGCTGACATCGAGGGAGAGAACGTTGTCGAGAGGCCGCCTAGCACTTTGTCAGCCAAATCTGGTGTTTCTTCTAAGACAAGCCCTTCAGTCAAGTTAAGTATCATAAATGCCTCCCAGACAGATAATACAGCTGCTGAAGAGGATGACACAAACACAAAATCACCCAGTGATAGTGACAAGCCTGGCAAGGCAGAAAGACCAGAGAGTGTTTTGTCTGCTAAATCGGCTAAATCAAACCTTTCAGCAAAGTCTGGCAGATCTCGAAGGTCGACTTGCAGTCACTGTGCAGGAGCAGTATCTCCAGGTGCTAAGTCAGCTGATGAACCTGTTATCGAAGCATCAGGGCAGGAGGAAGAATCGAAGGCAGAGGAGAGAGCAGAGAGTGCCATGTCAGCCAAGTCCGGTTTGTCCGCCAAGTCCAATAAATCCCTTAAGTCTGTCAAAGCTTCAGAAAGGTCACATTCTCCCAAATCAGAAACTGGAGGAGATCTAGAAAAAAGGGCAGTGAGTCAAATGTCTGGCAGATCAGCTAAATCTAATGTGTCTGTTAAGTCTTCAAAGTCATGCAAGTCTGGCTGTAATGCCAATGAAAATACAGCCTCTCCAGACTTAAGGGGAGCTGAGGAAAATGAAAATGAGATGCTTGAAGAAGAACCACAGCAGAGGGCAGAAAGTGCAATGGAAAATAAAGAGAGGGCAGCCAGTGCAGGGTCTACTAAATCTAAAAATTCCAACCGTAATGAGAAGGTGGAGGCAGGTTCTGAAATAGAAGACAATATAGAAGAGGGTGAAAAGGCTGAGGACCGGGCTGCCAGCGCTTTATCCAATAAATCAGCTTCCTCTGCAAAGTCCTCCAAGTCCCAGATCTCAAACCGCAACACAGAATCTCCAAATCCAAATAAATGTGATGTTCCTTCTCCTGAAACAAATGAAGCAGAAAAGAAAAATCAAGAGCGAGTGGCCAGTTCATTGTCAGTAAAGTCAAAATCATCAGTGCGGTCCAGCACTTCTCACAAGTCAAATTGCAGTAAGCACCCCAAATCAGTTTCACCAAGTCAAAATGTCGTCACCATTAAAACCCCAGAAATGGATGATGAGGAAGGAAATGAGACCGCAGAGAGAACACCGAGCGCTGCATCTGTGAAATCAGGGAAATCCAATGCTTCATCTGCTTTATCACGGAAGTCAAATCATAACAATGCTGTTACTGAAACAGCAGATGCAGGTGAAAAGATTGTTGAAGATCATGCATCAAGAAGTAAATCTTCTGAACCCTCTCATGGCCAAACACTCTCACCCAAGAGGACACGAACTTCTCGGACCCACTCACCAAAAGCTCCGGCTGCATCCCCCAGTGGTACTCCATCATCTGTGCAACAGTTGGTGCCTGGCCCTGGTGTTGGAGAGACAAGAGGATCCAGTGCCTTGTCAGTTCACTCCAGAAGCTCTGCTAAATCTGGCAGGTCCAAATGTTGTTGTGAAGCCTCTTTGCCAAAGAAAGATAAAGAAGAGAATAGTGAGGAGGTGGAGAAAAAGGAAGATAATGAAGTAGTGAAAAATGAGGAGGCTTCAGAGAGGTCTGCCAGCATCCTGTCATCCTCATCTAAAAGACGGAGGAGAGAATCAGTAGGCACCGAGCAACCACTGAGTCGAAACTCTTCAGGGTCAGTCTCTCTTGGGTTGCCAGAAGACCAAGACTCAGACAGCGGCAAGTCTAGTATTTCTTTTCACATAAACACTGAGAATAAGGACAAAGTGAAGGAAGCAACTCCTGATGTTTCCTCAGAGCAGTCTGCCATTAAGGAAGAAGTGGAGAGAACTGGGTCAACAGTGTCACAAAAGTCCAACAGTGATTGCAGGAAAAGCACTTTGTCTCCCAATCCTCTGGCAGTCGATATCCCAACGATTGAGACACCAGGACAGAGTGAGGATAAAGGTGAAGAAGGTGGAGAGCAAATGACAGTAAGAGTGCCCAGTGCATCTTCTTCGGCCAAAAGCAGCAGGTCACACAAATCTTCTTGTAACTGTAGAGTCAAAGCAGCAGCTCAGATGGTTGACATTAATCCCAAAGAGCAACAAGCCAGTGCTAGCCCAGCCAAAACAGGAAATGACCTTGAAACAGAAAGTGTTAAGTCTGTTTCAACGACAAAAGCAAGCAAAACAGATGCTCCCAAAAACAGGCCATCTTCAAAAATGTCCTCCAAATCTGCTGCAGGTTCTAGCATTAAAAATGCTGCTGTTACACAGACATCTGCTGAAGAGTCAGCAAATATTGACAACGAAAACAAGGATGCAAGTAGACCGGCTAGTGAGGCTAAAGGAACCGCAGACAACGAGGCGGCCAGCGTTCACTCCAAGAGGTCTTGTTGCCTCAGGCCTGACTCAGCAGCTTCGGCCCATTCAGATACTTTGAATCCAGGTAGAGGTCACAAGGTCAAGTCCAAGAAAGAAACATCTGTCAAATCCTCAAGCCCCTGTCCCTTACACAGCTCCAGACCACGCAGCAAAGCAGAGACATGCAGTGAGAGCACTCTGTCTCACTCTCTTTCTGCTGCCGACCTGCTGAAGGAAACCATGGCTGCCGCTGCTGCTGCTACACGTCCACACAGTCGACAGTCAAAGGCCAGCAGAACCAGTGAAAAGGCCAGGAGTGAGAAAAGTGGGAGGTGTCACAGTAGAAACAACCAAACGGATCAGCAGGAGCTGGAATTGACACCTGCCTGTCTGCCCAACGCCTCACCAAATGAGGTCGTCAGTGACTGGCTGCGGAGCATTCCTGCAGACAGCAGCATGCTCGCAGTTGGTGATGAGCTGCATGAGGAGGAGGCCGAGCAGGAAAAGGTAGAGGATGAGAAGATGGAAAAGGTGGAGGAGAGTCCTGAAGATGAGAAAGCGGACGAGGAGGAGAAAGTTGAGGCTGAGGAGAAGGAGGAGAAGGAGGATGAAGGTGAATGTCATGCAGAAGAGGAGGAGAAGGACTCAGATCCAACTGAAGGCCAGGCAGAGGAGACTCCTCGCGCCAACCCTCAGCTGTTGAGCGTTGATTCTCTGCCCAGGAACTTGCATTCTTCAGCATCAGTGATGAAAGTTCTTCTGAGTTCTTCTCTGGGTCGATGTCGAAGCATGCCTGAGGTAAACCAATGACTTTATGCAAAAGACTTTAATCTGTTTGACTATGTAACAAAATCTTTTTTTCTCTAATTGTACAGAATAATCCCAAAAAGCTATCGAGGTTTAGGCTTTCCTCATTTGGTCTCAAGGATTAAACTCTTAAGGCTAAAACTAACAACATTACTGTTGTCTTTTTTTGTTAAACCAGTGGTCAAAAATCCAAAAACATTAGAGATATAAGGCCACTGTTGAATAAGTTTAAAGAAAAATGTGAGAACTTTATAGAATTTTGTGCAGCTTTTTCAGCTTTTTTATACTTGTTATCTTTGCGCAACCCTTGATATATATCTTGCATTGAATATAAATATGAGAAGAACTATTATTGTAACACAATTTGTCTTCTGTGCTGTCGTCTGTAGGTATCTCCGGTTTATGGTCGTAGACTGAGCACATCAGCCAGGGGGCTCTTGGACTGTTTGGCCCAGCTTCAGCTCATTGAGCCTGCAGTGAACCCTGATGGCAACCAACAGAAGGACCGAAACCAGCGGTATGAGGACATTATGGCCATCCTTCAATCCTTGTGGCTCACTGAACCAAGGGACATTATTGCCATGGAGACCAAGGAAGCAGGTAGAGAGCAGGTGACTCCGCCGAGGTCCTCGTCTGGGGTGGATATGAGCAGTGGCTCAGGGGGATCAGGAAAGGAGAATGGAAATGAAGATGGAGAGGAAGCAAAGCAAAACAAAACAAATGAGGCAGAATCTTTACATGCAGATCAGGTGACAGAGAAGGTTGTAGAAGAGGAGGAGAAAGAAAATGAAGAGACAGAGAATAAGGGAACTGAGGCAGAACCAGAGGAGATAACTACAGACCAAGCTAAGACAGAGGTAGCAGAGGAACCAGAACACAATGAAGAGCAAAGTACGACCTCTCCAAGCCTCGAAAGCCCAAAAGCCAATGAGAATCCTTCATCATCAGACAAGAGCTCTGCAAACGACAGCTCCAAATCTCCCACTGACAATGAACGAGAGACGCTGGAGGACTCCAGCTCAGGAACACCTCCGACTGTCCTGCGAGCGCCCTTGTCAAAAAAACCATCCCAAGACCCTGATCCGGTGTGGATCATGCACCTTTTGAAGAAGCTGGAAAAACAGTTCATGAACCATTATGTTACCGCAATGGCAGAGTTCAAAGTTCGTTGGGACCTAGATGACAGCCTCATATTGGACACCATGATCTCTGAACTTAGGGACGAGGTGAGCCGGCGCATCCAGAGCAGCATCGATCGTGAGATGAGGAAGATTCAGAGCCGTGCCGGCAGAGCAGGAAGGTCACCTCGACCACCACAAAGAGGAAACCTCTCCAGGGAGTCCACCATGACAGAGAAGAGGCGACGAATGTTAAAGGTAAATTCCACCACAAATTCTCTCTACATTTAACTAAATACTGCAGGTGAAAGGCAGAAAGATAATTTTGAGTTATTTTTCAGGTCATGAAGAACCAGTCTGTGAAAACTGCTGACTCTCTCAGCGATGGAGAGATGACGGGCGAGTTCAGCGACCAGAGAAGCGATGATGAGTACTGCCCCTGTGATGCTTGTGTCCGCAAGAAAATGGCTGCCCGACCTCTCAAAAAGAACCCACTGGCTGCCGAAGCACCAGTAATGATGGAGTTTGACCTCCTGAAGATACTGCAGTTGAAGAAAAACCCAACACCTGCAGCTGTGCCTCCTGTGCCTCCTGTAGAGGAGGAAGGTGATAGCATGGTGGTAGATGATGAGGGGAGGAATTTAGAGGTACTGCAGGAGGAAGAAGAGGAGGATGAAACCAAAGAGGATATCAAAGCTCATGTGGTCTTGGAGGAGACGATCCCAGAGGAAGATGAGGAAATAGAAGAAGATGGGGTTGAAGCAGAAGAAGAGGAGGAGGACAAAGAGGAAAACAGTGCTGGTGATGAGGAGCGGGAAGAGGAAGAAACAGGTGGTGAGGAAGCTGGCGAGGAAGAAACAGGTGCTGAGGAAGCTGGAGAGGAAGAAACAGGTGGTGAGGAAGCTGGCGAGGAGGAAACAGCTGGCGAGGAAGCTGGCGAGGAAGAAACAGCCGGCAAGGAAGCTCATGAGGAAGAAACAGCTGGTGAGGAAGAAACAGCTGGTGAGGAAGAAACAGCTGGTGAGGAAGAAACAGCTGGTGAGGAAGCTGGGGAGGAAAAAACAGCTGGTGAGGAAGAAACAGCTGGTGAGGAAGCTGGCGAGGAGGAAAAATCAGAAAATGGAGAGGAGGAGGAAGAGGAGGCACAATGCCAATGCCACTGTGCCAAAAATGAGGAGGACAGTGACAAAGCAAAAGATGGAGAGGAGGAAACACCAGAAGAAGAGGATGCTGAGGAAACTACTGACAACTCAGGTGAGGATAAAGCAGCAGATGAGGAAGAGACAACAGGAGAAGAAGAGGGTGAGAGTGCAGAGGATAAAGAGGAGACAGAGGGAAACGAGGAGGAGGCAGGAGCCAGTGAAGAGGAGGGGGAGAGTGACAGGGAGACAGTGAAAGAGGCAACAGCAGCTGAGGGAGAGACAACTGAAAATGGTGAAGGTGAGGAGGAGGAGGAGAAGAACGCAGAGGAGGAAGAGTGTGAGGTGTCCGAATTTAAGCCTGAGGAAGAGGACGAAGAAGAAACGACTGGCAGAGAAAGTGGAGAAGAAGAGGCATCTGGGGAAACGGAGGATGACAAATCTACAAAGAACGCAAATGAAGAATCAACACCTTTGGAGGACTTTGTGGAGGGAAATGTGAGCACTTCGGCGGATGCAGAAGATGAAGATGAAGGGGATAATAGCACTGGAGAGAGAGAGTCACATGAGGATAGCAGAGGAGCGAGTGAAGAGCAAGAGAAGGAGGCATCAGAGGAAGACAGAGTCTCACCACAGGTAGGATGGACCAAATGAAACAGGAAATTATTCAATAATTGTTCTTATAATCAAGAAAAGACTTTTAACTGAACCAAAACACAAGTGAAATATAAGTCCAAGCACATGTTATGGACCACAAGCTTAAAGGATAATTCTGCTTCGTTCCTACTTGACTGTTCCCACATTCTAGTTATGAATACCAATTTTAGCACCACCTATTTTTTACCACCACTGAGAGCCAGAACATGACCACTAGGTTTTAGTCGACAGTACCTTAAAGAGGAATCTGACCTACTGCTGCCCTAACCACTAAGTCTAAGCCTGTGGGAAAAGATAATCTGGCTATCCAATTAGACAGACTGAACAAATCTGTTTTGTTTGGCAGCAACGCAGTCCTTCTACTGATGGACGTCTGCTGTTATTGTCAGCCACAAGCTGTTTGGTTGAAACCCTCTGTTTAACACATTTCAGTACTTTAAATCAGTGTGTCCTCATCAACTTTAATACACACTCAAATTAAAACATTTAGTTATTTCAGTGCAGCCTTCCTGCACTTTTGAAGAGAACTAGTTTTAATACCAACCATTATGTTTTGCTCGTGCTGTGTATCTAACATGTAGCTGTAATTACTGACAATTAGCTGCACTAGTGGCACCCCATTAAGTTAATTGCAAGTCCTCTGAGATAATTTGCTGTTATTTTGTTTAATCCTCAGGGCCAGGGGGTGACTGAGGGAGAGGAGGCTGATGCCGAGGACTCCGACAGCGACAACAAACGTCCAAGCGACACCAGTGCAGATGAATCAGGGCGTGAGGGGGCAGCAGCCACAGGAGACGAGGAGGAGAAAGAAGCCAAGGAAGATGGAGGTGAAGGGGATGCTGTCGAAGAGTTAAAGCCTGAGGAGGAGGAGGAGGAGCAGGAGGAGAAGGGAGAGGTGAAGAGGAACAAAGGGGAGGACGGCGCTCTCCTCCATCAGTTCACAAGGACCTCTGTGGAGTCTCAGCCTGGCTCCTTGGAGGACATCAACACGGAATCACCTCATAACCTTGTAACCTCCATAGAAGTGCCCAAAATAACTGCCAGGGTACACACCGGCGGTGGAGCTGGCCAGAAGAGGAGCCGCTCGCCAGGGAGGGTCCAACGACGAAAACCCAAGGAGTGTGACGTTGAACTGGACGACTTTTAAATCACATGACAGCCGAACTTCTTGGTATTGATTCACAGATTTCACAGAAATCTAAGACTCTCATAAACCCTTCACGGATAGTATTATCTAGATTGAAAAACTGTAACCAAAAACAAAGACTCAAACACTTGAAGCACTTTATCACTCCAGATCCAGAGTAGGAGGAGTCACAGTGAACTACATATAGAAACCTGAAACTTGAAATCACCACCTTATCCTATTTAACTAGGAGTTATATTTCTAATGGTTATATCTCTATTTTTTAATGTACTGTATGTATTAAGTAAAATGTCTATTTATGTACTGTATATGTATGAATACGGTATATTTGAAACCTTTGAGTGTATTATGTGGACCACAAATTTAATGATTTGTTGAATCATATAGCCATTAATATACCAAGTACCTCGGAGATTTGTTAGACGTTAGCCTGTTTCAGTTGTGTTTGACATAGCTGACATATTGATTAACTTTTTAAAGATTAAGTTCAATTATTCCTCCATCTTGTGACCATGTCTCATGAGGTCAGTGATGTATTCTCAGGGGTTTAGGCAGCCAGTTTTTTTTCGAAAGGTCATCTCCTGGCTATTACTTAACTACCCGCTTAAATCTGTAGCTTGTAAAGAAGACGTCTTTTTAGATCCCATAAAGCCCTGTGATGCAACCTGATTACCTTAAAGGAATAGTTTAACCTATGTTTGCTTTTTTGGCAAGAGTTAGATGAAAAGATTGATACTACTCTCATGTCTGTATGCTAAATATGAAGCCAAAGCCCTGACATGGTTAGCTTAGCTTAGCTTAGCTCAGCACAGGACTGGAAGAAGAGAGAAACAGCTAGCCTGGTTCCGTCCAAAAGTCCAAAAGCTCTCCACCAGCACCATTAAAGATTATTTATTAACATTCTGTATCTTATTTGTTCAATCCAAATAAAAAGTTGCTTTTTTTAACAGTGGACAGCTAGCTAGCTTCTATCTCCTGCTCCAGTCTTTATGCTAGCTAAGCTAATAAAATCAAGGCTGTAGCTTCATATTTAATATACAGATATGAGAGTCAGTCCTCTTATTGTACACTTGGCAAGAGAGTGAATTGCTGTTTAAGGTTAATTTTATCCTTTTTGCTGCAAAATTAAAAAAAATATATATATATTTCAAATGAAAAACAATACTTAAATAAGTTTTAAATACTGTGATAATAAGTGTTTTCAAATTTAAACATGCTATTCTATATGTAAACTCTTCTCAGTACCTCATCATATTTATGTAGTTCATTTACCGTGCATGAATTTATTTCCCAGGAATCCAGTTAAAAAACTTGCACAACAGAGCACAATGTGACACCAAGCATATCTGTGTTTCTGACACACTAAAACATTTTCAGCCAGGAGGCAAATGCCAGGGGCAAACGTCTGGATGTCAGGTTGATCTAAACTTTCCTCTCAAGAGCTTTTTCTTAAGTGTGTGTGTTACATGCTGTAGATTCAGGTTTGGTTTGCATAACCAGCCGTGTGGAACGACAGCGTGAAGTGTGTTACTGATGCCTTACTGTATCCATGGTTATATGAGGGTAAAGAGGGGGAGATCAAGGCTAAGTGGATGTCTTTTGTTTTCTGACATCTTCTCTCTCTCTGCAAGTGGCTCTTCTGCAGAACCAGAGAGCCTGTTAAAGAGAAATAAGACTTTAAAATGCTTAAAAAACATACTTTTGAAAACCTCTGAAGAGTATTTTCTCCAATTTCACCCGAACCAAGCTGAGTGAGCTGAGCTCCAGGCTTACTCCCTGACTGCTCTTTTGAAGCAGAGATACTCTGCAAACAGTCAGTGTGCGTTCAGGATAGCATGAATGAGGCGAAACGTGTGTTTCTTATCGCTAAGTTTGACAACAACCTCCTGATTGTGGCACCAAGAGGGTGTGTGTATGTGTGTGTGCCTACGCTGCTGCTATCGGTCTGTTTGGCTGTCCATAAGTCTGTGACGTCACTAAGTGAACATCATGTACCTATAGCAAATGAATATATGAATGTAATAATGTTGACATAAATAAAATAAATATTATAAATGAGTATTGTTTCACTTACATATGTGCTATCAAGTGAAGTAGATACTGTAGCTTCTATGGTAAACATTTTGGGAAATATTATATTTTGTGCACAAAGTTAAATGAGAAAACTGATGCTAGTCTCATGTCTGTGTATTAACATCAATGGGAAAGCAAAGGTTAACTCCCGGTTAACTCCAATAGTTGTTAAGTCACCAAATTATCTTTCAAATTAAATGTTAAAAATCTGAAATCTGGTGACCCACAGTATATATTTTTTTATATCTCTATTTATGTATCCCTTGCTTCCAGTCTTTATGCTGAGCTAAGCTAGCTACATGCTAGCCTGAGCATCACAGTTAGTTTACACCTTAATCTTGTCATCCAACTCAAGGCAGTG
>JAUZTA010000020.1:11005214-11015214 GCA_034780835.1 Ctenochaetus striatus
ATCCTGGAGGAGCCGCTGATGGCTTCAGGCTGAACACAAACACACACACACGGAGTCAAGCTCTGAAGTAAAGACACACTGCTCTCTTAAGTAGAATTTTTAAAAATAGTAGCTGGATGTTCTTACCCCGACTGCTGGGTTGATAAGAAAAGCCTTCTGACTTTTAGCGAGCTCCTGCATCCTCTGCACCACACTGAGAAAAGTGAAGGTGCAGCCTGCAATGGGCTCATTCCTAAAAACATTATTTTAAATGTTAAGAATAAATCTTATTCAAGCCCAAAGGAATGTTGGAGTCCAAAGGAATGAATTTACCAGCATTGTGTATTATTAATCGAATAAGAGTAAAGGTGATGGACACACACTCACACACCTGGCCTGATGTGCAGGATTGAAGCCAATCAGCACAGGAGTGAAGACCTCAGGGTGCTGCATGCAGAAGTCCAGCTGACCTGCCACAAATGGAGCCTATGCAACCAGAAATTAAATGTACACAAAAAATCTCAAGTTATCAGCAAATTAGTAACATTCAGACTCGATATCAAACACAGAACTCAAATTCTGAACAAGTAGAGAAACTCACAGATAATCCACAGGAAATCCCAATAAACAGGACCTGCCTCTTTCCCTCACACACCTGCAAGGAGGCAAAAACATGCACCAATCAAATGATGGAGTTCGCTACAAAAAGCAAAAAAGAAAAGCACAAACACAGTCCAACATGTCTCTAACCTTCTTCAGACTGAGCACGCCCAGCCTTGGGTCGTCTTCAGGAGCTTCTTGGGATGAAAATAGAGCTCTGAGGAAAATAAAAGACAGACAGAGACTCAATTCTAACATATTTAAAGTAAGACAATGAGACTTTTAAAGGAATAAATTAAAAATTTGTTTTCTTTCGAAGTCTAATTCAATACCCTTAAAGTGTACTTTTGCTCACTTCATTACACACAGGGTTCATTACTTTCTGAAGACCTACTTTCGTGAATAAAACTGTTGAATTTTAAACCAGCGACATGCTAAAACATAGTGCAGCAGTCAGGACGAGAAAATTAGAACATTCTGTAAAAAAAATCCTGCTGTTCCAGGAAGGAAAATCCCAACATACCTGTCTCCTCCAGCAATGATGTACGAATAGACTGAACTCTGGTTCAGCGCCTTCAGGGCTCTGGTGAAACCTGACTAACAACACAAACACACAAACACACAGAAGCAAAGGAAACATCACAAGAAGCAATTTTACCAAAAAAAAGAAGCAAGATTTGATCAAATGATTTTATAAAGTGTAATCTCCTAATATTACTGGAATAGTCTGGACTCTGGCTTTTCCTGCTTTGCTTTATTAAATCACTTTCCATTTTTGGACATTTTAATGTTTTAATATCATTATTGGAGCAAATAACTTGAATTGTGTTTGTTCTGATGTTGTCTGCTTCATTATTCCTGATGCACAGCTGGATAAATCATGTTGGGAACATTCAGGAGAACTTTTACCGCGATGAGAAAAGCTATTCGACCAGAAGTCCCACATCCACTCAGTACAACCAGGCTGTCCTGAGGATCCTGTTAAAGACACAGAGGCGACGCTTAAACAACATGACTGACTAAAAAACAGCAATTTAAACAGACGGAGAGAAGATACCTTGAGAATGAGCTCCACCCTCTTAGCAACCTCCATCAGTGTTTCCACCACTTGTTCGCTCAAAAGCCTCTAAAAAATGACAATAACATAATCATTTCCTTCAAGAATATCTTTCAGAATAAAAAATCTTGAGCGTTCTCATTGTAGTCTTTTGAACATCTGTACCTGGTAGGTGTCTCCTGTCTCTTCTTGAAACATCTGGGTGTCACAGGCCTGCAGCATCCTCACAATATGATTGGCTGAGGCCTGGTCGATGTCACGCGTCAGAGGGTTGGACTTTTCCGAAACAGGAAGTGACGGCTCATAATCTGGGGACTAAGAAACATAAAATATCAAATTAGAGAATATTTTAACACACATGCTGCATTTATTCAAACTTTTTCTACCTGATCAGCTTCAGTCCAGTTATTATTATAGATTTTTTTATTTCTTAACATAAAGAATAGTATGATGTTGTGGAGAGTTTGTCAAAAGATTAATACCACTTTCATGTCTGTATGCTAAATATGAAGTCAGAGCCAGTAGCTAGTTAGCATAGCTTAGCATAAAGACTGGAAACTAATGGAATAACTAGCCTGGCTCAGTCAGAAGGTAATAAAATCTGTCTAGCAGCAATTTTACAGCCTATTATTAGTTATTTCTTGCTTATATCAGTTTAAAAACAGACATGTTTAACAAAAGCTGCTTTTTAATGGGTTAATTAATGGATTAAATAATTAATTGACAGCCGCAGACTTCCTGTCTTTATGCCATCTACCTGCTTCCTGTCTTAATATCGGCTAAGCGAACCATTTCCCGGATGTAGCTTCACATATCTGACCCTCTCATCTGACCTTGAACATGAGCGTAGATATGAGTGAATATTTCCCCAAATTTCCTCCTTAAAATATGAATACCAAAAAAAAAAATAGTTATTCCTTAAACTTACCTCCCATTCATGCATTTTGGAAAGACTGCAGGTCCAATCTGATCCTACCGTCGTGCGGGATTCTGTCCTTTTCTGTCACAAACAGTTTTTCTCAAGAAACGTCCCTCTGTGAGGCCTGTTTCCTTTTTGTCAGTTACACGGATTTAAAATGAAAACCGCAGAGTGTTCGGCTCTATCTGTAGTGACAAAGTTCACTTAAGGACCTTTGAGACTGAGGAGTGAAAGGAAGTATGGATTTCTCTGTGACACACCAACACAGAGTTACTGTGTTTTAATAGCAAAAATCATTCTTGCATTTTCTTTTTATGAATAATAATAAAGAAATAAATGGCTCTCACTTTAAGAGGAGCAGAAGTGAAACATTACTGACTTCTGGTTCCTAAATCATAAAATGTGCAACAGCAAAAACAGTTGAAACATGGAAGTAAAAACCGAGAACTCAGCATGAAACAGATTTAAAGCCACCGTTTTAAAGTTGCTCCATCATTTTCAAACATGCTTTTCAATCCTACAGCGTAGAAAAGATCCAACTTGACTCTCAGCATTGTGAAAATATTTACACCCCAGCAGATTGTGGAGTCTAATACGTTTCATCACTTTCAGCGTCATCTGTTTGCTGCAGCGTGCCGCACTCCTCCAGACTCCCACTACTGTCTCTCATAACTGCCAGCTATTTATTTGCTGTCAGTGACACAGCAGAAAGGACATTTTGCTCATCGTGAACCACCAACAAAGAAAAAGTCAAATGTTTCTCCTCACGCTTTGAAAACCCCTTCACCTCTTTTTTTTGTTTCTTTACACAAAAAGAACTTTGCATTTCACAGTCTGCTGCAACAGTTGTGGCTCTGTGGAGTGATGCATTTGTACGACTCATCACCGGCTCACACTGATTAGTAATGATATCAGACTTCTGAAGCACAGTTTGGTGTTAAACCTCTCTGAGTCAGTCGGCAGCTGAGCTGTGCAGATGACGTGACTCCGAAGTTTGTTCGGAGCAGCAACACGAAGGTGTCATGATCAAATGTTTTAAAAGTAAAGTGACTATTATGGTTAAAAGTTTAAGCAAAGTCAACTTGTGATATTAGTCTTCACATCATAATAGCTAACGATAGATTCAGGCAATTGCCTTAAAGCTGTTTTTTTGCAAATTTCATTTAAAAAATCATCTAAACTTTTGGATGATACGTGCTATTAATTTCAAATATCAGATGACATGTTGAGAGCCTAACTTCTTCAATTTTAGCCACTTGGGGGCAGCATGACAAGGTACATAACAATCAACATTAACATATTGAAGCTAACAAGTTACTATGTTAGCAAACAGTTGCCTTATTGCAGTTCAGACCAAAATGAACTTAGAATCGAGCTCCTGGGACAAAGCTAATGTGAGTATAACTTATGTTCACTCTACTTTCATTTCTGTTTTGATAAAACCCTGAAGAAAACATCTGTACAGCTGCTTTGTTCACAAGCTAACAGTCACTAACAAGAATAAAGGAGATGTAAAGTGTCTGCTGCAGCTGGATATGTCACTGATGAGAGCACTGAGAGTGAATTAAAACAGTAAAATTGAAGGATTACAAACAAAAATAATGTTAAATTAAAATTACTGATTGTAGCAGCTTTAGTGGAAGCCTTACATCTTAATGTTGAGCTCACTCTACAAGCAGATTGAGATTTACATAATTTTAGTTTTCATATTGCAAAGAAATGTATATTTTAAACCCACCATGGAAAATTATTCAGCCTAAAGTGCCATTATTTTGTGTCTGCACTGTAGTTTAATATCAATTAAAGCCTTTTTTTGTTTAAGAGAGCTCAAAAATTCACAAGTGAGCCATTAAAAGATGTGTTTAATCTCAAAGACAAGTGAAGCTGTCAGGGACCTTATTGCAGGAAGGAGCCAAATCAGTTTTCAGGCGAGGAGACTGCGGTCAATCAGAGCTGACTCTTCAATTAACCTGAGTGATAATCTGCTTTCCCACAGAAGCAGAAACAGATGGTGAAAAGGCAGAGACACACTGGTCATTTCTGGTGTTTTCTATGGATTCTTGCAGCACAGAAACACTCCTGCAGTTTCCTCCGACTTCTTCTCCCTGTTTTAACTTTTGCAGGAATCTAACAAGTCATGTAAAATTCAAATGTCTGCCTCCAAGTGGGAAATCAGCCCTGCTCCGAGTTAACACACCATCTTCACTGAATGATGCAGCAGCAGACCGGCCAACCAATGAACGTCTGAATTCATATATAAAACAACTCAAGCATCCAGTTTCTCAAGTTCTCTTCATTCCAAATTTAGCGGGTACGATTCTGTTCATTCCATTTTTGTTCCTTTTGACTCTCTCTAGCATGTTTTTTAAGCGTGTATTCATAGAAGCTCTTCATAAATAATAAATTCTGCTGGATCTGAGGTGATGCATGTGTTGCCAATCCTCTCGAGTCAAGTCAAGCCTGCTGCAGCGCTACACTGCACACTGACCTTGGCAGCAAACCTTCAAAGCTCCTTCGATTTTGAGGAAAAGGCTTCCTTCCCATCCTGCTTCGAGCTCAGCAGCTTTGTTCTTAAATTTCGACAAATCCAGCCCTCCCACTCTCCCCCAGAGGAGCGAAGAAAGTCATCAACTCTTAAGTGCTTCCTCTCATAATCAGTCATAAACCCATGAAACAGAAATCTGTTCTTTCAGGCTGCAGAAGGAAAAAGAGTGTCAGACTTTCTTTGTCAGAAACTGCTGTTTCTTACAGTTCTGCTGTAGTTTTCGGTCTAAAATTGTCACCAAGTGGACTTTAAACCAACTCGAGTGATGCTGCAGGAACAGTCGGCAATATCAAAGATCACTGATTCATCATTTTTTGCTGATCACATCTCAAAGAGCCCGGAAAACTCTGTGTTGTATTAAAAAAATACAGCATTTTACATTAAACATATGTCTTTTCTCCTTTCATTTTTTAAATTCTAATGAGCTCTAACAGCATGAAAGTAGATTTCTTACACTGCCAAAGCATTAAAGTGGTGACACATCGATTTCCATTGAAAAGGGTATGAAAGTGCCTCTTTGAGCTGAACAAAATGAACATAAAACGACATGACAGGCCTCTATAATTACTTTTTCATAGCTCCGGTCTGTTGGCTCCTCTATGGTTTTGGTATACATTTACATATTCTGCAGCAGAAAACGTATTTTATATTCCTTCAATGGGTATTTATTTACATATTTTTGTAATATGCCTTGTTTTGACATTTTGGGACCTTCAGCCTGCAGTGGAATGAATCTAACTAGGTTTATTTATCTGAATAATGCATTTAGGTACAATTTTTCAGTAACATGGGTCAAATTTTTTGACTTTTTCAGTCTACATTTGTGTTTTTTACATGTATTACAATGCCTTTACATGTCAGCATGATTTTAAAGATGTTTTATATATAAGAGTTAATTAAGAGGATTGTTTATCAATCATGGAGTTGTAGCATCTAATAAACAAATGAAATGTAACATACAAGATAAATACACTAATACTTAAAATATACCGTAAGTAATAATAAAAGCAAACTGGAGATTAGAGGAGATGTCAGTTCAACACAAATTATGCGCCACATTTTGTATGAGATTCTTAAGAGAAGTATTAAATACAATGTCAAATATATATGGATGGTTCAGGAGTAACTCTATGCATTCAAATTAGTGCTGGAACTGAAAGCTCCTTCCACTGCTGTCACACTCTATTTAGATGTTGGAGGTCGTCAGTGTCCTCCCCAGTCGTCCTCCCTACTGTGCTCACATTATCTTCAACTGTGTGAGCTCTATTTAGAGCCAAATAAAGCTCCAATAACCTTGTGTTTTCATTGTTACTGCCTCTCTTTACTTTGTCAAACTGGATAAACTGAAACCTGCGCAGTTGATTGTCTGGTTCTTATTTAATTTGCCTGCTTTTTATAGAGTTGTTCTTTCTGCAGATGCACAAATTTCAGCCTATTTGAGTTGTTCTTATCTCGCTTTGTCATTCGCATTGAGATTAAAACTCTCTCTGCGTCCCCTCCTGATTCCCATCAACTCAGAACAACGTCATTGTCTCAGTCTTTTGAGGTTTACTGCTGATCCAGGAGCTGCTGCCGCTGCCTACTTCCCGGCCAAATCATCAGCACACAAGAAGCATTTGATCTCAAGTCCTCCGGCGTTTTTTTGCTTATTCATTTGGATGAATACTGGAGGGTGGGACTGCAGCTGCATCCTTTGATTCATGCAGAACGATTTGGTTTTTGCTGCTTTTTACACTGCATGTTTTTTTCCCTACATGACGTGTATGATTTCAGAAACTTTTCTACTTTTCCAACAATGTCACAAGAGCTTTTCTTGGCACACTGAGGCTAAAACTTGCCAACTAAACATGGAAATTGTTTGGATTCAATGTGCAACCTTGACATTTTCTGCAGAACTGATGTACAAATTAATTAAGAGCTGAAGTCGATTGTGGACAAAACTTAAAACATCTACACAATAAGCTGTTTATACATGCTTCTGCAGGTGTTCAGGTCACATTTCCCCACATTTTGGAAAGATTTTAGCCTTAAAGTCCTGATTTCACGAGGGGGAGGGAGTCTGCACTCTGAACTGTGACTGTACGACTGTTACTGTCTCTTACTTGCGCGCAAACACACACTAAAACACAGAAACAGCGATACAACCCTCAACCCGCTTTCCCTGTCCTTCAGCCGCACAGCCAGGGTTGTCATGACAACAGAGAGGCTAATCTCCAGTGGACAGAGAGAGAGAGAATGTGTGTGTGTGTGCGTGTGTGTTTGCACAGAAACGTGCCTCTGAGAATCGAGCATGTGTGTGATAAAGAGATGCAGTGCGTGCTTGCATATTTCCGAGTGAGTCTGTGAGAAATACATTAGAAATACATTAAATGTGTGTGCATAAGTGTGCGTGAGTGTGAGCACATTTGTGGTGAGTGGGCACATGTTCGTGATGCAGCCTGCAAGTGCCTTTATCTCAGTTTAATGGCAAACTGGCTACATTTTCATATGAGAAATCATTAGTAATGTACAGGAAGCCTTTTTGGAAATGTTTCTATATGTGCTGTGTGTGCATAATAAAACATTTATTTTTTTGTCTTTCACTGTCATTCTTTACACTCAGCTCCATCTCTTTTCACTCATTACATCCATCACTTTTTCCTCATTTTTACTCCCACGACCTATTTTCATTCTGACAAATTCCATGTATAAATTCCCCCTCATGTTTTCCTTCTCCTTAAAACTCAGCAATTAATCCCTTCCTCTTTTGTTTTCTTTCCTAAATGCCATTCATCCCTCTTTTCTTTCCTTCTCGCATCATCTCTTTTTTTGTGCTTTCATCCCTCACTGTCTTGTCCTCTCTTCTCTCTCTGACACACCCTCTTCCTCCCTCCAACAATTCCTAAATCTCCCAGTCATCCTCTCCCTGGCATTCTTTCTGTCAATCTTTTTATCCTTTGGAGCAGCTTCAGCCTGAATCATCTTTTCTCTTTCGCTCACATACACACACACACGTACACACACACTACACACACACTTCTTTGATCCCTCCACTAATTCCTAAATCCATCCCTCTTTCTTTATGCCTCTGAGCTTTCCATCTCCCTTGTTTCTACCACTTCCCCTCTCTCTCTTCCTCTCTCTCTATCTCTCTCACACACACACACACACAAACACACACTGTCCATCCCAGTTTCTCACATTCCTAAATCCTAAATGCTTGCCTAGCAGGGATCACACACACACTATCACACACACATATGTTATGGCTGATTAGGCTGGCAGAGCCACAGGGCAGTCAGCCCACTGGAGGGGATGATGGAGGGATGGATAGTGAGTGTGAGAGGGAGGAAGGGAGAGATGGAAAGTGCATAGAGAGCAATGGGTGGAGGGGGGTAATGGAAGGAGGGATGGGTGGAGGAAAGGATGGTAATAGAGAGATGAACGTCAGCCTTCTAGATGGAGGAAACTAGCTCTTTCCATTGGAAACAATTACCGTGGCTCCATACAGCGCGGGCTACTGCACAGCGCTGTACGCTGGCTCGCGTGCACGTGCGCGCGCCCGCGTGCAGCTGTGAATTCGGGGTTGAAGTTGTTTTCCGGTAGAGGGCGGAGTGACAGTGTGAGAGAGAGAGAGAAAGTGAGGAGTGAGGAAGCCGGAGCTGCAGAGGGCTGGAGCTGCGGAAAGGAGCGGAGCGGAGCGGACACGGGCTGCAGCGGACGCCGGGTACCTGCAGCCTGAGAGCGGGAGGGATGAGAGGCAGGAGACGGGGCTCCTCCGGTTGACTGAACAGGGAGGCTTTTATTAGCGCGAGTCGTGGTTCGAGAGATTTGTCGGGTGTCCGGTGCGCACCCACACACACAAACACATCCACACACACACTCACACACTCACTCACACGTCTTAAGAACAGCGGGAGATGCATTACGTCATAGCCTCCCGTCGCCCTAGATGACCGCGCGCGCAGGACGGATGATGCAGGGCTGCTGGACTAGAACGGGAGCTGATTCCGCTGCTGCTGCTCGCGAGCGCCCGGTGGCGGTGTCTCGACCGGACGAGGAAGAGGAGCCGCCGTCGCGCGGCCGCCGGCTCTGATGGCTCCTCGCGCCCCGGGCGGGAAAGAGACACAGCAGTCGCCGCGGCGCGAGAGGGAAGGGGACAGGTATCGGGGAAGTGACGTGTTATCCGCGCCCCACAAGAAAGCAAAACGGTGCGGTTGTCGTGCGTTTCGCAGGAGGGCAGGAGTGGGAAGGGGAACATGGCCGCGCAGTCGGACGGCGGCAAAGCCGGGGTCGGGTGCGGCGGCGGCGGGGGTTTCGCCCAGCTGTATGATGTTGATAACGAGGAGCCGCTGGACTCCGCCGCGATCCACATCTGTCAGTGCTGCCGCACCTCCGCTTGCTACTGGGGCTGCCGCTCAGCCTGCCTCGGCTCTCTGCTCGGCGGGGGCCAGCCTGCCGGAGGGGTCGGCATCCGGGAGACTCACTGCCCGCCCCGGGAGCAGCTGTGGCTGGACTGCCTCTGGATCATCCTCGCCCTCCTCGTCTTCTTCTGGGACGTTGGCACGGACCTGTTCCTGGCGGTGGACTACTATCAGAGGCAGGACTACCTCTGGTTCGGCCTCACTCTCTTCTTCGTGCTGGTGCCCTCGGTGCTGGTCCAGATTCTGAGTTTCCGCTGGTTCGTTCAGGACTACACCGGCGGGGGGCTCGGGGAGGTGGAGGGGCTGACCAAGCGGGGCGCGGTGGCTCTGGGGTGCCTGTATCCCGGCAGGGACCGCCTGCAGCTGGCCACCATCTGGCTGTGGCAGGCCACCATACACATCCTCCAGCTGGGACAAGTGTGGAGGTATGGGAAGGAAAGGGGTGCACAAAGAACAACACACACACACACACCTGATCCCAACCTGTCATCACACTC
>JAUZTA010000020.1:11015403-11026153 GCA_034780835.1 Ctenochaetus striatus
CCCAACCTGTCATCACACTCACTCTCTTTACTTCTCTCTCACACACACACACTTTTTTTTTCTTACTCACACACTTAATGTAACTAATGGATGGAGCAGGATGTCGACTTGATGTTACCAGAGGAGAGCAAAGCTTGCTTCACACTGACAGGCAGGACAGGAAGTGCAAGTGGAGGACAGGGAAAGGGACAGGGACTGACTGACAGAAATGAAGAGAGACAGTCAGACAGACAGGCAGACAGACAGACAGTGATCTCACTTTCACAGAGTTACTTTATGATGTAATGTAACTACTTCAAAAATGTTCATCTTTTCAGGGGTTTTATGGTCGAACTGAGGTGCTGAACACACTTTCAGCACCACGGACAGCAGCTTAGTCGGGATTCTTTAGTTTTACAACAGGGAAGTCAGGAGTAAGTGTGTGTGTTTGTGTGTGAGTGTGTGTGTGTGTGTGTGTGTGTGTGTGTGTGCGTGTGCTCATGAGTGTCAGTGTTTGTGACCAGTGGAAAAACGGTGTCATGACTCTTCCCATGAGTGTCAGCATGCATGGAGAGTACAAAGAGGAAAGGCATCTGCGCTTCTGGCAACACACCTCCCTCCATCTCTCTCTAGCCCTCTCATACACGCACACACACACACACTCACTCACACACACACATGCACACACACAAGCACATTTATACACAGTTGGACAAGGGTAGGTGCTAATTGTAGTGCTAAAAGCACTGGCGGGAAAAGAAAAACAGACACACTTGTACACTTTTGCTCTTATACGAACATCTTTCTGTTGCAGCTGTGTGTTCCTTCTTCTCCTTGCTTCTTCTTTTGTATACTTGTGTGTGTGTTTGCTTGTGCGTACATGTGTAGCTTTGACAGCAGGAGTAGTAGTAGTAGCAGGCGTGTGCTTGCCTCTCTACAGCCCTCTATACAAAGATAGTGCTTACTCTCACTCCCTCCCCACCTCCCTCTCTCTCTAAGAAGACTCGTTAATGGTGTCCACTTGCCTCTGGGCGGGCAGCAGGGAGAGTATGTCGATGTGTGTGTGTGTGTGTGTGTGTGTGTTTACATCCCCTTGTGTCACACAGTTCCTCCGCCTCAGCCTCTCTTTGGTTGTAGGGTTAAAATCAACCCCCACACATTCACACACACACACACACATCTCTACTCTGTCTTCATTCACCCCACCCAGTGATCACCCCCCCTCCTTCATCCAGCAGAATGGACTCTCCCACCTGAAGGGGCAGAAGAAGAAGGAAGAAACAGAAGAAGGAGAGGGTGTGGGGTTGTTTGAAGTCGGGAAATGGTATGGCCTGATTGAGACAGATTGCTTAGAGATGGAGAGAGCGAAGGAGGGGTGTGGAAGGAGATGGAGGAGGGAGGAAAAGGTTGCTCAATGTGAGTAACAGGGGGGAGGGGAGTGGAAAGAGAGAGGGGGAAAAGGAGGACTGGGAGTGAGAGTGGTGGGGGGTGGGGTGGAGGGGAAGCTATACTGTATGCTGTTCATATGGTTTAAAAGCACATCCCGCCATGTCTTGGCGTTAAGTGCTCGTCAGGGTCGCCCGCCATGCTACACAGCAAAGCCTCGGTTCTTAACTTAAACGCTAACACAGAGACTTCCTGTTTATAAATTTAGAAAAAGCCAAATAGATGATGCTAGTTATTTATCCTTGATTGTTCTTGAGTCAAGGACAAACAGCATTTTGGTGTTTTTATCTCATTTTAAAGCTGCAAATTCCATCAATCCAACTTTAAACGGTTTGTCTGGAAGCATTAATGAAGATTGGAATGATGAGGATGTGTTCGGATATATAGGATTGTCCCCGGAGTGTCGATAAAAGAACAGGAAGTCAGGATGGATAACTGTCACGCTTTAGTGTAGGCGCGTGTATAATCAGTACAGGAGGAATAAACAAACAATAACAATGCGGTGAAAATGCTATTTTCAGAATAAAAGGTGTGCGAATCTTTCTGTTTTTATCAAAACATGCACAGTGAAGCGTCAAATTCAAAGTATGGGACAGAAAGCGCTCCACTTTGGAGTCTTCAGGCTTCCTTTTCCACCATGACACCAGATCATTAATTAGAGAGAAGTGCTCCCATGATTGGCAGCCTGAGTGTCTGCTCATTCCCAGCCTTAATGTGAGCCTTTCCAGCTACATATATTTAGCGGTGTGCGTGCATATGTAGGCATTTTCCTATGGATGCTGCATTATTTATGTTTTGTGAATTAAGCCTGTACGTTTCAAACGAGATGGCTTTGTAGATATTCGCACAAAGACGTGCATAATATAAGAGCACATGCACACACATGCAATGACACGCATGCATTTACAGTACTACTGCACACACGGAAGCAGGGAGATGACATTATAGTACAGCTGGTTTACACCCATAGTACCTGCGTCTACACATGCATATAAACACACACACTGCGAGTTCCCGAGGCAGTTTTAATTTGAATCAATGCTTACATCCCACCCACATGCGCTGGAGTTTCCTACATCTATCAGCCCACTCAGTTTATATGAATCAAAATCTAGTTCAAACAGAGGATCATCAACGATCAGACCGCAGTGAAATTTAGAAATATTGATAGTACAAGTTCAGTGAGCGAAAAGATCAAAGCTTTGAATGAATTACATTTGTTCTATTTATCAGTTTCAGCAAAAATAAGAGAAGAAAGTGAGCAAGTAAATTAATTTGCAGCTACTACCAGTTACAGAATTCTCACTTTGGCTAATTAGTTTCAGGCTTTGTGCCTGAGAGAAGATCTAACTTTGTACTGTATTGCTCGCAGTGCTGCATTCACACGATTTCTTTACTTAAAATCAAACACCAAAATCAAAACTAATAGTGAAAGATTTGGCCACAATTATTGAATATGATTATCAATAAAGGGTAACTCCAGTGATTTAGTTTTGCATTTCTACATTGTTTGAGAACTTGAGAGTGACTCATTAAAGAGGCTTAAGCCTTTGATCCATGGACATATTTCCCATAATGCAACCCAACAGCAGCTTTTGCTGGCTTTCCTCTTCCTGGTACAATGTACCAAGCCAATGGAAGATATTCAGGTTACTGTGTAGCAGATATGATGAAGAAAAGTGAGAATTTGAGTAAAGGACTGAAACAATAAGTTAATTATTCAAATAAAAGCCAATTAGCTGGTCAGCTTGTCATGGATGAGCTATTACAGTAGAATCGGGGAACTCCTCAAATAACACTTTCAAGCAAGTGTTTGTGAAAAAAAGAGATTTAAAAGAAGCATGGAGGATTAAAGCAATAAGGCTGAAAATATTCTTTGTGTTTTAGCTAATTAACACTCTTATCTCCTCCCCCCCGGCAGGTACATCAGGACCCTGTACCTGGGCATCATGTCGCGCCGGCAGAAGGAGCACCAGCGGCGCTGGTACTGGGCCATGATGTTCGAGTACGCAGACGTCAACATGCTGCGGCTGCTGGAGACTTTCCTGGAGTCTGCGCCTCAGCTCGTCCTGCAGCTCTGCATCATGATCCAGGAGAACCGAGCCGAGACGCTGCAGTGTAGGTGGAGCAGCGCTACACCAGATGGACTGACTTCATATCTTCAGACAGCGTGTCTGAAAAGCAAAAAAAAAACAACAGTTCTGCATGAGCACAACTAACTTCCTGATGTTTAAAAAGGCTTAACACTGAGTTTCCATGTAACGCAAAATGCACATACAACTCAACAGCTGCACGGACAATAATTGGCGATTTGTACAGCTCATGCTCGCTAATGTGTGGCTGCAGATGGTGCTGCTTTTGGATTTTCACACTGTTTTCTGTCCAGGTAGTCCCAGAAAGAAAACACAATCATAAGCGTTCGGGGGATGTGATAGCCGAAGTCCATCAGCCTCCTCTTTCTTATTCATCCAGAAAATGCATCATCTAGGCGGCCACCCACTGGTGTTATTCATTCCTATCACTCTGAGTTTTGGGACATCTTCAAGCTTAATGCAAATATGTGACTAGCACAGGGGGGTGGATGCACGCAGCAGCTGGGACATTAAAAATAACTTTATATTTTAGACTCATACCATTAAGCGTCATTACCAAATGTTTCTGTCGTGTCACACGCTACTTCTTATTTAAGGATGTGCTCAGATTATTACACAAAACACCCCCAGTGACTCATAATAATTTCGTGCTGATGTACTTTTTATCTCACGAACCTGGAAACTTTGATTCTGCTTTGTTGTTATTGATTCGTTTTGTTCTCCTTTTGTAACCCTCCTCTGTCTCTTTGTAGGCATCTCCTCCCTGGGCTCCCTCCTGTCTTTAGCCTGGGTTTTGGCCTCCTACCACAAACTGTTGCGAGATTCTCGTGACGACCAGCGCAGCATGAGCTACCGCGGGGCGCTGCTGCACCTCTTCTGGCGCCTCTTCACCATCTCCTCCCGTGTCCTCTCACTCGCCCTCTTCGCCTCCCTCTTCCACATCTACTTCGGCATCTTTGTGGTGGTCCACTGGTGCGCCATGGCCTTCTGGGTGGTGCATGGAGGCACCGACTTCTGCATGTCCAAGTGGGAGGAGGTGCTCTTCAACATGGTGGTCGGCATCGTCTACATCTTCTGCTGGTTCAACGTGAAGGAGGGCCGGACGCGCTACAGAATGGTGGCGTACTACACCGTGGTGCTGGCCGAGAACTCCATCCTCACTGGCTTGTGGTGAGCTAGACTGAGTAGCTTCAAGTTTTATTGTCATTTACATTTGCTTGTATCTTGAAACTTAGAGGAAGCAGCCAGTATAATATTAGGAAATCTTCACCTCTTAGAAGGAGATTTCTTGTTTACGGGAGTTCTACATCATACAGTTACACACCTTTGTACAGGTGAGGTTTTTATGTATAGATTTGAAACTGGCAAGAGAGCCAGCTTTCCTGTTTTAACTGATAGATAATCCCAAAGTTACAGGGAATGAGAGGGAAAGCTCTTTTTTCAAAGGACTCTAGTCAAGGTGTTATTGAAATACATGTAAACTGTATATGGACGACTCTTATAGCAAAAACATTGACAGTAATGCAAGTAAACCTTCTTAATGTGATTTTAGGTGGTTAAAAATCAAATTAAAACATCTAATCCAGGGACTGGCTTTATTGTATTAAATCATTTAATTCTCCTCCATCGTTATAAAGGGAGCCCTTTAACCTCCCATGTAACATCTCTTGTATTTCAAAGAAAAAACAAAACTCTGCCCTGCAGTCCTACTTACAAGTACTGTTTGTTTGTTTATCCAAAGGCTGATATGTCTTATTCCTCTGCGCCACAGAGCTTCATTGTTGTCCAAAAACGATTGAAAACACATCCGTGAGCCACACTGTTGAACACACAGGCTGGAGTTTATTTTGACTCATTCCTACATTCACCATCCTGCGGCTCAAAATAACCACTAGACCACCAAATGTGGATGAAAAACACTAAAGAAAAACAAACCCCGACAAATATCTTGTTTATGTCAGTGTGAGTAACATTTGCTGATGGACAGTGTTCCATTACACTTGAAAGCAAGAAGACATTTATGTTGTTGATGTATTTAAGAGTTACACTGTTTATACACACAAACACACACACTCACATGAGTTTAACCCTTCGTGTTGCCTCCATCTTGCAGGTACGCCTACAGGGACCCAGTGTTGACCGACTCCTACGCTGTCCCAGCCCTCTGCGGCGTCTACCTGACATTCGCCGGTGGCGTCTTTGTCATGCTGCTGTACTACGGCTTCCTGCACCCCGCCACCACCCACCTCCAGCCGAGCCCTGCCTCGTCCTGCTGCGCCCAGCTGCTGTGGGGTCTTCCTCTGCCTCCGTCAGCCCCGCCCACTGCCCCGCCCACCCCTGCCCACATGACCAAGTCACAGACAGAAGAGGATGTGGCCGAGACGTGTCTTCCCGTGTTCCAGGTGAGGTCGGCTCCCCCCACCGCCAAGCCAGAGGGCCCCCTCATAAAGATCGACATGCCCAGGAAGCGTTACCCAGCGTGGGACGCCCACTACGTAGACAGGCGCCTGCGGAGGACTATAAACATCCTGCAGTACATAACGCCAGCCGCTGTGGGCATTCGCTACCGTGACGGACCCCTGCTGTATGAACTGTTGCAGTATGAGTCCTCACTTTGACACACACACATGTCAACACACATAAGCACACGCCGACCATAAGACGACATGTGAGTATAGATGGATGTTCAGATTTAAAGAGGATTTAGGAGCACAGTCGTACACACACACACTCACAATGTGGCACCTGGTGTAAGCACACAGACACAAAAGCAATCTTTCATACTTTAACAAGCACACACAAACACACCTACAAGCACATGCACACAGACACACACACACGTGCACACACACATTTCTTGCGGGCACCTATGACCTGCGAGTCCCATGGCCATGACTCAACAAGCTGCTTCAGCACGAGTCCATCTCTTTCTCACTTTATCCTTCTGTGTCTTTATTTCAAACTCCTCTGATCACCCTTCATGTTATTGATTTAACTTTAAACTCACGCGCTTCGCCGTAAACAAAACAAGCAAAAATAGGTAAATGAGCACCAAATTTTCACACTGGAGTCTTTGACAACCGCATGCCGTTTACGTTGCGTCGCTCACACTTTTCACGGGATTCAACAGAATAAAAAGACGTGAAAAAGAAAGAACGAATGTGGCTTTTAATAAAAGGAGTTTGTGAAAACGTTGTCGTTAGTTTAGTCAAAAGGTAGTGTATATATTTTATATGTACAGACGGGATGTTTCTTATGTACCGTTACGTTGTTGTCAACTGGAGATTGAGCAGTTGGGCAGATTGGTTGACAAGGTTCATGAGAAGAGTAGCAAAGCATGATGGGAAAGATGGAGACGGAGATGGAGAGGGTATTAGCATTAAATGCACACTCTACCAAAATCAAAATATCACTCAAAGTTTATGCTACAGTTTGTAATTTTGGAAAATACAATAATTTTTCTTCTTGTCAGCCTAACTAAGCAAAAAAAAACAAACAAAGCTGGTTGAAAAAGCTAACGTGACTATGCTCAAAAAGTTAAAATTAATCTCCGAAGATTTCAGTATTTATGCTGATCAAGCCTAATCGTATCCTCGTTATAACTTAACTTCACAAAGAAATAAGAGTCACTAAATTAAAAATATTTCTCAAATTGTCAATTAATTCCTTTCAGATAGCTAACACTTTAGCATACATGATGTAAAGGGAGAGTTAGCAACATTAGCTCCTAAAATGAGAACATGAAAAGTAAAATAAGACCTAAAACTGTCTAGTCATGTTAAACTAATTATTGGCAAACACAAAAAAACACTGTGATATATATGTAATGTAAGAATTATTGGTTTCCCAGAAAACAACTGGCTACAATCACTAGAACTAACTGTAATTACTACTTTCACTCAACACATGGTATGCTAAAGTGTTAGCATAAAGCTAGAGCTAAAAATCTACTGAGGACAGCTGATTTTAACTTTGAAGTTTTGATTGTATAACATGTACACTAGTCAAAATGACAATCTCCCATGTGTTTTGAGACCTGAGGTTTAAAAAAACAAGCCATTAAACAAAAAATAGTCTCAAAAGTTAGCTAGAGGTTACAGCTCACAACAGATTTCATTTTTTGTAGAGAAGTGTTAGCATCTTCAGATGTTTTTTCAATACTTAAGTACAGTTATAACTTAACCATTAAAGCAGAATTTATGGGAAACATGAAGGAAAATATGCCCACTACACTGTTTTGAGAGTGTGTATGCCATCTAGTTGTACTCCATCATTTCCTGTTATGCTTCAAAGGGTCGCGGGGATTAGATTTTCTATTTCGTCCACTGTTTCGTCTATGCTTTTATGCATTCGTTTACTTTGCCAGATGCCTAGAAAAATGAAAAATTGCCTCTAAATTTAACATAAAGAGCAAATGCAAGACTAATTATTTTTGATCTATGTCTATCAGCACCTACTAGTGTGTGATGTCTTAATCATGTTGGTCCCACGCTAACAGGGTGCTGCTATTGAAGCTCATATAAAACAATTTTGGACTTCAATCGCCACAACCCTCTCGATGACTTGCCTTCTCCTGAAAAATATCCAATATCAACTCCTCCAAAGCCACCCACAGCTGAGCTGTGATGTATGGCTCATTATTTATTTTTTTCTGTTTGTTTATCCCTGTAATCCAAGCTGTTATATTGGCAGGCGACAACAAATGAGCCGAGATATCAGTCATCGGCCCGTCGATAAGAATGCTGCTCCTGAAATCACACACCGTCAGGTGGGCCGCCTTAACACCACGTGGTGGCGAGTGAAAACAAGGGTTTGGAAGGTGGTGAAAGTTTTGGCCATCCAATGCTCCACCTTCTCTCCAGTCCCATGTGAGTGGTAGAGCGGGTGAACCCCAGCCATGGCCCATTTCTAATGGTGCATTTAAAAAAAAGATGAACACAAACACACACATGCTTCTTATTATTGCTGCTGGCCAAGAGGATCAAGCAGGTGAAAAGAAACATATTGTACTTAAGAGCGCGTAAGGGTGTTAAAGGGGTATTTCAACATTTTTGGAAGGAATATTAGCCTCCTAATTTTGCTGTCCTGATGTGTCAAATTGTCTTTTGTTGAAGGCCATTGAAACAAAGGTTGAAAGCAAGCTTGACGGTGCAGTTTTTGCTTTCATTGACCACCAAATATAATCATAGTTTAAAATTAAAACATAATTTATATTAGTAAAAACTGACAGAAAGTTAATTGACTAAATTTGTAATGATTATTGCATTAGAAATCATACAAAAAACATTTTTTGCGCTCCTCAAGATAAAGATTTACTACTCATGGTATCAGTTATGTGATTAAGAGATTTACTTAAAAATAAAATAAAAGTTTTATGCAGCATGGCAGGTGAAAATAGGAGACTAACACCAAAAAATGCTGACTTATCCCTTTAAGCAAGAACAATGTGAAAAGAGAGTGAGCTTACATTACTTTTCTGTGGTGCTAGCCGATCAAAAAAAAGTCAAATGAGTTAATTTGCTGCAAACTGGCGATTAGATTCAGTAGGTGCAAATGCACAGCAGAAGCAGCAGCATCGGTGTTCATATGGTGCAACACGCTCAAGCTACAGAGTCAATTGGCTGCTAATCCCACTTCATATGGTGCAAACATGAAAAACACATGTACTTATGGTGCAATAAGGGCAGATTGTCTTTTTGAATTCTATGGTGCAACTTGAGTACTGCCTTCAGTTATCGGCCAAGGCTGTGCCAAAGGCTCCGTCCAAACGGACAACTGCTCTTCCTGTCCTGCAGAAGCTATGCAAGTCTCCAACGCAAGGAGATGTGCTTAGTGTACACGCTCACAACACACACACATATATATTTACACACACTCTCTCTCTCTCTCACACACACACACACACACACAGGGTTTTCCTCCACTGCAGGGAGATATGCAGGTCAGTACACACATGCAGACACACAGAAAACTAGTGTAACAACAATGGGATGCATCCCTACCTCACCGCTTGAACACAAACATACACACACACACACTCACACACACTAATGTCCAATAATCCCTTACCCCTTTATAATTTGGGAACAATATTCATATGGTGCTATTGAGTAAAGTCGGATGGTTTTTTGTATAGTTGTGGTTACAGTGATATGGAGAATTTAGCCAAAAACATTTAGAGTGTTACACATTCAAAGTGATTGAACAGTGTAAATCAATCTATCTGGGTTTCCTCATGTAGAGAGTGTACATAAAAACAGCAACACCTTCTGTCTCTGTGACACATAAAAAAAAGCTACAATGCCTTATCCACATGACAGACGTGGAGATTGAGTTATTTTTCAGACATACAAAGTCACGGTTATGTGCAAAAAGACAAACTTACACGGAGGGTGGTGCTAATTTTTTGGTACACTCTGTTGTGGACATGCACTGTACAATTAGCATGGGTTCAGTGCGTCAGAGCACAGAAATCAAAAGGAAAAACAGCATACTGTGTTAGCATGTTGTCCTTAAAAATCGAATATGCGACATTTAGAGAACACAGTCAGACATTTTCTGTTTAGTTTCACAGATTGTTCTCGTGAATTTCCTGCATGAATGTTCTAGATTTGAGGGCACACGTGCTCCTGGGAAAAATAAGTGGTTACTACAAAAGGCATAAGGTTTGAAGAGTCACAGCTTCATATGTCCTTCTGGGTTGTTAAAGGGAGATTTATGAGTTCCAGAGCAACTGGCCCACTAGCTTCTCCCCGGCGCTGACCTCTGACCCTTTTGACCCAAACCATGACCCCCTCCTTTTGCACCCAGAGCTCCAGCCAGTCACCAATCAGGTTTAACACAGCCAAATCAGGTCTGACACAACCAAAAAAAAAATACAGTTCCTTCTTTCTATGGAGGTGTTCATGTGTGGCATTCAGACTCGGCTGCAGCCGTCCAATCAGACTGCAGGTATCATCTCTATTTTCCTTTTTTTCATTCAGATTATTCTTCATATCATCAAGAATTCATGGTTCACAGTCTACAGTTGAGTCTGAACGCTACACAATGAAAAGTTTCTTTCTTCACATACAAAAAAAACCCAGAGCCTTAGCCAGGCCCGCTCTGTAGGAAAGTAACATCCGGTCAGTGTTATTGTATGGCTACACATCCACAGCTATGCAAGGTCACACACAGAGAGGTTCTGGGCTTGGATAACCTTTACAAAAAAATACCACAATGCTATTCTCATG
>JAUZTA010000020.1:11066105-11079917 GCA_034780835.1 Ctenochaetus striatus
ATAGGGTAATGTAATGTAATGTAATATAATGTAATATAATGTAATATAATATAATGTAATGTAATGTAATGTTATGTAATGTGATATAATATAATATAATATAATGTAATGTAATGTAATGTAATGTATATTTTCATTTATTTATTTTTTACATATTTTGTATATGTAAACTTTTAAACAGAAGGGAATCCATGTCTTTACATTTTATTTAGACAACAGTTTGTATTAAAAAAGTGCTTTTGAAATCTAATTTTTTTTTATATTCACAGCGTTTATCTGACTTAGTTAAAAATTATTGAGAAAGATAATGTGTATCACTATTTAACCTGAAATGTGAAGATATGCCTCTTGGTTCATGTCACCCAGCTCTAACATTAATTATCACAGCTGAGTCATTGTCTAAATATCACTGCTGTTATTGTAATGATGACCATGTGGGATTGAGTTGGAAAGGAAAACTCCCTCATTATCTGTGTTTAGCAAAACAACCCACTAGACCTTCATCTCTTTTCCTCTGTGTCTTTGCTGTGGCAGGATGCAACGGACCGGAGACAGTCCACTGATATGTTACTGAGCGATGAGGATGGGTCAGAGAAGGACAACACGCCGGTGAGGCAGACAAGCTGTACACCAACCCCAAAAAACCAGCGTAACCGCAGCGCCTGACATGGTCACGCCTTGCCTTCCCTCGTGATTCTCCTCCCCGGCCTTTGCACCTTCCTGCGGTCATATTAGAGTCATAGCAGCTGCAACAACCCTCTGTCAAGTGAGCATGGCTACACCCTTCCTGTGGAAGCTGTCTTCTCAGAAGCTGGGCTTCTTCCTGGTCAGCTTTGGGTTCATCTGGGGCATGATGCTGCTACATTTCACCATCCAGCAGCGAGCCAGCCATGAGAACAGCGCCGTGCTGAGACAGCAGATCCTTGACCTCAGCAAGCGCTACATCAAAGCCCTGGCTGAGGAGAACCAGAGTGTCATGGATGGGCCCTATGTGGGGACCATGACAGCTTACGGTGGGTAGCTCATTCTGTAGCTGCGGATCACGTGACACGGTGTTTTCAAACTGTGAGATTGGAGAGACGTTAGGCAGAGATGCTGTATGAAGTATAAAGGTGAAGACGACAACAGGATGTTAGTCATTGTGTTAATTTTGTTCCTTCATCATCAGAGTCAGCAGTTGGAGATGAAAAAGTGGGTGTTAAACAGAGGTCACGTAGGCAAGTGAATTTCTTTCTGAGAATGTCGTTATCTGAGATGTCCATCTTTTGCACGAGTCTACACATTCACTCAGAAATCTACCTCTTATGACTCCGCAGCTTGCTTGGAAATAGGTACATTTTCAAGGTTTCTTTCGTATCATAGTAATCCAACATTAGTCGTCTGTACATCCATTTGTACTACAAGCAGAAAGACATTAAACAGCTAGTCTCCACCTTCCACTAAAGAAAATTGAGGGAAATATTTTCATTTTAATTTCTTTTTTTAAAAGCTGGAGAATGTGATGTTTTATTTCTTTCCTTCTTTTCCAGCACTTTATTTATTGGGCTTTTGGTCATTTTGGAAACAAAGCAAACATTGCAAACATTGCAAACGTCCATATATAAAACCAAAAAAAGATTAAACAAAAACAAACAAGAAAAAAACCTTCCCCGCCCTTAATAACACAACATTTTCGATTTGTCAGTTTCTACAACAACCACAATTTTCACATCTGTACATTTGCACATACACATAAAAGAGCTAACGTTATTTCCTTCCTCTGTCATTAGCAGAGTTACTGTATTATTTATTGTTGTGTGTGTCATAACTTCTTTGTTTTCAGTAAAATCCCCACCAGGCAAAGACAAAAAAGGGTATTCTTTAACAGAGATATGAATTTTCTTTTGTCTTCTCATTCAGATTGAATGAAAAGGATCCACATATCTATATCTTAAGCAGACACAACACTGCCTATATTTGAGAAAACTTGTGTGGGAGATTTAACGCTGATAAAGCTGCATTGGAGCTTAATACTTTAATAACAGATCCAGAAGACCCATCAATAAGTTATTCATGCAATTAATAGACCTGTATAGCTCGATGGGAGGCTTTATTAGAAACCTGAGATTGGAATTGATTGTTTTTTAAATGCCCAGAGAAACAACAGGATACAGTAAAGCTGCAGGAGATTAAATCAGCTCCCAGAGAACATAAAAGAGACGCTAAAGTGTTCAAAGACAGTGTAGCAGTTGTTGTGTAGCATTTGAGACTGTGAACAAGTCCTTCTTTTGTTGGCGCACCAGACTGCTCATGTTTGTTTAAAGGTAAACGAAAACTTGCTGGAAATGCCAACCTGCTCTTTAAAGCCCTGCCATACTCAGACTGTTTTCAGGAGACTTTTTTTATTTGACTGAACAGTTCTGCTTAAGCAACCTGAGGGAAACAAAACCTCAACATCTGCGCCCCAATCAAAATTGTGTTCCTCTTTTTTCCATTTTGTTCAGAACCAAACTTAAATCCTTTAAGAGCCTTTATAAATCTTGGAGGACAGCTTGATAGATTATCTGACCTGGTATTAATAACTTAGATCGGGTACAGCTATAATTCATCTTCCTCATTGATCATGTGATTAATTTAGAGTCAGTGTGATCCAAGAGTTTCCTGGAAACACCGTCCTTCCCAGTTTGTTTTGTTTCTGTCTATGATAGATTGATTTTCACTGGGTTGTCAGAGCTGCAGCACAGTCTGCTGACCTCTGTCCAATATCACATCAAAATCAGTTTTATGGCTTTGATCAGATAGGGGGAGAGCAGGATACTTTTGCTTCCTGTATTCACTCAGTTGGTCGATGATTTACCCTGATACGATTTGTAATGACGTTAAGAGGAAACTGGGTTTCTCCCTCTGCCGTCCATAAATCACCCATAAGATCTTAATGCATCTAAATTGAATATTATGTTTCCTGAAAGGCCATTGGAGCTTAGTTGGAGTATTGCTTCATTAGTTAGGGCTGATTTAAACGGCTTTGCTGTTTAAAAACTTAGAAAAAATGTCAATCAGCTTGTTCATAAACAGCCAGAATAATTCTAAATGTTCTTTCAAGACCTTTCTTGTTTTTATGTTAAATTTCTTTTATGTGTTGTTTTAAACCCTTAGAAACTTGCAATTTCTAAGATTTTATGAACTAACATTTCAGATTATGTATCTTACTGAATCAAACCCAAATTATACTCCTGGTCTTGTTTTACTGCTTTGAATCTTGGATCTGTGTCATTGTATCTAATAACTTAGCTGACCCACATAGATCAAAGAGTCCTCGTTGTCTGCTCTAATCACAGTATGTAATAATTATCTCCTCAAGAAATTCATAAGGAAAATCAGTATTATTATATTATTATCAACTTTAGTTTATAACATCTTCTTTTTCGTGTGGATTACAGTTTTATCCCTGTTGTCTTTCTAAAAAGATATAGAGAAAGGAAAATCTTTCTATAGGTCCATAATCCAAGAAAAAGCAGCACTACTGGGACTAACCTGTCAGTACTTTCATATAAAGATGTCAAATTTAGACCGTACTAGGAAAGAACAAGCAGAGTGAATGTTGATTAATAAGAAGTGAAACTGTCTCTGTACTAGAAGTTAATCTGGGTGAAAACCAAGAATCCTAACCTCTTGACTATACGGGGCCTGGACATTATAAACACTGGATTGGGACATGTGACTTGAAGCAGATTTGACCACATTTTTAAGCCAAACACCAACAAAGTCACAACACTTTTAAGGAAGTTAACTGGTGTTGGTGCTGAAGTGTCAGCAAACGTCACCTTTAACATCCGGAAGCTTGTCTCAAGGCGATGTCACACTATCTGTCTTTATGGTAAAGTAGGATGTGAAAAGGATATCCCCGTTTCTTTCCTACCCTTGAAACTGAACCCTCTTACAAGGCTACTACTAGTCACCTGACACACATAGTGCACACACACTTGACCTGGTCCTGTTTCGCAAAGCCAAGATCAGAATTCAGAGGAATTCAGCTGCTCATGGTGAGGTCGGGGTGTGGTGTAAGCTTATATTGCCGGTCTAATCCCCTCCGTCCTCTCTAGGGAAGGAGGTCATTGTGTGCTCCCTCTGCCTCCGTCTACTCTTTGTTATATTATGACGGTAAGATATGGAGACCACTGCAGGACTGGGTTGAGGCTTACCTTACAGATGACAATAAACAATAGGGATCACTGATTGATGCCTCGGGCTTACGTTCCCCTGTAATCACTTCTTTTCAAAGCCTTTGGGCTTAATGAAAAACCTCAGCTCATTTGGTGCTCAGATTATTATCTAATATGACATTATTATTTAAAGTGAAGTGAAGTTCAGTGTGTTTATCGCTCGAGGATTTGTTTTGCAACTGCATCACCCTGGTAAGAAATATTGAGACAGGCAGAAATGTGTCCCTAGGTGTGCCATTACTCATCTGGTTACCTGGCAGCACTATTAGTGCACATAAGGACAAGAGGAAGCATTATTTACGGTGCCATGGCTGCCTTTCTAACACACTTGCTAATGAAGGTCTCCAAATCAAAGTCTGAAATTTAATTATTTTAAAACTAGAGAACTTTTTTTGCTTTTAGTGTCATTGTCCGTGACTTTTATCTTTTGCTGTCTTGGTTTGATTTGAGATTATAACAGAAAAATTTGAATAACAAACATCCAACACTTGACAGTATATTAGTGTGATAAGATTTGTGCACGTATAAGGAGCCAAAAATCCACATAAGTAGTGCTGTTGTATAGCATCCAGTGTCCAATAAAAACATGAAGCGCAACGTAACGTTCAGCCAAAACAATTTGGCAGCAATTATTAAAATATTGGATTTCAGCTTTGTGACCAGGACCCTTTTTTGCCAAAGATATTATATCTTATGTTCAAAATTATATGGAGGTATCAGAACTATCAGTAAATGACCAAAGAGCTGTTATTACTGGGATGACCACAGATGATAATTGGATGGTCATTCTGGGAAACAGCCTCACATCTGCAGAAATGTCAGAGAAAATTTTCAAGAAGGGTTTTTTTATTAATAAACTGACCACAAAGCCTGAATCTGAATTGTTTCATTATTGCCTTAATGATCATAGGATAAAAAATGATCTGCTTAAATTCTCATCATTGCTGGTTGATGTGAAATGCACGCTCGAATTCTTGGCTACCACACAAGTCAGTGTGATTCAATGGAAAAAAGACAACAACAACACTTTCAGTCTGGACTTAACTTGGCTCCATGTGGCCTTTGAATTAGAAGGATATGAGCTGTGACTGAAGAAGTATAACCGGTCCTCAAAAAAACAAGAACAAACAAGAGCAGAGGTTTAAAAAAAACCCCTACTGTGTCATACCTGAAGTTTTCCTTACATGATTGATGGATTTGTTGCCTTTTGAAAACACACTGTAGCGTTACATTATAAGTTGCTAGAAGGAAACAGATGATTATGTCACTAAAGTATGTTGAGAAAGCATGTTGCTGAGTTATTAAACCAAGCCTGGTGAATCTCTCTGATGTGCAGCCTGAAGTCAGTGGGCACAGGCCATGTGCCAGAGGTGATCAGAGGGGGGCATTAACTCCGGGCTCACCCATTTTTTTCTAATTATGTTCAGCCGAATAGTTTGGCAAGGCTGCCGCTCCAAAGCTCTCCGTTTGGTTTCTTCCCGATTCTCACCGCGCCGCCCCCTTTGCATCTGCGAGATCGCACGCCCAGCTCCGACAAATGCCCTGGCATTTCTTCTCACATGAATCAGGCCGGTGTGCACTGCCAGACCTCGTTACGCCCTTGCCAATCTCTCTTACGTGATGAAAGCTGGTGTGTCAAATGCATCACGGCGAGGGAAAATGTGGCGCTTGTATGCGATAGACAAGCCGCAATTATCTCCATCTGAGGAAAGCAAGCGTGATGCACTCAGGATCAATTCTGTACACATAGAAGGCATTGCTTTGATAAAATAATACAGTCTCAGTTTTTATGATTACCACAGAGCTCTTTGCCATAGACGAATGGCAGGATGCTGATCGTAAAATATTGTTGTTGCACTGTTTGCATCTGCTTCAACAGCTTGAAACAACTTCACATTTCTCTATAAATGTCATAGCTGTCATCGCTGCAGGCTGCAGTATCAGACAAATACCACAATAAATAAGGCTAAAAAAATAAAAACACCATGCCTTAACATTTTCAGTGTTCACACAATCAGTCACATTACTGGTTGGCATCCCTGCTCATTGGTTAACCATTAGCTGCGTCCTATGCAAACACACTTGTGGACAAAAAAAATACCCACAGAAATATGAAGACCTATTTGAATGAGCCTCAGGATGACTTTGTGAAATCCAAGGATTTGTTGGAGTGGAGCACGAAGAGTCCCCGGTTGTACATTTTCAGTCCAACTGTAGTTGCGTAAGATTCATGCATGTACACACTGTAATGATTCACTGGGTGATAATGAAAGAACTGGAAGCCTTTTCATTGTCAGAATGAAACGCTCAGTTAATCAGATACAGATAAAATAATCTAATTAACTCTCCTATGCGTACTTCAGGAACAATCTGTGCTGATATTGTAGGAGACTGAAACCCACTGGTGTATGCGTTTCATCTCTTACACCACACGTTTCATATATTTCAACTCAGTCTCATCAGTCCACATAAAAATTGCACAACTTCACATTTTTAAATTGTGTGCAGTTTTGCTTCAAAGTGATGCACCAATCTTTCCTAAAATATCCGTAGTGAGGTGACTTTCATCTTCATGGTGAAAAATTTAAAACCTTGGTAAAAGTGTGAAATGCTTAAAATAAGTAGGTTAACTAACATATTGTCATATTTTCAGCGTACGTGTATTTTAATAACCATTTGAGTGTTTTGAAGTCTGCAAATTGTGTAAATGTCAGGCAGCAAAACACACTCCATCTGGATATGTTTTGGATGGCTTGAATCATGTTTATGATTTGGGAATTTGGACACTAGTAAGCTAGTAAGAGAGACATAGATGAGGTAAAATTACTACATCTTCTTTCAGTTATGTCATGTTTTTGGTTTGAGAAATTAAAGCCATGATTTACTTTTATATTCGCAGACTTGAAGAAGACTCTTGCGGTGCTGTTGGATAACATCATGCTGAGGCTGGGCAAGCTCGAGTCCAAAGTGGAAAACATCTACAACGGCACAGGGGGCAACCTCACCAACGGCACCAGCACCGCCACACCCAGCGCCGCAAACCCCGAAAAAGTAAACGTGGCAGGTATGTTTACCATTTTTTTGCTTTTGCTGTTGATTATAATGGAGTGTTTGTACAAAGTCTGGATTTTTTAGCATCTTCAGTAAAGGCAGAAATCTTGTTCCAGAGGATTGAAGCTCTCCTGACTCATCCTCTTGGATAAAGTTGCAGAGCCGTTTTTACTATAAACTGTGACTCATGCATGGGCAATTTTTGACAGTTTTCTCCTTCAGAGAAACCTTGTTATTCACAGTATGAAAATGCACAGTAAGCAGTAGCTGTGACATGTTAATGAAATGACAGTAAGCTGATTGGGGCTGTTTTTCTACGACCTTTGCTTCGTGTTTTGAAAAATTCCCATGGTGAAAAAAAAACATTCCTGAGGCTTACAACCAGCTAAAGCCTGGCAGTTTTTGCACAGTGCACACCAGGCACTTTGTAGGACTCGACCACATCCTTGGACATAATTCAAATAAGGCCTTCGTTCACGCTGCATGACTCTTTTATAAGTTTTCATTGATTTTCCTGCCAGCTTTTAGATGATGAATTCAGCCAAGTTGAGAGAGCGAAGTGTTGGTTTTTCTGGGATCCTGGGACTTGCCCTCGGTTGTTTGCGCGGCATTAAACAGTGAGAATGTCGAGTTTGTGCTCTGAAGCTCTATATGTAGACTTAGATTAGGCTGATTAAGTTGTACAAAGTCACATTTGAATGGATTTATTCCTAATGACAGCTGCTGCACTGCTATTGATTATCCAATGTTGAGACTGCCTTTGTAACTTTTTTTCTTGTATAAAAGACATAAGAAAGGATTAAGTGAGCATAATTAAGTCTTATGTAACTGATCATTATCAAGACAGTTAAAGTCAAAGACAAATCCTCTGAATGTCATAATGACTTACTATGAAAATCAGACTTCCCGGTTTCACTTGAAGTCTTTTTAAGTTACCAGCAAACCAAAAAGGCCACATCCTTTCGCATGATCTGTAACATCTGTGTCTACTTTATCTCATTTTTTTATCTAAGTGATGCTCTTACAATTGTTTCATAGCTTTGGTCTTTTATGCTACATTGAAGATTTTTTTTTTCGTAATTTCTTAAAAACCAAATTAAACAGTGCTATTAAAACAAATTTAGAGGTTGATTACCTGGATAGTAGACTGTCAGAAATTAAGTTGGCGACAATTCTGATTATCTGTTAACCATTTTATTAAGAAAAAATTCCAAAAACCTGTTTTAAACTTCTTAGAAGTGAGTGTTTGCTAGTTTTCTTGGTCCTCTATTACAGTGAACTGGATATTTTTAGCTTTTTTCACTATGTATAAGACTAAAAAGATCAATCGATTTTCATTTTATAGTACGTCTGGCAATATACTGATATTTTATTGACATTATGATATGACACTAGACATCCTCTTTAACTGCTGGTCACTGAGCTGGATGCAATATTGACCAATAAAGTGATCATGATTTCACAACATGTCTGTGAAGTCTCTCAGTCAGCCTTATTTTACAGACCAAATGATTGACCAACATAGTCAAAACCTGATAATTAATAGTATTGTACAACAGAGTTCTTTGAAAATACATTGAAATTAAGCCACTACATTAAAACCAGTTTGTTAAAGAAGTTCATATCTATTGCTCAATCTTCTCAGGAAGTGTTCACAAGTGTTCATACAGTGCAGTTTGTTCTATGTCTGGTCTCAGTTGGTTTGTTGAAGGCACTAGAGACCAGACACTAATCTGAAAAACAATTGTGGAGGCACTCTTGACTTAAAGCTCCTTTGTTGTGGACCTGAACCGATGACACATGTCAATAGACCTACAGTGCCCTTTTCCCTTAAAACCTCCAGCAGTACCCCTGGGAGACAACATTTGGATCCTGAATGCAGGTCAGGTTGACAAAGCGGCAACCGCATCGCTCTTGGCAATGAACTAAAGGCCCCAACAATCCAGGGCCTCTATTGGAGCTTGTCTCCTGTCTTGGAGTGGGTGGCACACAGCGTCGTTGCCAGCTCCACCACTGCTCCTCCTGACTGAAGGCAATTACATAGATAAGAATCGGGACAGTGAGGGGAACACGCCTGGCTTTCAGAGAGGCTCCTATCAAGATGGAGCTGAGCAGCAGCCCAGGGACTACACAGTTTTTACCTCAGTTGTATATATTTTCTCAGCCAAAGACTCTGGCATGTTTAACTGCTGCAAAGGAGGAGGATCTAGTGAGATTTAGAGAGTGCCAGTAAATATTCAAAGAGCAAAAAAGGCATGGAAAATGTGCAAATAGATATGGCCCTTATGTTTGTTTCATGTATTAAATAGTGGAAAGTGACCGCCTCCTCATTTCTCTGCACAGATCTGATGTTTGATCTCAGGCTATTTTTCATCTGTTTAAGCTTCAGTGGATGTAAAAGTCTCATGCTTCATGTGCATCATGATTAATTTGTCTGTTTCTTTCACACTGCATTTTCTTTTAATTGATCTAACAACCTTTCTGTCTCTGCAAAAGATAAATATTATGGGATTTTAGTGTTTTTTAACAAATGCTGTTTTCACTCTCGGTGCACAGACCGAAAATGCACATAAAAGCGGGGCTCAAGGCCTTTTCTAGACAAACATAACAACCGTTCTGCTCTAAAATCCATTTTTTCCAATCACTTGTGCTTCTGAACAACGGCTTTTGGCTGCGTCAAGCGAAGCAGCGTGCACGGCCCAGAGTTCAAGGTTGATTATTTTGTGCGCAGCAGTGCTGTGACAGCGTTAAGTTGATTGTGCACGAAAGGGTAACTGTGGAGTACAACGACTCTTTGAAGGTCAACACTGTCACAACTGTATGTGACGGGGAAACAATACTGAAACTTCCAAACATTTTTTCCAGCTAAGTGACTTATCAGAAGTAAATGTTTGGTCATTTCCCTTGAGTACTCGTTTAATTAGGAATATTATCTGATGGAAACCCCGAAACACACAGAGGAGTTTGCATTCAACATATGCAGTGTGAGGGAATGAGACAGTATAATTTTATACTCTCTGTCTGAAGATATGCACTGTATTTTGTAGATACACTGCTCCATGTCTCTCCTTTGTTCTCTCACATTGCACAAGTCAATTGAGGCTTTTTTTTGGAGGGAAAAACATTAATAAATAACTACAAATTTTTACGGATCTTCCAAAAGTTTCTGATTTGCTTACAATGTTAAAGCTATAAAAATTAGATTCTATTTCAGACAAGAATTTTACTTCATTGTAGCCTTTAGGTTATAAATTTTGATGGGATGTGGAAGCCAGAGCTGGTACTAAAACTGTTTGCCTCCAGGCTCATCAGGTTGCTTATATCGGTGTCAGTATCAATTATCCATGCCAGCGTGTTTTTCTGACAGCTGTGCATTGCAAAACGAAGAAGTCAAGCTCATGCACCTCTGCTGCTGAAAAAGCGAGACGAGAGAGAGAGAGTGATGCTGAAGAGAAAGAAATGAAATTAAGAATTTAACACTCCACACACACAAGCGTGCCACTGCCTCCCAACCGGGCATCACATCAGTAACAGAGGGTGAATATCATATGCTTTCATAACATATGCGTCACGCAGGCAGGCATAGCTTAGCTGCTGCACACTCTCATTACTTTACAGTCATGCTCAATTGGCGCCTTGAAAAAGAAATATATGGTATTTACAGGCCACATTTTTTCTTTTTGCTGCACCTCCAGCTCTGCCTGCACACAGGAATGGCTCCGTTCCTGTGTGCTGTTACATTTAGCCAGGGACAACAGACACAAAAGCCCCTTACGGGATCAAAACAAGCCAATCTGGCCTCGGTTGTGGCTCAGCGGGAGGCAGATGGGACTCGGTCCAACAGCAGTCTGCGATGCCTTGTCTTGCCATGTCTCGCTGATGTGGCTAATCAACCTCCCCAGCAGTGTTTCATCTGTGGGCCGGCCCGTGGCATGGAAATGTAATCTCCTCCTACACACACACACACACACACACACACAAACAAACACCCAGGCGTGGAGACAGATGTAATGAATGGTCAGGTGGTGATTTGCAGTCATATCACGGACACTTCACTTCCCTATTCTTCCATTTTGATCCCTCTATGATGTATTTCTCCCCTTGTGAGTTCATTTCTTAATGTTATCAGTGTCTGTTATATCTCAACCACGTTTTCAGTAACATTTGGCTGATTTGTAGCATCTGACACTCTTTGATTTTTCAGAAAACAGACCGGCTCATGCGTCTTTGGCTGCTTTGTCTCTTTTATCTATTCATATGCCTGCATGTCTGTTTGCAGTGAGAGATAAGATCTGGGACCTCAGTGTCGACAAATAAAAGTAGAGGGAGGTGGTCTCTGGTTGACTTTGCATGTGTACTGTGACATCCTGAGTCAGTTAATCCCTGCATTTTATTTTAGTTAAATGCATTTTATTGATGTCTTTACAGTCTTCAACCTATAGGAGCGTAAGACAGTAGATTTCATTGTTCTTCTTGATCACTGGAAACCAGGAAAAATTCACTGCAAAATCACAGCGTAGTTACCATTTTAATGTGAAAGTATCTTGGGGAACTTGTTGATTTAGGGAAGAGGCTGTGGTCTCCATTATGTTCTGAAAGCCTTGTTTACTTCCCCACTGTACAGATCGATACTAATAAAGTACACACGAACGTACTCACTGCAAATAAGTTGCAGAGAGATGTAATATCATGAATATTGACACTAATAACTCAACAGTTTAATGTAAATTTTCACAGCTACATTATTGAAAGCTGAATTAAAATCATTACTTCTGTAGCGGCAGTGATTTTTAGATTTAATGTTTAATTTCCACCAAAATTAGAGGAACTACTCATATCCATTCAAATTTCATGGAGATTAAAGTTGTAATCCTGGAGCTTTATAGTGGTGGTTTACTTGGCCAGGTCAGATGTTGACTGTGACTGCTGCCAATAAAACACACCCCATGTATCATCAGTAATTCAGTAGCAATAAGTGTTATCTTTGGGTCACAGGGGACTTAATAAAATACTTACATCAGTTTCTGTAGATCCCTTGTGTGTGAGAGGGCAGTTTGAATCCTGTGTGGGATTGATGGACTTGGTAGCTAACAATAACAGCAACAGTAACCACACAGAGTATCAAAAATGGGGTTTGATTTCTTTAAAATTTGAAGCAGATCATTTGAGAGCCTGTAATTTGAGCAACCAGAACTGAGTTTTGTTGCCTTTGATGTGCAGATGTGAGAGGGAGGAAGTGTTTTTCAGCTCCGGAGCCTCCACACCTTGTGAGAGCTTGACGTGACACAATAAAAGAGGACTGAGCCCCTCCAGGACTTTCCAACAGACAAGCAGAGACAAGCTCTTCCGTCTGCGACTGTCAGAGTGTGTGTGTGCATACTTTCTTTTTGCACGGGAGATCTGTTGCAGTAAAGCTAATAATTTGCAAGTTTGAATTTGTGCTTGTACCTTGAGTTGTGTTATTTCAGGTCCCTGGAGACCCCTCCCTTATGGAGTGCATCAGATCATCTCATGATTATGTGTGCTGTGTAAACAAATGGCGACAAAGTGCAGACAGGTTTGCTCTCATTAAATTTCAGGGCTTGACACTGTGTCGAGCTGCACTGACGGGTTGTTGACAGGGATCATGAAAGTTATCATGTTAACGCATAAATCCTGGAGGTAAAAGAAGCATTCTGCCAAACCCCCAAAAATGCTAGCACAAAAATTTGAATACATAAAACACATGTTAACTACACAGTAAAGGCGACTGAAAGGCGAACTGAGAGTATGGACTATTTCTAGCAGCACTCGGCTTCTCATTTATGTAGTTGATGCCAGAAATACCAGTATGATTGCAGCCACAACTGGAAACTGAGCAGATTTACAGACTGAAGGTGTCTAAATGATTGCAGATGTTGGTCGTAGCGCTCAATCACTCTGAGTTAAATCGAAACCTCTGTTTGGCAACAGTGGGAATAAAAAAAGAAAACAAGCTGGTTAAGACTATCTACCAGTATACTTCCTGTCATATTCAAATATAGAGGAGTGTGCCACTTTGACTGGTGCTTATTTCATTATATCACTGCTCTAAATCAGTAACTGGAAGTCAGCTTTTTTTTCTAAGAGGTTAAAAGAATAGTAGTCCACAGAGCCATTTTCATGTTTTATCATAATATATCTAAATATCTGAAGCAAATTTCACTGACCCATCATTGAAGGGAGCAATTTAGTAAAAAAATTGCAGTTTAACTAAAAATTTAACGCATTTCTTTCTTTTAAGAATTCTAAGTAAAGATTTTTCAGAATCATTTTAAGTTTTATTTCTTTTTTGCATAGCTATGATACACAGATTGTCATCTGTGAAGAGCTGAAAGAGCTCGTTACCTGCCGTCTTTTAAAACATAGTAATTTTTGAAGGTGTCTCTTTGTTCATTATTGGACTGAACACCTCATTTGTTTCTTTGCATGTGAAACAAAGATAATTGTCATTGATACTGGAGTGTTTTTTAACACTAAACAAAGAGTCAGAGCTCGCTGCAGCATTACAATCATCTGTGAAATTGATTCGAATCAGTCA
>JAUZTA010000020.1:11085153-11097165 GCA_034780835.1 Ctenochaetus striatus
TACAGAAAAACAGAAGACACCCAAGTACAATTAAAACAGAGGACAAAAAAAGAAAAAGATTGGACAATAACTGACAGGTTATAAATGTGTGGACTGCAAACACAAGACAAGGAAACAAGCATGGCACATGCCTAAAATTCCTCTTTTTCAATAGTTAAGTGTCTTTTTGCATGCAACATTGAACATGTCTATCATTCATCATCGTATTCCTTTCTTTAAGTGTCTGCAATAGTCAGTTGAACCTTACACTTACACAATTGATTAGATGTAATCTGTTTAAATGTCAAAGATCCATTATAAACGTGAACTGTGGCTAAAAATGAGAGGCTGCTTTCTGTTTTGTGCTCAGCTCTTTGACAAAGACAGACGAGAGATTAAAGAGTTTTTACCATCAGATCACAGTAAACTTTGACATACAGGATGTCATACCAAAGACAGTCAGTCAGCAGATGCAGTCAAAGAGTTTTGCACATTCAGGCACTTAATTCTCACCTTTGTATCCGATGAAATGCTCACATTTTAGTTGCAGTAAAGGAGGGCTGTGCTGCAACACGAGAAGGCAGAGAAAGAATTTGAATTCGAACTGCTTTATTTTAGCTGACCATTTCACAAGGCAGGGTCGGCCTTGATATCCATCTTTAGAATCTGACTTCTAGACAAAGGGTTTATTTCTATCGTCATGCTATCTAATCTTGTTTCACGGACTGACAGGGGAGCTGCTGCTCAGCTCTGATTGCTCCACTGATCCTTATTAAAGTGATTAAGATATACTGCTGATATTTTGTGCATAAAAATCTCTGGCAGCATTAGCTGTTGGCTCAGTACTTTGCTGAAACGTGCAGGGCTAGAAAATTATGTGTGCAGACAGCTAAAGCTAGATTGTTCATTGATAAGACAACACCGTGTGAAAATCAAAAAGATGTGATCCTCGAAGCTTTGAGATGATGCAAAGAAACAGTTCCCTCTGCAACAAACCATCATGACATGATATGTTACATATAACAGCCAACAGTTAATTTTTATAGCTCGGCAAACCCACAAAATTAAACTTAACTAACTACAGATGGTGGTAGTCTTTTAAAAAAACGTTATGCTATGGCTCAAACCCCTTTCACAACCATATATGGAGTCCATATTCCCTCCTCTGACAGTGACTTAATCAGTAGATGGAAAATAGTTGGTAGCTTTCCATCGAACTGGTGATGTTTTTGGTCACAGAACTATGTCGCCCGTCATCGTCACTTTTTTATCTCTCATTCCTTTCTCACACACTCTGCTGAGAAAGCCAGCCAGAGTTTGTCTGTGAAATATGTTTTTTCACACCAGTCTAGGTGAAGCAACACCAAAAGGCGGAGAAAGGAAGAGAAATTAAGTAAAGCAGTAGAATATCTGTTGCAGCTTGTTTGTGTAAATTATCAACAATAGCGATGAACATCATGTAGAGGCCTCTGATTCACCCAACAACCCCACCCATCCTGACAGAAGCCTGACCCACTGCTGGAGCTGCTGATTAGCACCTTACGCACACACACTTCTGTAAAAACACATACACACCATCCTAAAACACCACCCACAGACTCATTACATCTGTCTGGTGTTTGCCTCTAAGCTTTTATCTATTCACCACACAGCCTATCATAATGCATTATTTATCGTCTGACTGTAAAGGTCAGTGGTGATGACGTTAACATCTCCGAATTGGGATTTCGAAATGGTGATTATATGGAAAGGAAACCTGCGTGAAAGCCATGAATGTTAATCCCATGGTAATATTGAAAACGGTGTGGATTTTGCTAACAGAACAGAGCAGAAATGTCTCAAATGCTTCTTGAACTGTGTTCGCATCAATGAGGTCTCGACTGGCAAAGCTCACAGCTCTTTGCGGTTTCGGTCTTTATGGAGTTCGGGGTGCCGAGCCAAAGGTGATCGTGTTGGCTGACAGTCATCCCTGACCACAGAGTAATGGGCAGTCTCCAGCTGTCGCTCCGAGACTCAGTTTTAAAGATGCAAGTGGCGTAAAGTGCTGAGATTCGACCGCATGTTTACAGCTGCACCAGCAGCTGTGGAAGGCTGCACTTATCCACTGTGGTGATTTGAGCGAAACGCGAATGTCAGCACGCTCACGATGACAGTGCAACATGCTGATGGTCACCAGGTTCAATGCTTGCTTTATACCAAACGTATATATTTGTTCAGCTTGTTAGCTAACAAACATTTACGCTATATAGCACTAAACATAAAGTGCAGCTGAGGTTGATGTGATAGGATCAGTAAATAGGTAATTATTTGCTAACAAGTCATGCAGATTTGCAAAAAAAATATGCAAAATATGTCCTGGGGGAGCACAGATGTGTGTATGAAACTGCATAACAATATGTGCAATGGAAAAGATGTTTCACTATTAGAAACTTCAGTTTAGAGATAGCTTAGTTTGGGAAACGGAACGAAAAGGTGATGGACTAACAATGATGATCACACGTAAGACACAATACTGGCGTCTCTAAAAACACTAATGTAACATCTGTTATATCACTTACAAATCTTTAAAGATGCCCTGAAGCTGCAGTTTGAGTTCTGGGAGAAACTAGAGCAAAAAAATCAGACTTTCCAACTCCTTAAATTTTTCTATATAGCCTGAAATCAATATCCTCAGATTAACCTCCCCTAAACGCACCTCCTCATTATCCTCTCAGCAACACTGTGTTGGTTGACACCTGGTTTGCATATTGAGTTTCTTCTTCCATTCTTCTCTGTTTTTTGTCGCTCTTTTCTGTCCTACTCCTTTCTTTGTCTCTTTTCTATTTCACAAGAGGAAACGCATGAGGAAGTTCCCACTTTAAAATCACAGGCGTAAGCAGGAAGATGTTGAGTCATCTGGCAGATGCCTTCACCTTTGCTTTACAAAAACAGCTTCTTAAAATGCCACATCATTTATCTGCCAATGTTGTAATCCTTCTATTGAGGTAGACTGGAACTGACACCATCACACAGCTAAATGACCCTTTAACTCAGGGAATATTTTTATTTATTAGTATAGGCACATGCGACTTTGACTGGATGCCACTCTGAGTATTATGATGAACCTTTGGAATAATAAAAGCTAGTAAGGTGTGATAATCCTGAAAAGGTCAGGTGATATCTGGATTTCTTTACCCAGGTGGATCAAACAATGCTGTTCGCTCAGAACAGTGTGTTTAATAACTATTGTTAATCATTCATGGTGGTTGCTCCTTCATGTCCTCCTACTGTGCAATATTTTAAACTGATTCACTTTTTAAAAAATATGCCTAAAATTGCAGGCTTTGTGAACTGCACAGGATAAATGTTGGAATTTAAAGTTTGCATCAGTCTAATCTTCAGTGTGATGATCATAGATCCTGTTAAAACTACAAATAGTGTAAGAATTTTGGAACCGTTTGACTTAACCTTATTGATTTTCTCTCTTTTTCTCCCTTCCTCTCTTCTTCCAGACCTCCTAAATGGAGCTCAGGAGAAGTGTGAGCTGCCGCCTTTGGAAGGTTTTCCTCACTGCGAGGGCAAGCTCAAGGTGAGTCACACACACACATACTGTAAAAACACACATAAAGACAGCCTCTCCATCTCACTTTCTGTGCCCGTCTTTCACAATGTTTTCACATCCACGAGGTCAAAACAGGTAAAGGAAGAGGAAGGTAGGTAACCTAAGCAAGAAAAACAGCTTCGGCTTCTGAAAGTTTGACAACATGAACAGAAAATGAACCCAGACGCCCACACTGTTTGACTGACAAATGATCTTCTGGGAAGAGCTGGCGGAAACCACAAGTAAAGACAGCAATTTTGTTTATCACAACCATAAAGTTTGAACAACAGGAGTGGAGCCATCACACACTGATATAGTATTTGTTCTGATGTTTTATCTAGGAGTTTAAGACATACTATTGACTTATGTATGCTATATCTTGAATTAAGTTGAATTAAAGCTTTATTTTGTAGTTTTCTGTCATTAAAGAGAGGACATACTCCTAAAACGTGATCAGAAACACAGAAGTGACATTACTGAAACTCTTGTAATTTAGTTTCCAATCAAGTCACACCCTTGCTCATATCATTACAGTCGAGGTTTATTGTGATCTTATGTTTTAGTGTTTCCTGGCAAAACACTTTGTGTGTATCCTGGAAATCGAGCAGACATGCTGGATGAATTTCCTTCCATAAAAAATATTTGCATGACCGGCGGTAACATTTGTTTTTAGCTGTCCTCCACCTCCCTGCCTGGGCACATTGTTATATTTCTTGATGCATTACTGCAATCGTCTTTAATGTGAAAGCATGACACTGACAGCAGGAGAGTGTCATGCTTTGCAGTGTGAATATTTATACGTGTGAATAAGATACAGAAAAATATGGGACCTGCTCGCACAAATATTGCTCCATAGCACTACTAGTGGTCAGAAGGAACACTGCGGTTATTATTGTTTTACGTCTGATTTCATTGACAAACTCTTGATAACAGCACAGCACAAGCACTCACTCCCTAACGGCCCCACACACCTGGTTCATGTGCAGGTAAATGTAGCAGGTTTAATTTTGCATAAGGGGACCATGGTGCAGATACAGGTACACACACACACACACACACACAGATGTTTGCACACATTCAGTTCAGTGTTTCCGTTTGTTCGTGCGTGTTTGTGCATGTGGGTGTGTTTGTGTATGTGTGTGTGCAGAGGCCCTATCATACACACCATCTGCTCAGCCAGTCCCAATCCACCACTGATATTGTCAGCATATCCAACTGGGCGTCAGGCGGTGCCAAAACTAGCTGCACACACTCACACACACACAGAGGACATCCACAGACACACACAAACAGGCGTACACTCGCATTGTGAACCTGCCAGTTTTCAGGAAGTCATCAAAAGTCGGTAAACTGGTTTTTTCACCACAGTCATACTGTCAGAACATAATGTGTAACATCTGAAGAATCCATTTTCTCATTTTAAAGCGCTCCCGGGTTCTCATTTAAACAAATATGCTGTAGTACAATCGTCATGCCTTCATCATCCAAATGACTCTGATTCAACCCCATCTGCAAGGTCTCCCTTCTGTGAAAAAGCTTTGAAAACTCAATTTCGTGTTCCACTATGTGCTGTTCCCTTAGGTTACCATAAGTCAGCATGCATGATGTACTCAGGCCTATGAACTAAGCGGGATGGCTGTCAATCCACATCTCAGCTCAGCAGCTCTGCCACTCGCATGTATCCCGGCATGTCATTCATGACAGAGCCACGAAAAATCTGCCTGCCAGGGAGCAAATTGGAAGAGAGGAGACAGAGGAACATTTCCTTTTAAAGGCCCTTTTCCAAGTGCTGCCAAACCTTTCTCCTCTATCCTTTTGAATTTTGCTATTATGTTTTCTTTTTTTAAAAATTTCTCAAGGTTTCATCCGAAGTGCCATTTTCACATTAATTTATTTCCACACATGATGGGTGCTGCGGCCTCCCAGAACAACCTCCCTCTTTTCCTGTTTGCCGCTGAGCCGTTAAACTGGATGACTTGTACATGTATCAGATGAAAGAGAAATGATCTCTCTTTTGTTTGCAGTATTTGCATTTGAATCCGGGGATTGAAGCCACTGACATTTAATCCTGCTTTTCTAATTTGCTTCTCCAACCTCTTATTCTCAAGAGCAGCAGAGGCTGTTTCCATGAGGATATTGTATGGTAGATAGGTAGCTAGTGCTATAGATTTTACAGCAGTGCATTATGTAGTCTCGCAGCATCTCGACCTGCCCACACACACACACCACACTGACTGGTAAAGTGCAGCATCAACCTGACTTTTTTTTTTTTTGTATCCACCTAAAGTGCTCCATTATTAGACTGAAAAAAAAGAAGTTTTGCTGTTAAAATGAATGTCAGAGTAGAGTTACTTTACGGCCGCTGATAAAACTCACAGTGGGCTCGTATATTTTACTGATATTAAAGTTTGGGTGCGTGTGAAAGAGGTGATCTAGATGATAATGTATCTGTGACTCAGATCTAATCTTGGCTTTTTCCTTCTCTTATTCAGTGGATGAAGGAGATGTGGCGCTCTGACTCCTGCTACGGCAACTATGGTGTGGACGGGTCCACCTGCTCCTTCTTCATCTACCTTAGCGAGGTGAGCCCTGTGTGTATGTGTGTGTACAGTTTATTTGAACTTATTGAAAGTTAAGTGCAAAAAATACCAATGAAAGGTCAAGTGATTACAGCATCTGTAAGCACTGTTACATATATTTAATGTTAATATGTGTAATCGGTTTCACCTTTACATAACTGGATGGTAAATGATGATTAAGTAGAGGATGCACACATTAGTTTACTTTCTGTTTCAATGCAGTGCAAAGTTAACTGAAATACTTTAAATCTTATGAAGGATATTAAAATAAATGTACTAATTCTCCAGTCAGATGCCATTAAACAATTAGAGAAGATGTGGACACAATGAGAACAGCTATTTAAACCTCGAATTATGGACAGCATAATGGAAATGTGGCATTTAATACATTAATTCAAAGATAATTATTTTCTCTTTATCGGTCTTCAAAGATTTGACATTTTCTATCAGTAGCAACTTAGGTTTTTTTTAAATTATATACATAGGAGAACAAATTAAAAAAATGCATAAAAAGTATCTGCAAAATATAGGTAAACTTATTTTTGTCATTAAAGCACATAAAGTGACACAAAACCTAGTCTTTCTCTGTTAAAATCTCTTAATGCTTTCAGTCTTTTTCATGGAATTTGTAAACAATAAGAAGTAGCACTTATACTTAATTCAAAATTTTAATATCAGTGGAACTGTAGCGGGAACATTTGTGTTTAACATTTTAATAATTTATCCCCTGTTAGTCCCTGTTACAAGAGTACAATCAGTACAAGAGTAAAGTACGCTGGGATTTTATGCAACATACCTGCACAGAAAAATGGATGGTTCAAAGACAGAGCGTGCCGACAATGTTCCTGCAACCTGAGAATGATCACATAAGAATGAAGCACTAAAAATAAGATATTAAGAGAGGTAGAAGGGGTTTCATTTTTAATGAGAGCAAATGAGAGTGTGTAGAGGAGGATGGTGTGGGAGAAAGAGGAGATGATTCAGTGGGAAGGGAGGGAGCGGAGCAGCGATGGGAGGCACTTCTTGAAGACGTGAGTTTTTCAGCCTCATAGGGAAGAAGTGGAGTGACTCTGCTTCCTTGCCTCAGTCTCTGCTTGTCCTTTGCAAAGAGGAGAAAGCAGCCAAACCCGCATGGAGGAGTTTTGCATTATTGACGAGCACTAACATATAGAAGCTTGTGTTCCTTCAAGGGACACTTTGAGACACTCAATTTTGCATGATTTGTCTTTGCCAGGCCAGTCAACAAGGCCAGAAATCATTTCTCTCGATGAAATGAATCCTGTTGTTAATTCCAATTAAAGCCTAATTATGGAAATGGATCAAGTTTGGAGAAAAGTCTTTTATATTGTCCTTTCAGCTCCTCTGTAATAACTTTCATTCTCTCCTGGAAATGAACTTAAAAATCTGATCTGCTAATAATTTGCTGTTACACGTTTCTCATCACCTTCTGAATACGAAACATGCACTCATGAGATTTTAAAACTGTTAAAAAAGTCTTATTCTTAGCTCCAGAAAATAGCTTTGCTCCCCATGAGACACAACTGTGATTCATCACCCTAAAGATCCTTCATAATCAGCTATGATTAATTTTCTATTTCATTTTGATTTATTAGCGTGTTCGTTGTTCTCTCTCTCCTCTATTAAAAAAAATATTCATAATAATAAGTGGTGTGATCAAGTGCTGATGTAAGTTTCTGTTGCAGAGCCCCTCTTCATCTTTATGTTGTTTTTTTTTAAAAAATAAGTAAAATTTCTGTCATGGTTTTAACTCCAGAAGGGTCAGTAGCCTGTTATGAATATTGCATACGAGCTGAAAGCATCGCAGCAGATGAAGAAGGCGAAACCAAAAGCCCAGCCGGCTCTGCATGGAAATAGAACTGAGATGGACATCAGCGAAATCCATTAAGAGGAGACGAACCTTTTTTCTCCTCTTGCTCTCCGTCAGGAAGCAGGAAACAAACAGAAACACATTTGCTGTGAAGAACAGAAGGGATTTAAAACACTCGCATCTCCATCCCGCTGATCTAACAAGCCCTTAGCCTCCTCTCCTGGTGATGCGATCCCTCGGTTGCCATGGCAATAAGCATGCATGTTCATTTGGAAAGGGCTGCGATCTCGTCTGTCTATCACAAACAAAACACACAAAACACACACACAGAGGAGCTCAAAAACACACTTTTTTTCCATGTATAATTCATACATGTCCACCACAACATTAACCTTGCAGAAGGGGCAAACCAGAGAGGGCAACTTATCATGATGGATGTCAGCTGGAGAAGGTCAGGGCTCAGCTAACATGGCGTGAGTGTGTATGTGTGTGCGGTTTCACACACCCGCCTTGTCCATGGTTGCATTTTTTTTTTCTTTTGCTGCTGACATAAGCAAAACACACACATATCACTTCTCCTTAAGGCTTTCTGTGGTCAAACAGCAGTCGAGCTCGATCCAAGAGGAAGGAAATGCTGAGACAGAGAAGCAAAAGTTGAGGAAGAGAGAGGTCACTTAATTTATGTCGGATAAATATGACGAGCCAAAGTCAATACCGAATGATCCGCTCACTGATGCCTCCTCTGGGTATGAATATGTCTCCCCTTATGTCTCAGCGTTGGCATTTATAAAGGATCGTAATGGCTCTGAGTTGAACGGAGGAATAAAGGTTTACACTGAGTCATCATGGACAGCATCATGCTCGCTTGCTTCGAGAAATCTACGGCAAATATTTACCGAGGAAATCCATCAGACAGGCACACACACATAGGAAGTGAGACTGTGGGCAGCGAGTGAGGGAAAAACATCAGACAATGGAAATGCTTAAGTGGCATGTAGTAAAAAATACTGCAACAAATCGAAGGATTAATTATATATTACTTTAAAGTCGTTCTCTGCTCAGCACACAACAGGAACTTCTCTTCCTTCAGTGGCCTATTTGAGTATGTTTTGTATTTTTCTGGACTTGGTTTTAGTCCAATAAAATACAACTGAAGCAGCATAACATGGTCATTCACAGGTCTTTTGTTCAATATTGAGCTGTTAAAAAAAGTATTTCCTTCCATATATTCTCCTCTCCTTCCTGCTATGAGTAGGATTAATACACTTTTACAGTATCAAAGGTGTTTTCTCTTTAACCTTTATTCCAAGTTCAGCGGCAGAAAGCAATTGCACTCCTCTGCTCTCCAGTCTTGCACAACAAAGCTCTAAACATCGCAGATATCAAATCTTATTTGTTTTGCAGCTTATGCATTAAAAATGACTTTCTGTTTTGGTCTGATAGGTGGAGAACTGGTGTCCTCGTCTGCCCTGGAGGACAAAGACCCTGAGTGAAGAAACAGACAGGAGGGGACAGGTGAGAAAAACAGCAAACGGCTGCGGTTAACTGCAAACTGACGCCACAATGGATGCTTTAAGTGCTTCTGCTGCTGTTTTACTTCACAAGATATCGCTTGTATCAAGACAGCTGATGGTGTCTTTACATTACCTCACTGTTGTTACAAACACAGGATTGTTCTGATACTTGAGTTTGCTGCTGTCATGATACTGCGCTACTACTGCACATGTTCAAATCAACACTGAACAAAACCCCTGTTGACAAAGCTCAGTCTGAAGCCATTTAGCATTATTACTTGGAGAAAGAAAATGCTTATTTTGGTGTCAGATTACATTTCAAGCATTCACAGTTGTGGTCCAAGTGGCTTGAATGTATTAATTTTAAAGAGGCTTGTGTGTGTGACAACTTCAGACTTTGTGACAGCAAGTTTTTCCATTAGCATAAATTTTTAAACTCAAGTCCCTCTCAACGTTAAGTCCCTTTCCATCATCCTGTGTAATGCTGAGACACCCCAGAAGAAAATGCCATTTAATGAGATGTAATTTTTGCACGAATAGAAGTGCGGTTAATATTTAATTGTTTAAAATGTACTTAAAAGGCAGGAAAGTGAGAGGTAATTTCCCTCGCAGTGTGTGTGTGTGATATTTTAAAACGTGGCAGCAAATGAACAGGCAGGCTGAAGTTGATACACAGTGTCAACTTGCCTCGATGGCATAAAAGAGTCGAGCGGTTCTCGCAGACCAAAGCCGGAGTGACGGGACCTTGGGACAAATCTGGAATAATGATCTTCCATCCTTGCCAATGCGGCAGCTCACTGAAATCCCACTCAGAGCGCTTCTCCGTTAGGCTCGTGCACAGACCACAGTATCAGCGCTCCTCGAAAACACACACATACACACCCCTCTCTTCCCTCTGCTGCGGGTAAATCAATATTAAGCACTCTTCATCCCCCTCTCTGGATGCATCAACAGCGCTGAGCCTTCAGTGGTGGGGAGATGCCATTTGACAGGCTTTAGAGATTTTAATTCAGGCCCAGATTTTAATAGGTTCAGTCTGCGGAAGTGATTTCCTGTCGTGATGAGGGATGCTAATGCCTCGCTACAGCCTTGTTTCAGCCACCTTCGCAGCTGGTAATGGCACTGTGGTTTCTCCTTTGCTGGCCTCGTCTCTGCCTTACTGGCTCCGACCCATTCACTGATTCTCTCTAATCCCTTGAGGCTTTCCACGAGTCCTTGAATTTCAGTGTCTGAAATACATATAAAGGGTATTAATATTTTTTACCTTAAATGCTCCCTGTAGTGTAGTGTGACTCAACAGATCCTGTAAATGCGGCTGCAGTAGCTGCGGTTTCATTTCTGTATTTTGTATTACAGTGTTTTGATTTCCAGTTGTCGTTAGTCTTACAACACAGGATGAGATTGCTATAGACAGTCAGATGTTTTACAGCTTGATTTGTTTCCCATTGCAGCGAATTTAATAAACATTTAGACATAACATCCATTAATGTATCCTCCTGTGACCTGTAAAATCTTTTAATTTAGCTCCCAGAGAAGTAAACAAACTCTGCACCGTCATTTCCTCCCCTCCCTTTTTCTGTTTTCCCCCCTTATTTTTTCATTTTCTGTTCTTTTTTCTCACTTTTTCCTTTCCTTTCCTTTACCTTTTATCTTTGAGCACACAGTGTTTACATTGGGCTCCTAGTTTCATTACAGCTCTTCCAAATTTGCTCCCTCATAGAAAACAGCTCTTAAGCCATTTGGAATGAGCAGTAGTCAATATTGCAGTTTTAAATTAGATTAGATACATTTTAAAGCTCCTCATGGGGTTATGTCACAGCAGCAGATTAAAGGATAAAAGCACTTGAAAGAAACACAGTTAGTTAAGATAATTGAGGAAGCAACGTGAAAACAGATTGCCTTTGTTTTTCAGCTTTGAAATTAACCGCTTACTTAAAAAAATTGGTTCGTAGATGAAGAAACTTAACTGTACAGTCTCATCAGTGATACCGTCTGTGTGACCTCTCACATGTGGTCTCTGCAGGCGGAGATCCGGACCAGCTTCGAGGAGCTCTACCGTGTGATGTCACAACGCGAGGAGTTTCGCTGGATGATGCTGAGGATCAAACGCATGGCTGAGCGGTGGGTCAGGGCCATCCGCTCGCTGGCTGCCAAGCAGAACCTGGCCAAGCGTCGCAGGAAGAAGGTGGGCAATGATACAATGTAGTACACTGTAGTACACATGAGAGGTGGAGTGAGATTCACTGTCAGTCCGACGGCGGGATCGTCTAAATGCTGCATTCAGGTGGCATTTAGTTGACATTCTTGATGGCAAAGTCTGCTGCATGTAACAGATCACTGCACATCTGTTATTGTTTACTTCTTTTTGTTGTGTCGCTCATTTTAGGCTCCTCATGTTTTTTTATTTATTACAGACAAACGCTTGCTTTTCTTCCTAGAAGATTTAATGTGTCATTTTCACCTTTCCTGGGTTTATTTTTCAGAGAAAAACCTGCTAGACTCGGTGTTAAAAATATATCATGGGTGTAATTA
>JAUZTA010000020.1:11098535-11111551 GCA_034780835.1 Ctenochaetus striatus
TTGTTTAAATTTTAATGTTTACCCTTAAAATGAGAGAAATGTAACCTGTCATGAACTTTCTGGAAACACCTCCCTTTAGCTTGCAGCCTGTTGAATCACACACACACACACACACACACATATACAAATACACAAACACTCCCCCACACTTGTAGATGCGCCCACTTCTGGTCGGGATGAAACGGTGGTGGGAAAGAACTGACATGGATATTCCATTATGTCCCAAGCTGGTAGCAGCTCCCAGCACTGAATAATGTAATCCACGCTTTCCACTGGCCTTGTGAATAATTTACATCAGATTCCCATGATACTTTGGTGCCGATGTAAAGCAGCGTCCAAGCAGAGAACAAGGACTCTCATTCATTCATCCATCTATCAATAGTATCTTGCATATCCGTCCTTACTTTTTATGTCTCTCAGTTTGATCTCTTCAGTCCATAATTAAACAAAGAACGTTTCTCTCTTAGTCCAGGTACTTTCAAAGGCAGCTCTTTATTTCAACTGCTAATCTCTTTTTGATATTAATCCACACATATTAATCCTTGACTGGTGTACTTTGGGACTGTGGCTGGCTGTCAACAATGAAAAATGCGTCGGCCACTTCAAACAAAGCCTGCTATTACTTCCCTACTCCTGCTGTGGAACACCATGTTCCCCCGTCAGCCACTGAAAATCATCCGCTCTGTGTGTGTGTGTGTGTGTGTGTGTGTGTGTTGTTCATATTTTAGCTAAGTTGCTTGTGTTTTTCTCAGCATGTGCAACTTACGGGGAAAAAGTGGAATTGTTTTCATGATCCCATGCCAGGATAAACATGATTTTACACTTCCCGTTTAAATCTTTTTTTATGAATACAAAACCAGCGGGGAGCCTTTGAATTATTTGTCCAACGTTTTTCTGCATCTGTGTGGGAAAGTGAGGCTGTCCAGATTTCACAGATGTCTTTTAGCTCCGTCCTGCCTTATGTTGCACATACAAACTGAATTTCAACACCAACATTTCTGACTTAAACTGAAACTTTAAAGTCAGCTTCTGTTGCACCTGACTTCAGTATGCTTTTAGGTAGAAACTCTCACTAAGTGCTCAACTGTATTATTCCAACAATCATTACCCTTATTTAATCCCATACTTTTATCCCTTTTTATCAGGTTCTGGTCCACTTGGGCCTGCTGACCAAAGAGTCTGGCTTCAAAATAGCAGAAAACGCCTTCAGCGGAGGCCCCCTGGGCGAGTTGGTCCAATGGAGTGACCTCATAACCACGCTGTACCTGCTGGGCCATGATGTTCGCATCTCCGCCTCCCTGGCTGAACTCAAAGAGTCAGTATCAAGCAAACTGTACCACTATTTGCCTAAAGAGCGTCCTCCATGAACAGATGTCTTTTGTCCTTAGTTAGACTTGGACTGTAGGAAATAACAGTTCATAGTTTCCACAGATCTGACTGGAGTGTTTGCTGTAGTCCAAGCCAAAATCTAACCTCTGCAGTAGCCACAGACAGCATAACACTCTCAGTATCCCTATTCAACTGCTGGTAGTTGAATGTGATGAGGGTAATATAGGCAGAGAAGCTCTGACAAGGAAGAATTAAATGCATTAAATATAAAAGATGGTGCATGTGCTTCTGTTGTATTGATTTAGATCATTTTTTTAACTGTCTCTGAGTCTGACAATGTTAAGAGTGCAGTGGTGGATTAGTGGAGTTTCCTTTTATCACAGCCTGAGCTGATATTAATAATAGACTGATTGGTGTGTGTCCAGATGCACTTCTGCGCAACATGTGCTTTCAGTCAAAAACAGATCATTTTCAGAAGGAAAGAAACAGTTGATTCCTAATAGTTGTGCAGAGTTTTGCAGTGGTGCTTTATAATCCTAATGAAACTATAAATGAATAGGGCCTTTAGTCAAAGCATCTTTGGTTTACCAGCTTCTCTATTCAGGTTAACCACCTTTCAAGGTTTTATTAAGCTTATTTTGCCAAGGATTAACGAAGTGGCTCACCCATTATTTGTCTAATAAATGTTTGCCTATGGCTTTTGGCACTTAAACCCACTTCTTTGACTGGCTGTGTATAATTTAAGGTTGCCTTCAAGGCTCCGTCACCCTCCTTATTAGCAGTAAAGATTGTTCCCTGTTTTATCAAACATGCAAATCATGCATTCATATTGTAAACATGCTTTAAACTTGTTCTGGTGTCTGGAGGTCTATGGGTGGAAATACCAGTGTATCTTAAAAATTGCATAAGACAAAAGAGATACTGCTGGATTTGGGATTTGTCTGTTTAGTTTTAAAATATTTATATAGTCTAAAACTTTTATGTACTATAAGAGAAAACAAAATGATCTCTTGTTGTTCCAGAGGGGTGGATGTGTTGAGAGTTGCTGCTGTTTTTCACTGGTATATAGGCGGTTTGAACCATGTGAAGTCAAAACCCAAGTGTTTTGGTTTTATCTTCTACTTTTTTTAAACCATTTTAGAGTAAAATTTGACCATGTTCAGTGAAAAAAATGCAGAAATAATGACCCAGCAGCAACAGAATATTCTTCTGGTTTAAAATTGATTTTAATTCCGAACTTTTCTGCCTAGGATCATGCGTAAGGTCATGGGGAACAAGTCCAGCTGCCCAACCCAGGGTGACAAAGTGGTTGAGCTCATCTACATTGACATCGTGGGCCTCACCCAGTTTAAGAAGACGCTGGGACCCTCCTGGGTTCACTACCAGTAAGTACATTTAATATTTTGTTTTGCCTAGAAGTCGTGTTCTCATCCAGCTGTTTCCTACATGAAAATATGGTTTTCAGTAGCTGTTTGAATGGAAATCAGCGGTCAAACCTCTCTCACACAGTCCTGAAACGGCTGATTAACTTGGTTTTTAAGTGTTAAGTTAATAAATCATATCAAGGAGACTTTGCTTTAAATGTGTTCTTTTTCATTTAAAAATACATAGAGTTTGAATCAAAGCCTGCAGGTGCTTTATTTAATTTTCTCCACTGTAAACAATCAAGAGTTCATTACTTTTAAAAGGCCAAAACAAGTACAGGGATTGTTAATTATCTGATGTGGAGAGCAATAAAATAGTTTTTCATCTTGTGCAGTAATTTTAGTCATAACAAAGCTCAAGGTCTGTATGTTAAGAAACATTTTTTCAGTTTGTATAATCTCTCAAGAATCTGATTTGATCAGGGACAAACAGCTTGAACAGTCATGAATGCTGCTAAATCAACGCAATATTAAATTGGTGGCTCGTGTCTGACTTGTGTGTTTGAACAAGGCCTGACTCCTGCAGTTTCTTCCTGTCGCCATGTCAGCACCTTGCGTGAATTAAGCAATTTGTACAGTTTTCTAACCTTGTGCAATCGTTCTTAACTGTGCTTTAACAGCATCTCTCACACATACAGAGGACATTGGGTTGTGGCCTTTTTGACTGTCAGTGAGACAATGAGTCTATTTTCTACACGTACGTTACCGCAATTTCCCAAAAGGCCGCAGTAGCGTCCGTTGTTCTTGATGTTTTCACCCGCTGAGTCTATTCTGTCCCCGATTGCTCCGCTGAGGGCTGTAGATGAGGTCTTCCTGGTTTGTTTTGAAAAAGCTTTCATCAGCTCCAACTGACAGGAAAAGAGGAGGAACAATAAGTCTGGGCGCACTAATGGCCCCGCTGGTTCCTCCTGCTTGTCACCAGGTTTTGTTTCCTTGCGACATAACACCTTTAACTGCATCCGCTCCCTTTGTGCCCTAAGGAAATTGATTCAGCCTCAGGCATAATGTAAGGTCCAGATGCTATTTTCTGCATCATTTTTTCTGCAGTTACTGAACACTTGTGCCAAAGCATGTCATGTTCATGTGCACGTTCTTGGACCTTTGTAACAGAAGACATAAACCGCAGATTTTTCTGTACTCTGTCTTCTTTTCCTCAGTGTAACCTTGTCACTTTCCCTGAACCGCCTGTCTTCTCCTTTGCTGTTTTCGATAAGTGACTTACATTCCTTGCCTTTGTGGGCTGAGAATTCCTTTGTTAAACCTTCTCATTCCTCTCCTCGTTCGTCATACAGGAAGGCAGGAAGAAAGCTTTTCTCTCAGCAGGCCGTGCATGAGTTGTTTGCCTATCAGGCCCAAAATTCTTGCCAACAATAAACCGTGTCATAATTGTTTTTCTTTTTTTCTAGATGTTTTTTTTGTGTTTGGGGACAAAGCAGCAAAATCTGTCAGGTCGCTTTGTGATTAATGTGTTTTGTTGTTGCCTCAGTCTTCTGGCTATCCGTCTTGCAGTTCTGTGTCACTGTGTTTCATACTACTTCAGAGGAATGGGAATACTCTAAGCTGTTGTTTTCTGGGTATAAACTAGAGCCAATGTTGCCCTATTGTACTGTTTCATTTAATCCTTTCATCCAATAACTTAATCGGGCAATGCACTGTCATCTGCCTCAGCCAGCCTGCAGAAAATGTGCCACTGTGAACCAGCCTTACATCCGCTGCAGACCACAATCATGCAAAAATAAAACTGAGCAAAGGAAAGATAGTAATCAGCTGAGTTTTTGTCAGTCTGCCTCTTCCTTTACCATCTCTTATCTTTTGCATTTTTTCCTTTTACCAAGAAGTTTGTTTTGACGCAACACTGTCTGCATGCATTGGTTTTGTGTGCGTGTGTTGGTATGACTGTTGGTGAGTTTTTTTTTGTGTGTGGGGGTGTGATTAATGTCACTTCCTTTCATTCTTACTCAGTGTCTGTTGGTTTGATTTTTGTGTTGCTTTGAGAAGACGGCAGCTTGCTTCGGTGATCATGTCCCTGTGTAGGAGCCAATATTTTTAGACAGTTCTGCCAGAAAATTGATATAATGACCGTCCAGTAAGCCGCATTGCTTTTAGTTACTGTTGTTACACCTGTCACGGTTTCTATTCCAGCACAGCACATATGCAGTTGAAAATAATAAAGAAAATACATTTATATCTCAAAAATGTCAAAATGAATGGATCTTAAACCAAAGACAAAAGCAGAAAGAAAGAAGTGGATTTCTCACTTACCATCAGTTTCACAAGTAGATTTTATTAGCTTTAACTTGCTGACTGAGATCAAATTCTTGAGTTGATTGACCTTAAGGACTCGAAGAAAGACAAGAAAATTTCCAGAAGGTAATAAATTGGTCATAATTTGATGGCTACACGCATGATATCATGCTGTCTGAGTTCTGTGTGAAGGTGCAATAAAGATCGAGGCTTGAGCTTTCACAGGTAAGAGGAGCTAATCATTAATGTAAAAAGAAACAAAGAGAGCTCTGTTCTTGTTTAGTGGTGTAGCTACTTAACCTTTATGTGATAACATGGTATCAAAAGAAAAATTATAAAATCAGACTGTTATTTCATTATTATTATTACTGAACCACATTCACAGGATACAAATTACCTGGACAAAAGAGATGAAGGTTAGAATGCTTTGACTCTTGCAACAACAAAGTCTGCTTCACTTTTACTTTAGAAAAGGAGTTGAGGATGAGGAAAGTTATTAGTTTAGCCGGTAATTTCAGGTAAACTCTCTCAAATTTTACAGAGACAGACAGGCTTTTGTTTCTCTAATCTCTGTTTCTCATGCAGCTGTTTGAACCATCAAGTTACACTTACGTCAACACTCGAAGAGGCTCTTTTTCACACCGTTTGTGACACCACACATTGATAATCCATAGCTAGTTACTGATGTGATAATTGTGCCACTGTAGTTCAGCAGTTGTTCTTCAAAAAGGGTTTTAGTGAAGCTGGTCAAATGTTACAAATACATTTTCAAAAGAAGAAGATCAGAGGTTTGTAAGCATTTGTTTATTGCTTGTTTGTAAGTGTAAATTAAAGCAGCTTTTGGGTTTAAGCCCGTTAAGTCGAACACATAATCAAAAACAGAAAAATATTTATTCACAAGAACAAAGAGTGATTCAAAAGCAACCGATTGTGACCAGATGTTATTTGCTGGGTGACAAACGCAGCTCGATAATCAATAACAGAGTAAATCTCTCCAAGCTTCACAGTTTCCATGTGACTTTTTTTCTTTTTCTTTTCTCAAACCAAACCCTGATGTTGGGCACTAATTCAACCTGACCCTTTTTATCATACAAATCATTAACTAATATGGCTGTTTTTTGATGCAGCTGTTGTGTTTGGCCTCAGGGTGTGCAGGTATATCCATAAAAACATTAATTCCCATCTGATATCACTGTCACTAACAACCCATATGGAACCGTTTAATTTATTTATGGCTGATTTCACGTGGGAGATAATCACGGCAACAGAGAGTCATTTACAGTAGCCATTATTATTCTTGAAATGACTTCAGTTGGACTTGTACTAATGAAACTGCATGTTTGCTTTGACAACATCTCCACCCAACCAAGCTAGACTGTGAAACTGCAGCAGGTGGAACGAAGTGCACACTCGCTGATCTTGACAAACTTACCTCCTACCACATTGTGACGCCCACTATCAACTCACTGGACTCTAAAAATGTACTGAAAGCCTGGCTGCAGCTATATTTACATGGTGTTATGGCACCAACAACACTTTCCCCCATCTGTTGAGAGTATATCTGGGGACAGATGAAGGTTGTTTTTCTCTGGGGCGGGTGGAGACGGGCATGTAGGCATGTTGTTGTTGTTCTGCTTCTCAGTCTAAAGTTTCCTCATGGTGGATGTGTTTCCCAGCTCTCTGTTCTCCCAGGGCCCTTCACTCTTCACACAGCCAGCTGCACAGCATCTGCCTGGGTGGAGAGGCGATCAGTTAGAGCGAGGGAGACTTTATCCACTCGCAGATGTGCATTCGTTTGTGGGACTGAGTGCACAAACTTCTGTTTACACCTGGCTTCTTCCTCTCTCCTATATGATTAATGCAGCTCAACCCAAAGTGGGAGTCACTTGGTTTTATTTACCCACAAGAAAATACCGTTTTTGGGCTCAAAATGGCCATTAAAGGAGGCTCGTCATTTTTGGATTTTGTTGCAGTCAAGGCGAGTGAAGAGGAGAAGCTTTTATGAGAAACAGATCAGTAAAAAACATTAAATTAAAAGCCTGCAGGGAAAGAGGGATTTCGTCATCTGGTCTGGAAGATTTTTCTTCATTGGAGTTTTGCCCTCTTAATGGAAAAACGTAAATAGTGAAGGACAGGACAGAGACATAATCAGACAGACATAATCAAACCAGCCTCTTGAAAAGAGAAGTGAGGAACGATGAGAGAGTTAATGAATGCGGGACACTGAGTTTAAGGTCATAAATGAGTGGTCCGCTGCATATATGTCATTGCCCCTCCCAGTTGTGGTTTAATTAATCCTGTGCTGTGACCTTTGAGTCAGCCGTGATGTCCTTTCACAGTCTCACACCTCCACAGGACAGGATTTCACCCTCACTCTGAGAATGGAGGCGTTAAGTTTTTTTTTTCTAGGTTCATTATCACATTGGAGGCTGCTGAAAAATGTGTAAAGAGACTTTTGTAATGAAATATAAACTAATCAGCCACAACATTAAAACTCACAGACAGCTGAAGTGGATAAAATTGATCGTGTTGATAGAACTGGTAAAAAACACAGGGTCCTGGCTGTAATGTGGATTCCACCTACCACAAGACCCCCCCCCCCTCCATGGTGTCATATCTGATCCACAGTGGGACCCTCGTGGAACGGATGTAGCATTGCTCCTGGTGTTTGCACCATCAGGGTGTGAGTGCATGTGTGAATGTTTATCACCCCTGATGAGCAGGTCGTGCCTGGCCTGATACTTTCTGCCACCAGTGTACGAACATGTGTGTGTGTGTGAATGGGTGGTAAGTGCTGCCTTGTGTTGTAAAGCGCTCTTAGAGGTCAGTTACACTGGAAAAGTGTGATATAATTCAGTTTATTTACAATTACAATACGTTTTAGTTGACATTTATGTTGCACACAAAAACAAAATGTTTGCTTGCAGACCATATTTGATTCCTTAACCAAAGAAAAATAAGATATTTCTGTAATTTTAAAGTCCCTTTCACAATGAAGAACACATACTCTGCAGCATTAAAATTCAAACATAGCTCATCTTTAGCTCTTGAAGCGTCCAAAAAGCTCAGATAAAAAGCTCAGTGTTTATTCTAAAGCCGGGTGGTTGCCGTTCAACAAATATGCAACTTAAAACAAGTTAATTAATTTTTTAAGGTCTTAAGAAAGTGGTGTAAAATTAAGTAACCACAGGCTTGTTTGTTTGGCTGCTATGAAGATTATTGTGAAAAAACACTGTGTGGCGGTTTTCTTGAACTTCTCTCAGTAATTGTAATTATGTGCACAAGGTGTGAACAATTTATCTTGTCGCACATAAAACAGAGTACCTTTGTCTCCAGATGATTTATAGCAGCGTGTCTGGGATCATTGACTTTGGAGCATCCAAAGCAAACTTAATTGAAATACACTGTATCATATTAATGTTGAGCAACTTATCACACACAGGCATTAACACTCACCTCTGTATGTGACCCCACAGGTGCATGCTGCGGGTGCTGGACTCGTTCGGGACAGAACCAGAGTTTAACCACGCCCACTACGCCCAGTCGAAGGGTCACAAGACGCCGTGGGGAAAGTGGAACCTCAACCCGCAGCAGTTCAACACCATGTTCCGTAAGTCGACAGACAAACACACGAGACACGCACTCTCTTTCCTAAAGTGCCAGCTTTTAATCGTCACTAAAGTACTCTCAGGCTTTAGCTTAAAAACAGACCATTTGGTGCAATCGTGGCTCGCGTTCAGGATTTGGAAAACAATTTATCACAGTTAATGTGTGCGATAAAAAAAGTGGAGAGATTTTCGCTGGCTTGGTTTTGCAGTTAACAATGTGAAATCTCCCAGTTTGTTGTGGTGTTTCAAGAATTACGTGACTCAAACTGATTTCATCACATCACCAAAGTCCCTCCACCCTGTTGTTCAGATAAAATTGCCAAACATGACTGTGTGTGGCTAAATCAGTTATCGTTTCACAGTCTCGGTTAGATTTTCTCGTACAAATGAGATGTTTAGATTTGAAAAGAGGCATAAAAGAGGCCCTGAAAATCCACCACGTTGCTCACTAATGGAATATCATCAAGCAGATTAAAGGAAAGTAAGAGGTCAGACACTCAGCTCTCCATTTTACTGTGATTATGAATGTAGGACGTGGGGGTTTTATTGCTCTGTGTGTGCGCATCACTCCCACTGTGAGATCACTCTGTAACTGGAGTCAACCACATTTGCTGAGGTGGATGAGATGAGCGGTGGAGGCTCAGCGGAGGAGGTGGAGGGGGAAGCCAGCCCCCTGGAGTACTGACCTTTTTCCCCGCGGCTAAGAGAAAGTGAAATGTTACCTCTGCAGCCCCGGTTAGCAAGGTGAGGCCGGGAGCTCTCCAGAATACCACTGCACCTGAATAGGCCCTTTGTTTGTTGAATAGGGTATGTCTCTCTCATAACACACTGGGGCCTTTGCACAAAATCCAGTCAAGAGTCACCAGGTTAGATGATATCGCTGGTGAAACAAGTGCACAGCGGCTTGGCCGAGTGTTAAAACCAAAGAATGGCATCACTTCCGAGCACAAGAGGCTTGTGTTGTTTTTTTCCTCTCTACATTATCAACACACATCATCTTAAGGGTAAAGAGATGTGCATGTGCAATGCTGCTAAAACGCTGCATTACCTCACCACCTCCATGGATGATGAAGCAGATGTCTGCGGTTTCTTATCGATATCAGACCCGCTTTTGAATAATATCTGCATATTGAACTCATAATGTGTTTAGGGCAGGTGTGTCTGTTAGCTTGGATTTGTAATAGATGGAGGCAACGTAAGCATTTCAGTGATGCTGTCGAGATATGCCCAGGTAAAATAAAGTTGTCTAATATTGTTATTTCACCCCTGCATTTAACAGACTAATCTGGTCCTGCATGCATCATCTAAGCAATTAAAGAATATTTTTGCAACTTTCTGGAAAAACATCGTCAGCCTGGTTCTGATTAGAAAGTTAATGCAATGTAACTTCATCTTTATGTGGTCAAACCTTAAATAAAGTGTAATTTTTTGATTCCTTGGCTCTTAAATTGTGTTACATTTCACCTATTGAATGTAGATGTAAAAGATGGACAAATCAGATGCTGGTAGGCAATTTATCCTACATTTCAATTGGTTCATTTGTTACGATTAGGCAGTGCTCCATAAATCAGTGGTTGGGGGAATTGGAAGTATGTTGCATTTGGCCAATAAGACAAGACAAGGCCAAATTGACCTCATTAATCAATTTCAGTCTGGATAGCAGAGAGTGTTTTCTGGTGTGCAATTTGTGTTTGAATGGGCTGCGCGTCTTAGTTTATTTGGCTTTGTTTTCAAGCGCAAGTCATTTATAATCAGGTATTATAATATAGTTAACTTTTCCTGCAGGTCAGAAAGACGTGTAAGGATTCAAGTCCTGTCAAGTTTGATTTATTTGCTACGTATCCAATCAGTCTAAAAACAAGGTTGATACAGAGGACTTTTTGCAATGCAATATAACCCTGAAGAGAAGCACACTGACTACAGATAAATGAATTTATTATGCATATTGATCCTTCCTTTAATTCCTCTGTGCTACTGCTGCAGAGATACTTACATGTCACGCACATTAACTCATTAAAAAAAAAATTTATAAACTTGATTTAAGTATAATGGCCAAATAAATCAGCTTTGCATCTTTAAACTTTTGCAACAACTAAAGACTTTGTTTCGCACAGGCAGTTTAAAAAGTCAGATTTTGGCAGAAAGATTATAATAATCTAAGGGTGGCCTCCGTCCAGTCTATAAGCGTCATTACTGAAAACATACCGTACACTAGCAGCCGCCATATGTGTACCTTTGTACGTTTTTCCTGTGTGTATCTCTGCTGCTGAGTGCTTGATTCCTTATGGAAACAATGAGTAATAATGGTCAGAGGGTGAACATAGCAGCAGATAGTATTTATCTTTGAAGCGTTGCCAGCTGAGATCAGCAAAGTTCCTGTTAAGCTTTGAGTAATAATGTCACTGCGATTATGTCACCCACTCTCTTTATCTTACATTTTTCTCCACCTATGTGGGATCAGTAAAGCTTTGTTCTATGTTTTCTGAGCAGGTCCCACACAAAATGTTCTTGTGGAAATAAATTACGAGACGGAATGGATGAATTTGTTAAAAGATAAACACTATTTGACATGTTTTTATCAAAACGTCATGAAATGCAGACTAATGGCCTACCTGTACAGTGTTTGCATTCATACTTTGCTGGATTTGCAGCAGAAAACATTGATGTCAGACAAAAACATCCGGCCACTGGACACTTGCCCACATTTGTAATGATCCTACCACCACAGAAGGATGTAATATAAAGATCTAACTCTGATGTTACTGTGAACCTTTCAAAATGTACCCTCCCTTTTCCATTAGAAACCTTTTCAGACGCTTCCTTTGATTGATTGCAATAGATTAGCATTAAAGTAGCTCTATACTAATATCCACAAATGGTTTATAGACACATACTGTGACCACTTTATGCTTGTCAATCCATATGTTGTGTTTTTCCTGTTTTTCAAACAGCATAATTGCTTGGAGTTGGATGCAAAATGTCAATACCATTTTCTTGTCTGTACACTAAACGCGAAGTTTAAGTTATCAAGCAGTTAGCAGTTAAGCTTTTAAAGAGCTTGGGGCAAATTTTTCTTATCATAAGAGATAAGGTTTGAGTCAAGCAGGACTTTTTGCTCTGTTTTCAGTCTGCTTGCTAAGCTAAGCTAACAGCTGCTAGCTCTATCTTCATAGTTTACATACAGTTATGAGGGTTTTATTAATCTTTCCATCTATCTATTGGCAAGGATTCAAACTTCTCCTTTCATTCCGTCTCCAGATAGACAAGCTAAAAACTCAGCTGCTGCTAAATTGAATACTGAATACAAAGCTCAGCGGTTGTAAAGACTTGTTGGTATAATAGGCCAAAATCATCAATCATTATTCTTTGGCAAATGGCAGTCTAATTACTACAGAAATGAAAGTAATTACTGATTAAAGTGAATTACCTTGTGATTAAATACACTTAATTTACATCATTGCGGTGACAGATTACCAGGCTGAGCCAATACTTAAGTTTACTTGACACCCAAATCTGAGAGATATATAAAAAACTCATCAGTTAAAATCTTAGAGGTGCTTGTGTTAAAGTGTTTCAGGTTAAGTTTATTTATTCTCACCCTTTAGGCTCATTCAGAAGAGTTGTAGAGCCACAAAGTCTTTTGATGTTGAGTTTTCAAAGTGCTGATGAATCATCTTTGCAAAATGACAGTTTTGACCAGCAGTGTAGAAGAGCGTTTCTTGCATTTTCAGAGGTCAGACCAACTTTAACCACACAGTCCTTATTTTGTGTACCACTGTGTGATCATACACTACAATCTGCAATTAATTAAATAAGACATACCTACTCTTAAAGGGCAAAAAAGTCCCTTTAACGCTACACAGGATATCCTGCCCTTGTGAGTGTCAACAAGCCCTCCACGTGCTTGCAGTGTAATCTGACAACCTGCATCAAAATGAATGGGAGAACTTGCGTTGTTGTTGCAACAACACCTGATTTGATCTGAATGTGCCCTTACTGACATTTCCTCACCCTGTTCCTCCACTCAAATAGACCAGTTTGTACCAGTATTGACCCCCAGTCTATCAGACTGTCCCCTCCACTCACTCGCAAGTTTGTCAAGAGCAACAAAGCAGCTGCTCCTCCGGCAAACGCCGTCCTCCCAGGCAGTTTGTTAGCAAATAGCGAATGAAGCTGTGGCAAGTTGAGTGACATTTTGAGTGGCGGCTCTCGTGGGGGGGGTTGCGGCATCTGTTGCCAAGTGCATCAAGAGGGCTGAACACTAATTAACAGCCTGTCCTGTTTACACAGTCAGTTTGGTTACGTGAGTTTAAGCTGCCTCCTCCTCGTCTAGGACCATCGAAACACATCCCAGCTATGAGTTAATATTTTAGGTCCTGTGCTGTATGTTTTTGTGAATGAATGCTCTTGA
>JAUZTA010000020.1:11187497-11198327 GCA_034780835.1 Ctenochaetus striatus
GTGGCGGTGATTGGACAAAATTGCAAGGTTGCGCAGAATTCACGGAGATTGGTTGAATTTTCGTTAATTGTTGCGATTGCAACATCGCGAATTCCTGGAGGGACTGCTTAAAGACAGGATTGTCCATATATCCACAACCTGTTTATTAGGTCCTCTGGTGACATACTGTGTGGAGAATCTTATGAAGAAATGGATTACATGCAAGGAAATCAGTGATATAAATAAACAACTAGCTGCTTGTACATGTAACAAACATGGAGATACAGGCAGTAAATGTACCAGTTAGTTATGGAGGGCGCAAATAATGAGCAAAAGAGGTGACAAGATAACTTTCAGCTTTAAAAATGCAGACAATGTGAGAAAAAAATGTATATAGAGACAGTAGACAGCCTCGATGTATGTAGCATATTCTATTTTAAACATGATTATTTTAAATGTTTTGTTAACTGTCAAAGTTTTTTGAACTTGTCTGATTGAACTTCATTGTTGGCAGAGAAACCTCAGCGCTGCCACGTTTGAGATCAAATCAATAATTGGAACAGCTACAACACCCATAAGAGAAACAGAAAATTAAATTCAGTTTAACAAACTACACAGTCAAACTGTTTTGGCTCTTTAAATTAAAACCATATTACATCTTCCAGAGTGGCTGTTGATATGCAGAGATAAAATTTGATGTTTCAGTCATATACATATTTATAATGTGTGTGTGTTTGTGTCCACAGGAGTTTTGGCCACAAATATTCTCCCAGTGAATCAACTATATAATGTTTATTATAGTCCTTTCATACAAAAACAAATGCAAGTTTGAATGTATGAATGTGTTTTTAAACTCTACTTGAATGTCAACATGATGATGTTTCAATCCTGAAACACTCGTCTCCATGAACCCCCTGCTATTTAAACAAGGGGCTTGTTGCCACAGTAAAACTACACTTTTCGTATTTTTACTTGGCCCTGCAGGCTATGCAGGGACGTTTTTATGCATTTCCTCCACCTCCATCTGGACAGAATACTTCCTTTGAGAGGGAGATGGAAAGTAAAAAAAAAAAAAAAATAAAGGAGAGATGGATGACAGGAGGCAGAGAGTGGAGGAGGGAGACACATCAAAGAGGAGAAGTTTCTGTGGAAGCTGAGGGGAGATGAGGAAGAAGGTAAGTCTCCATCAAACACATGAGCTTCCTTTGCTTCAAACAGTCCCAGCACAGAGGCTGGATAAAACGAGATACCTTACACTAAACTGGAATCCAACTGCGCTTCTGGGAGAGTGTGAACGTGTATGTGTGCGTGTATGTGTGTGTGTGAATGTTATTGCATGTTTTTATGCAGCTAGATGCTTGGACAATAATTCTGACTGCTGCTCCTTCTGCATTACATGTTTCTGACCACTATGAGTGCTAAAGAGCAGTGTTAAAGAGCACAATCCTGCAGGTTTCAGACTGTTCCACTGACCAACAGCTGGTGGCAGTAATGAGCAGAGAGGTGCAGTAATGCATCAAAAAGGCAGTGAAGAAGAAGCACACACGGATGTAAAATTACTTATTCACTTTCTTACCAGACTTATTAAAGAAGAGTGATGCTATTTGTCTGGAAGAGGCTTAAGCAAGAATCCAGCTAACTTAGCTTAGCATAAGTATGAAGTGACGGATAACATCCAGACTGTTTTTGTCCAAAGATAAAAGAATTTAATACCAGCATCTCTAAAGCTCAATATTCACTCTGCTGTATCTTGTCTATTCAGTTTCTTAAAAATCGAAGTGTAAATTCAGAATCCGCTGCTGTCGAACGTGGAGATGAAATTGGACAGGAGCAGTGATTTCTCAAAGTCTCTGCCTGTTGCTTGGTTACCAGCTGGCTGTTGTTGGTAACTTCATATTTACTGCTCAGACTTGACAGTGGTGTCAATCTTTTTTATCCAACACACAGCGAGAAGAGAAAAACTGTGGTCCAGAAAGTGTCAAACTGTGCCTTTAAGATAAGTGTCTGTGTTTTTGACAGCTACAGTAAATGTAAACATGTTACATAGGTGTGTGGTGGTTGCAGCGGGTCTCGCAGCAGTTTGCTCTGTTTTCATTGGATTATGTGGACATGGTTTTCTGCTGGTAGCCATTTGATGCACAGCTGCAGGAGTGCTGTTGCTGGTCTGTGGTGGCAGCGGGTTGCTGACAGCATACCTGCAGAGCTGCAGAGCTGCAGACAGCAGCCCAGCTCCTCCCAGACCGGCCTGTGGTTCAGCTCCAGGGCCAGACCCGGCTCAGCTGTGTGAAATCAAACTAACGAGCCAATGCTCAGGTCTGACCCATCCGAAGCTGCTTTGACTGATTGCTGCTTTCCTCCGCTGCCCTCAGTGTGACGTGGCTGCGACAGAAACAGTCCATTCGATTTTGGATGAAAGAAACTCTAGATTGGCTTATTTGAAATGACGTACACAACAATTTAGGAACAAACAAGCAGCTAAAATTTTCAATGTAACTGTTTGACCAACGCCCTAATAGACAGGTATAACCACTGATTAACACAATGATCTAAATATATATTATGACTTAAAATTTGCTGCATTTAGGCTTCAATTCTTCAGATTTAAGATGTGTGAACTCAACCAGAAAAGCAAACTTCCCCAGTAACAATTACAATCACAACTGGAGAGGCAAACTTCAAAATGCAAATGCATGCAATTAAAAATTCTGACCAGAAATAGTCAAAAATTGGTGTCTGGTGAGTGGGAAACAGCAAAAGATTATTACATTAAAATGGCATTCTGCTGATTTACACATGAAGTTCAGGGTGCTAGTTAATCCTGTGAAAACAAAAACTGTCGCATAATGTTTTCTCTGGGGGAGTTTTGTAAAATCTGAAAAAATAACCCCATCTTTTCTCAGTTTTTTTGGCCTCAGACTTTATAACTTTGAGCCTGTGTGACAAACTGGAGGTGTGGAGTGATGTGGGTGTTTATCAGGCAGGAAGTTTCTAATGAAAGACGCTTTCAGGTTCCATTATGGGAAGTGCAGGACCAAATGGTTTTGCTTTTGCTGTGTTTAGGGGCTAAAAGTCAGAGACATATATCTGTCTGCTGCCTCAAACTTGACCAGTCATTTTTAAAATTTCACTTTCACAAGTCCCTTAACTTTCACTGCACCAAACTCTGAATATGTAGACCAATTTTGGCATCATGTTGTTACTGCAGCTCACATCTGAGCCAAATGTTCTGGTTATTTATCCATTTTTTGAAATACTCTATACAAACTGAAATAAATGTTTTCAGAATTAATGTTTTTTTAAAGATGCAAAGCAATCTTATCTGCACATTACAGTTTAATGTCGTAAAATCCAATATAACTGTTTTTCTTCACAGCAATGAAGGCAAATAATATCCTCCCTCAATTTCGTATATGACTACTGCACTGTGTATAAACAGAATAATATTTCTGATATATTTTTTATTTAACTTAACAGTCTTATTTTGAATATTTTGAATCCAGTTATGATTGACTTAATAATATATAACCATTAAAAAATTAGCCATAACAAATCTTTGCCTGGACGACGGTTAATGCATTAGATCATTAATTAAATCATACTTAACATTGCTGCTGTTTCTTAGCAACCAAATTCATTAACTACGACTAGGAAGAACATTTGTAAGCATTTATACCTAAAAAATATTCATGTACATTTCTATTTTCTAACAATGACACATTATAGACACAACACAACATTTATAGCGATAATGTTGGCAGACATTTCAGCAATAGAGCTTACTTAGGCAGGATGCAAACCGGATTAAAAATCATTTTTACTCGTCTATAAATCACTGTAAGTCACCACGAGTGACTTATGACAAAAATACCCACAGAGCAGGAAACCCAGGCAAAGTGTATTAAGTTTGAAGGAGTTGAAAACTGAGCGCCTCAGTGCTGGGAAGTTGAGCCGCCATCGTCCCGCTGAGCCGAAGCTGGAGCTTGATTGGTTCTGATTAGTGAATAAATCAAACAGGTATCAAATCAAGCCGGGCCAATTGCCTCCTACTCACACCTTGATTAGGTTCATGCACCCAAACACGTTCCCCGGTTGAGAAACACTCTCTCACACACTCACTCTCACACACACATGCGCGAGTCTACCCTGTAATTGGCAAACTCTCCCTGCCTCTTTCCTTGCCAGCTGTAATTAGTGTGCCAGCAACAATGCTTGTTTGTCAAAAAACACACATGTACACATACACAGTGCTCATCCCTTCCTCTCTTATGCCTCAGCTGACACCCTTTGATACACCCACACACACACATGCACGCTCGCACAAATAGTGTACAGCCTTCCATGACGCCTGGGGCAGTTAGCATTTACAAATCTGCTCGTTTTTCTGTGAAATCTCCAACGTTGCTTCTCAGTTTCTGACATAATGCTGGGAACTAATACATCTCACTACTTCCACCATTTTTAAATGTACACTAACTGGCACAGTGGGGGCGCAAGGTTAGTATTATTCCTGACCAACCAGCTTAGAGGGGTAAAAAAAATCTGTTCCCCCCTTGTTACAGTTTACAGATTTATTTACAAAGATAAGTGAAGATTTAGATCTCAAACTCTTCACTTATTATAAAAAACTGGTGCTTCATTTAATCTTGGTCATCCAAAAAGATGTCAAGCACATTTCATCAGTTGTAGCTCGTTTGCTCATCAAGTTAACATTTCACTACAGGAATTCTGACTTTTTAATGTAACACCACTGATTCCTGTGGTGCAGCACTGCGCTGGTTATTCTTTATAATTTTGTAGAAAATCACCGCCTCTGTCAAACAGTCACGTTACAGTTGCATCCATATCTGCTCAGATTCATATATTAAACATATCAAAGACTTTTTAGGGATTAATAAAAAGTATTAATTGATATTTTTGTGTGTGTGCAATGAAAGCAAATTCTTATATTAACATGTCTGATCTGAGAGAGTAATTTCCTGTTTTTCTTCACTGAGAGACTATTTTTACAGGAGCACAGAGGACTAATAAAGAGCTTCATTGTCTGGTGCAACAAAAATAACTTGAAGCTTAATATTAGTTAAACCAATGACAGCACTTCAGATATGGATGTTGCTGCAAAGAAGCTGCAAATTCTAAAACATGGATGCTTCAGATGCATCTCCAACCCGGCAGCACAGAAGATCTGAACCATCAGCACAGTTTTAAGGTTGGCAGCCACGATGAGAGTCAAAAATTCAATATCTGATGAAAATATAACCTTTGGTTCCTCAGATATATTGTTAAATAATAGCCAGAAATTTATTTTATGGAACCTTATAATGGTCAAAGATTCACTGAATAGCTGAACAGAGCTGCTAAAAGTTAGCTAAAACTCTTTATCTAGTGAGAAAATGCTGCACAGTGGATGCACAAGTTGCAAAGGGGCTTTGATTATTACAAAATGTAGCCTTCAAATTAATATAGTTGGTTGTTTATGTGCTATTTGGCCTTTGTAGTCATGCTGACTTATTACTCTGAGTAGTAAGCTAGTTAGCAGAATACATTAGAGAAGAAGAATAAATCTTTTAGCTATTTTTGGTCTTTTTTTCCCCATTTGTTGGTTTTTGAGAGGCTAACAAACACCTCATTGTCTAAACCCTGACAGTGAGCACAACATGGTACCATAAACACCTCCGCAACAAACCTGACAGGTTTGTCCTGACTAGTTTTGGTTTCTCAGCTCTGTTTAACCAAAAACATGTTCAGCACTAGCTGAATTTTTAACAGCAGCTTGGTTTTTTGAAAGTCATACTTAAAGTCACGTTTTCTTCAAGAACATATTTCCAGCTACAATCTGACCTCTTGGTGCTCGAGTGAGGGCGCTGGGCGGCGGCCAGCTGCTGCAGGCCAAAAGTGGGGCTGTGGAAGAGGAGGTTGCTGCGCCGGAGCAGCTTCTTCTTCATGGCTGTGAGGCTGCTCCACTCCTGAACGAACCTCAGTACCTGCAGGGGGGCAGGGGGGGACACGACACCTCGCTTCATATTCAATTTCAAGATGAAAGCGAAAGCACCAGAGTCTTCATCTTCGACACAAATTGATGGTTTGGATATTGGAGCCGTTTTAAGGGCAAAACATTTTCTTAGTTTTTCAATTTTGAACGATACACTCGAGCTGAAAACAAACAATCCAGACCTGCAAGAGCACACATACACACGAAAACACACACAAGGAGACGTTTTCTTTTTTCAAGATAGCTGAATAAAACCCATCAAACCAAGAGAGAGCTGTATATGCTTTCAGCCAAGTCAAGGATTCAAAGAAAATCCTTTGGCAAAATAACAAATAGCACACCAAGCACCAAGGCCTAATGGGCAATTTACTTACGTATATTACACTGGGGGAGTGTTTTTTCCATGGATGATACCCCTCACAAAAAGATTATTTGTGTGAAGATGAAACTCAATATGCATTATACAGAGAGTTTCACACCCAGACCTTCTTTGTTTGGCGCTCCAGCAGTTGAATTGTGTATTTTTTAAACAGAAATATTTCTTACAGTTAAACTGAAAGCAAATGTTAAAAAGAAACAGATCAACATGAAATTTAACAAAGAAACACTTTACAACAGGATAAAGAGACTTGATTCAGCCTTGACCTGAAAATGCTGATGGATGATGTGGAGAAATAAAATAAATTTGAAAAATCAAGTTATTGCATTTAGTTTATTACATTACTGTTTACATTTTATAATTAAGGTGTTTATTTGTTTACAAGCTTAAAACTATTACGGTCTTTCTTTGCTGCTAAAAAGGAAATGAAAACACTATAAAAAATACAGAATAAAACAAAAAAACAGTAGATGTGTCATTTGGATGCACACAAAGGGGGCTGCTGTGCTTGTATGGGGTTAATTACAGCCCCCTTGGAGTCATTAATTGGGACAATAGAAACAAAGTTTTGATAAATGATGACACCGAATTATCGCCCAGCTGTAGTCTGAGATTAGAGCATCTCGCTCGAGGCAGATATTCCAATGAAAGCTCTTGGAAGTCAGCTGGTGTTTGTTTGAGATCAGAGGTCAAACCTCTGCTGTTAGGATGAATGTAATGTCACGACTGATCAAGGAAACCCTGCTCCACAGACACGATTATCCAAAAAAACTCCTGACGGGGGTACAGATGAAGACTTCAGAGAAGCTTTGGAAAATATCCTGAGATGGAAACTGCTTCACAAGGTCATCAAAGGTTAGCGGGGAGTCAAAGAGTTGAATCGGATGTCAAAAGGCATGACTGAGGAGGAAGAGTGGGATGGTGTTTCCAGCTTCTAGCTTCTCCAAAGGTCAGATGGGTTAATGAGTGAGTATCAGACACTGTGTGGGTGGGAACTGGGAGGGCTGTGATTTATAACTGTGAGGCAGGACAAAGTTGTATGTTAACAAGGTTTTTGTCTCTTTAAAAGACAAAGCCGGTGTTATTTTGTGTTGGTTAGAAGAAAATAAATATGACAAAGCCCAAACAAACAATGGATTGATCCTGAAGACACACTGTGTGAATCCAAAGTCTGATACAGGTTTTATCTTATTCCTCTGGGCCATAGAGGTCCTTTGTTACCTAAAAACTATTTTATTTTAAACACACTGTTGCACTTTTTTACCGTCAACACACACACTTCTTATTTCAACTCAAAACAACATTCATTTTCCTGCTATCAAATACACTTAGTCCAGCACCAAATGTGGATTAAGCAGCTTCATTTATATTTAAGTAACTTTTCCTGTAAACTACAGTGTTGAGTCATGCCAGTCTTACCTGTAAGAGGCACAGCTACAGAATAAAGAAGATAAAAATGTACAAAATGTACTAAATGTAAGCTTATAATTAAAATCATCCTCTCAGAAATGCATTTTTTTATACTTCATTTCCTTGAAAGGCCCTATTTTCCCAACCTGACACGCCAGATGGTTTGTTACACAGAACCATCTGGGAAATCATCCATGGAAACTGTTTGAAAAAGGGCAAACATTTTCAAAAAAACTGCTTGGCTGGTGATGAACTGCTGATTGGATGAACGGTTTGTCTATCACAGGCTAACTTCTACCAATCATGCCTACTAACCGGATGATCTTGTAGAAGAGCAAAACTCCTTTTGAAGGCAGTCAGCAGACAAGAGAAAACATCTTCAGCGCTGTTATTGAAAAAAGACCCACAGTTCTGCAAAAACTGCATTAGCATCACCTAGCTTAGCTCTTTAGGAGCCTCCATAGTTGTTTTTGAAAGAAAAATCAAGTACATTCACATGAAGTTCAGCTCTTTGAGAGATAATGCAGAAAGTTTGAAGTTATTTTTCTGCTTCAAATAATTTAATATTGCAAGTCAGTGCCGTCTAAGAAAAGGGACAACATCGGCCTTCGTGCAGTCATCCACTGCATCGGTCTCAAGGACTCACCAGAGGAGGTCCATGAGGTCATGTCGGCAAGACTGAGGGTCCGTGCTCCTTCTTAAAAGATGTTGAAGAAGTGGGATGCTTAAATTAAACACGGTAGAGAGACTGAGACTGAACGAAGGCTGATCTTTTCCATTTTCTAAAAAAGTGCAGACTTGAAACTTTCACTGAAAACATAAATGCCTCAACAGTTCTTAAACTTAAGCTTTCTGCACAACTATTCAAAGAGTTAAAGTAACTATTTCCATAAAATAACAGTTTCTAAAAGATTTTCATTAATTCTTTTGAAAAATGTTTGTTTGGGCAGCTTGTCTTCAGATGCACTGAGGGTAGGTGGGTTTACAAGCGGCTGCCTCCATGTCCGAGCTGCACTGCTGCCCACATTTAACTGCTTGCTTTTGTATCGATTTTGATGGACAATTGGAGTGTAACAGGGCATAAATAAACGGTCAAAGGATGGATGCAACTCACGCCTTCGTTTTTACAAACCAACATAAACAAGCCGACAGGTGGGCCGTCCGTCAGCGGCTCCGTTACTGCCACGGCAGATTGCAGGATTTAATATTAGCTGGTAGACGTGCCGGGTTGTTGCAGGCGATGATCCGTCTCCTTTAACAACCCTCATAAAACGGCACTTTCTCTTTCGCTGGTCTCCTTGGCAGCCCAAAACCCCCAAACCGCCCCTTCTCTTATATCCTCTCTCCATCATCCAACTGACCCTTCCTCTCCTTTCTCCCTTTAGGCGCTGCAGTGGTGGAGGTGGATCTGTCTGATGCCACGCTGCTGCTCTTCCTCGCGATGATCAGTGGTGTCATTAGTTTCACATGGCAGCGACACACACATCTGATATCTGTTTAATAACCCCCTCACAGCCCCGCGCCTCATCTCCGTTGGGTCAGTGGAGGAGATAGGCCTACCGACTGTCATATCAAACTAAATTATCTTAGTCTAAAATTAAGGTCATCCTTAAATCAGCCGATGGGCTTACTCGCTGGAAAACTTTGAACTACACTCTTGAGCTTGTGTGCGGAAGTTTCAGTCATCTTGAGGATTGTGTAAAGTCATACGGTCGAGTTTTTCTTGTCTTTCCAATCAATCAGAGAAGGAACTACTGGAATATTTTACAACCAGAAAGTCAACTCCAGTGGAATTCCCCTTTAAGGCGATTTCTGCAGTAATGACACATTAGGTAGGTGCATCTCCCTCGTGTGAACGCTTCAGTCCACACACACACACACGCCGAAACACAACTACGAAGACCATTGTACATGCAGGTGACACACATGCACACACACATACACACACACAGCCTGGCGGGAAGGGCAGACCTGTATTCGATTTTCCCGGCGTCGGCTGAAGGCCTCGGGCAGGTCGTCCCAGTTGGTTAGTTTGATGTCCAGAGGGACGAAGCTCAAGTTCAGCGGAGTGCCGTCCTAACAGACGAGGAGACCGAGAGGAGGAAGACAAAGCAAAAGGATTCGGTACTTGTACTAATACATGTAATGATCATCCTGCTACAGTATTTCTTTATGTAATTTTTAAATTTACTGGACAGTACAGGTGAAGATTAACAGGACTGTGGTGATTTTGCATAAATGATTTGAGGTTTTCTCCTTTTCTGAGTCAAACTGTAAACATAAATTAAACCATTCAAACAAAACAATCACACATTTCATTCACAAATCCAAATCTATTTGCATGGCTGGATACCAGAGAGCTGCAATTCAAAATTGTAACTACACTGTTTATCTTTGTGAATTTTTAAGGGTACTTTATGTAGAATTTATCTAACTCTTCACTAATAAAGGTTAGCAATAGGATATATTTTCTGCACATTTAATTTAACCATATCAGCAATATAATTTTCTAATTTGTACTGAGGGTCTTCATTGAATTACATCTTATCACATTGGGGCTATAAATGGCACCAAGTAATTAAAGAATTCAATCTAAGTGGAACAGAATCGATTAGTCAATTGACAGAAAATTAATCTGCAGCGTCCTCGATTAACAATTTTTTATGCATAAATGCCAAAAACTTCAGAAATTCTGCAAGTGGCCGAGTTTAGATAACAGTTTGGGCTAAAAAACCTTCACTCCAACACATGATTCAGAGAAAACCGTCCATAAAAACACTGGAGCTCCAGAGCACAGTGATGCCACTACACTACACTACACACAGTAGCTTCATGGTTCTTTGGAGGTTCCTCTGGTTCCTCGTGTTTTCCTGTCCAAACAGTTGGTGAGACGTGGGATTCGCTGCTGAGTCACCGGTGTAACCAAAGCAAACAAATACAACCACACACGTTTACTTGCTCAGTTTACTTCCAAGTCAATGATAAAAAAACGGTGCAGTTATGGTTTCACTCGCCTGAAAAGAATAAATGTCAGAGTAATATTGTAGTTATATAATTCAGAGAGAAACCTTGG
>JAUZTA010000020.1:11214326-11224391 GCA_034780835.1 Ctenochaetus striatus
GCCTGATATGTCAAAGCCCGTCACAGAAAGGAGGTTATGATCCATGACAGTTTGATTAAAAACAGCTCTCAATTACTGACAATACAATACAACAGTAATTCAATTTGCGCCCTATTAATGAAAACTGAGTTTGCTAAGATCCCCTTTCATTGTCTTTGGTAAATATGACAAATTATCGCTATGATGGCAAAACAGACAGAGAAAGAAAATAAGACTGGACATGTTTAAAACAACCACAGCTTCCCGCAAAAGATGTCTAAAGAATTGAAGAATAAAAATGATCTTTCACTAAACTCTTCCACAAAACATCAAAAATCAGGAAACTCTCATTATGCACAACACAACAGGCCTGTGTGCGTTAGATTTGTGTTCATGATGTTACACTTGTATATAGAAGAAGTTTCTTTTTTAGCCTTTTAAAAGGAAAAAATAGAGCAGATGTGTTAGAAACAATGCAACAATGAATATTTATCTTCTTTAATGTAAGCTATGATAGAAACTAGCATGAATGACGCACTAGCTTATAACCAACAGTAGCACTTTGCATTAATTTCAAGGCTACAGTGAATATATTTACCTTCCTGCATTATAATAATGCTGGTTAAGAACTGAACTGTGCTGCAAAGAAACCAAGATGCTGTATGGTAGTTTGAGCCAATGCTAGTGGCTCTGGTTAGCACAGCAAAGTTTGCACCAAAACAAATACAAATGCACAACTAGGATCTTTTCACGGGGTTATCATGTTAAAAAGTCAGCGTTAAATATTGAGAAGTCAGCTGGAGAAAAAAATCTGCAAGCAGCTGTTGCCATACAAGCTGACAAAAGACAGTGATTGACCAGAAATGAGATGCTGCTTTCATTTATGTCTGTGCCAAACTGAAGAGCAACCATAAAGAAAATTACTATGCAACTATGCATCTCGGCTCAATGCTATATAAGCAAACTGTCTGTGGAGGTCTGCAACAACAGCAGCAGCTATGGGACGTTTTGTATGCCAGGTCTTAATCTGCCATCTATGTTTCCCACATTATGGATCAATATTTTCCACTGAATCATAAAAAATCTTTATTTCTTTCCCCCCTTCATGGATATAACTCCAGTACATTCTGGTATGTTTCTTTGTGGTACAGTCACCTTATGGTACAACAGCCCAACATCCTTCTGCATGCTCATTGTTCTTCCTCTGCAGCTGCTGTGCTGCTGTACTTCAGAAAATCTGCTCGAATCCACAGATAGTGAAGGCCAGATGACACATCTGCTGCTCCTCTGCTTTAAACATGAATCCCTGATGTCTTAATGCTATTGACACAACTTGTAACACAGTGTCACAACTTTCTATAAAGGCATTGTGGGAAATTGCCGCTCTTGAAGCGATAACATCTCTCATGTCACACTATAGGCTCTGATCTGATTATTTTCTTACATCTCACTAAGCTGAATATTGCAGCTTCAAGTCGAGAGATATCTCCATGAGCACAGTCGTTATTTCTCGGCACAGTCTGTCATTTACAAATTTAGCAGGTTGTTAAATTCCCCGTCTAGCAGGCTGACACAACCTGCTGCTGTGAATGCAGAGTGGCGCTTGTGACAAAGAAGAGAGTGTGATTGCTGAATAGTTATCAAGCATCTGCTGCAGCTGAGCATGAAATGGGGGGTGAATTCTGTTAAAAAATATTTGTGTGGTGTGTGTGTGTGTGTGTTTTGGTGCTGCTCAAAGACTGAGGTAATAGTTGTTTGAACTGTGTGTGTTTTAAGTGCACCGCCATCACTTCCGATAGACCGAGCTGCAAACAAAGCCTCAGAATAGCATATTTCTCTCAGCTAAGACTCAATATAGAGTTGACATTTGCATAAAAAACACTTGAAAGCTGCAACTGAAGACAGGTGAGAAATTGGATGTGTTAAGAACAAAATTTTAATGATGAAACACGTCATGCTGAATAATGCACAGGACCTGTGTGTGTGTGTTTATGACTAAAATAATCAACTTGATTGTGAGATTCATGCACTTTTTACATCTTATATCAACGCTTTGTTTGCTCTCTATTACAGAGAAGGATGTAAGTGAAGTAAAGGCATCAAAATAGAAAGTTTATGTTTAATGAAACGTCCTCAGGGGTTGATCAACGACAACAATCAATAGTTCAATGGATAGTCTGTCTGCCCAGCATTTATTTTGTGTAAATAAATGTTTAATTTTAGAGTGTTTTCCTTCCTGAACTCAAACCTTACAGTTCTTTTAAGCACAGCTATAAAACAAACTAATTTCTATCTCTTTATTCATTTCCTTAAAAGGGGAAAATGCTAGCCTAAAAAATACATTGAAAGCTAATACAGGAATAAATTTTACATATGAAAAGGGAAAAAGGCAGCCAATAAACTCAGAGTAAAGTTCATCTGAGAATTACTTTTTAAGCCTGACACCTTACAATTCTTCAACCCATCAAACTGTTGTTAACTAATTAGCATTTTTCTATATTTTGTCCTCAAAATTTAGCTTTATTGACTACATTTCATTAAAATATTTATGTAAATTTTCTTGTAGTGACTAGACGTGGCATTATTAAGTGTTTGTACATTATGTGAAGAGGCAGTAAACTCAAAACACTTTCACTGTTTTTTAATTTTAGGACAATATCTTCCTTTATCATGGCTTTTTTTTTGGCTTAATGGATCATTTTTGCCACCTGTTGGCGAAGTAATTCTTTTAGCTTTCAAGAGGAGGAATATTTGAATCCAAGTGTGAAGAAATATATTGTCTTGAAAGCACTCTTGTATCAATCCAACCATTAAATCTAATGACACATCCTGCATTCAGGGAAAAAGTTAACTAATTCTGCGGAAAATATCACCGCCGCTGCAAATGCATTGAATTCCAGGATATTCTTTAAAGTCATCTCCGAGCCAATCTGATGCATCTCAGACATTTAAAGAGCACGGACCTGCAACCTGCCAGGTCATAACGACTTCCATCCCCTCTCTTTTGCAAGATACAATCATAGGCTGTCAGAGATATTAGCCGGAGCCGGCTCAACTTTTCCCAACTTTGTGCGAGATGTTTGCAGCAGCCTGTTCGCTCTCTCTCTCTCTCTCAGCTTGACAGGTGAGAATTATGCTGTGTCCTTGTCATCTGCAGAGAGAGAGAGAGAGAGAGCGCGAGACAGACAGTATTCTCCGAGCAGAGCTATTTCAGACTCTGGCAAGCCTGCCTCCATCTTTCGCTATCACGCATCCCCATCTGGTGAAATCTGTAATGCTGTTCAAAAGTATTATGTCAACAGACTGCTGCGATTGATATTGACGGGAAGGAAAATAAAGCAATGAATGGATTTCAGCTTCAGGTGCTTCATTTCCAGCAAGAGATGATGGCATTGTTGCCTTTTTTCTCGACAGACTCCAGTTTGTTTTGCAGACGGTGAAATGAAGTTTGTGAATTAAGAGAAGAATAAATAGTGGAACACACACAGGCAGACACACACACACACACACACACACACATAGTCTGGGATGGAAAGATCAGTTGATTTGTTACTGCATGTTTTTTTAACTTTACCTGAAGTAACAGCAGAAGAAGAGCGCGGGAGCTCGCACATCTCGCAGTAAGGCAACAGGCCACTGTTGGAGTAGGTGCAGGCCCCACAGCTCCACTTCTCAGCGGGGGGGTCAGGCTTCGACAGCGTCCGCGGGGTCATGAAGGAGGCGAGGGAGCTCGGGCTGCCGGAGAATCGGGATCTGGGGCTCCTGCTGGGCTGTGGCGTCCGAAACCTCTTGAGCTGGGGGGAGAAGTCCTGATCCGGGGAGGTGAAGGTTTGGGCTCCTTTGTCAGAGTTTGGGGAACTGACAGCTGGAGTGGACATCACTTCTGAGGAGGTGGAGGGAGATGTTTCTTCATCTTCTGTTCTCTTCCTCTTCTTCTCCTTGCCGGAGTTCGGGGAGAAGAAAGATCGGATGTCGTGCTGCTTATCTCTCTCAAACTAAGAAAAAAAAAGCTAGAGTTAGTTTCTGTAACTCAACTTTAAAATAAAACAGCATCAAAGACACAAAATTTGTCCTTTTGTTGTCATTTTAACTTTTGATAAAACTACAAAGAAAAAATTACCCAGTGACTTATGATGAAAAGTTACATAAAAAAGCTTTTAGCTCTTTAAATGTCTGACAGTAACATTATTTTAAAAAATTACAACTCTTTCAAAAAGGCCAAACTCCTACTGTAATCCGCTGTCAGCCGGACATGTGTTAAACATAAAGCACCAACGTTTTTCATGCCACCAAATTTAATAAATAAGAGTCCAACTAGAACCATGTGTTCATTAGATCAAACTCAACGTAATGCAGAGCAGTTACTGAGTTCAAATACCTTTCAACGCAAAATGATAGTTTTTCTAAGTTGCTATATGTTTAAGTGGCCAGTGATTCATTGACTTTGCTTAAGAGACCAAAATGGATTAAACTGCTGTTCTAAACATCTGTATGACTCACAGTCAAGTTAGTCAGCACGTCTATTGTGTAAATACTCACATGCAAAATGCTGCAGTCAACTGTCAGTAACTTCTCAGAAACAAATGAAACATATTTTTAGCGATCTAGAATCAACATATAATCACAAGAACTAATCAAAATGAATTTTCAGATAATTTTTAATGCAAATTGTCACATGTGGTAAAGTTTACTTCACATAAGCAGCTTCTCAGCTCTTGTTTATTTAACATATTTCCACCACAGAGGGCGAACCGGCTGTAACCTGCAGGTGTTTTTGGTGTGTATCATGTGGTCACACATCAGATGACTGTGAGCAGAGACAAATGAGTGTTTGAATGGATGTAAGGTTGTTTAATGTGTCGAATGAGGCTTTTATTTTACTCTCCTTTGCTTTTTTTCACTGTCAAATATAAGAAACCCAGTGTGACATGATGTGAGATTGCTGAGAAATTATATAAAGAAACACAGATTGTCACAAACCTCAAACTTAAACTTGTTATTTAAATTAAGATGAGCTCAAATGTTCTTTCTTGATTAATGTATTTTATGAAAAAAAACTGCAAATATCTTTCTCATTTCAAAAACTGTAGTATTTTTAAGAATGTTTTGATGCATAGACTTATTCATCATCTGGCTCCTTCCTCTATGAAGGACTTTATTACTAAAGCAACAAGGTCCCTTGTTAGAAGTTTCCCAAGGTCCTTATACGGTTTGCAATTTTCTCTAAAATACAAACCAAAACACTGATGTTTCTGCCACAAAATTTCCTCAGATATTAAACTTACACACTCAATGATGGTATATTTATAAAATGCTTCACAGTTAAGACTCTTTGACAGGAAAGTATACTCATTTTATTTTAAAGTTTTTCTATTTTTCACTGTTTTATGGTCACTGCGTCGTAATTTCCTACAAAATTTGTTGCTGTTTGCTGTTGTTTACTATAAATACTATATACTCTCATTTCCCTCAGCGGGGGGGTCTGGCGTTGTGTCTCTGTTTGTGTTTTCTTTCTTCAGTACGCTCTCTGACTCACATGAGTGAAGAACATGTCGTCTTTGAAATTTCCTGTGCTTCCCTCCAGCGGCAGCATCATGTCACTCGGCGTCCACGCGTCAGCAAAGTTAAGAAACTCCCACTTGTCCTTGTCGCCCTCGTCCGCCTTCAGATATTCCTTCCTGCCATTCAGGGTGCTGCCGGTCACTGTTTCCTGAAGGACAGAGGACACTCAGATCTACTCTAGCACTCTTTCTTTCATCTTTCTGCCATTAAACATCCTGCTGGCTTGTGTTTTTCTTTCCACAAATCACACATGTTCTGTAATGAGCAAAATAGCAGACAGGAGAATTTATTATTGGAATAATTTAGTTTTAATTACAAAACTTGACATCTGTGATTATTAACGTAAATCCCCAAAGCCTGTTCACACATGCTTATCAGCTTCACTGACTCTTCTTAGTTTTTTCATACATGCATCCAGAAGATAAAAACAACATTCTCCAGCCAACAGACACATATTGTAAGATTAGAGAGTAATATTCAAGAGAGATCTCATTCAATTAAGTTAGGAATGTTTTTTGAGACTGTACAGAGTTTTTCAAACAACTAAAGACTAAAATTTAGTGCAATATCCATGAGAGTTTAGTCATCAAAACAAATGGAAACAAACCGAAGAATAAGAACAATATATTCCTTGTTTGCATCAATGATTTCACACACTGTACCTTCCTGTTTAGCATCGACCACATGACGGTGTCAAAGGTGCCCTTAGCGATGAGGTAGTGCACGTTGACGGAGGTCGTCTGTCCGATGCGATGGGCTCGATCTTCAGCCTGCTTGATGTGACCGGGGTTCCAGTAGAGCTCGGCAAACACCACGTGGCTGGCAGCGGTGAAAGTCAAACCCTGGAGAGGAGAAACACACAAACAAAGTAAAATCAGAATAAAAACACCTCATTCAACCAACTCATTCTGAAAACTCAAGGCCAGTGAAATTAATATAATGACATCTGACTTATGAATAGATTTTTTTGCACCTAATTGCCAAACTTTGCTTGATTGGAATGTGAAGCATTTCTGAAAATATCTGGTTGCTCAAAATAACTGAGTTTATTATTTATAGTGAAACACATCTTCTGCAATTATTTCTATTTACACACACTTCAAGCAGATGTGTGTTAAGGACAGTGTGTTAATAGGTTTCATTAAATCAAAAGATATTTGCACAAATGCTTTGAAATCATTATTGGATATTTTTGTAGACAGAAATTAATCTTTTTGCAATGACTTTTCCATGATATAAATTGTTATTTATAAATATTTCAAGTGTCTTTAATCATAAAAAGCAGATTTGGTTTTCAGCAGCACAGAAAATGTGTAAATGTGTCTTATTATTCACTCAAAGTGGGTTTACCTTCATATATTTAAAATCTAAAAATGATCTGATGATAGAGTGTCTGTGTGTTTGTGTGTGTGCATACCTGACCGGCTGCCTGGATGCTGAGGATGGCCACTCGTGTTTCTGGGTCACTCTGGAACTTGTGGACCAACTGGCTTCGTTCTGAGGACGGGACGCTGCCATCGATTCGGATATAACCAGCCTGAAGCAACAGAGACAAGACAACAGAACTTTTTGCTTGATGGAGGAAAATGCAGTTTGTCATCGGTGACTTTAGCAAAGCTAAAACAGACAGCGACACCTGCTATGTACACAGCTAACAAAACACCTGAAACACAGAAATCCTTGAATGAAATGACAATTTTCAGAGTAATTTGTTTCATTCAGAGGAAGGAAAAATAGTTTTGAAGCTTTTGTGCTCTAAAGCCCAGAGAGAATTATAAGCCAACTCTGCTGTTTCTCTCAGTTTTTTGAAAACATTTAGCTTCCTTTAGCTCACAAGAAGACAACATTCCCATCAACGTTGTTTCCAGTGGCAAGAAGTTAAGGTTCAATGAAAAGGCAAATAAACGTTTACTGGCCGAGACTTAATGGTAAAAAGTTAGCGGCTAGCTAGGAGACACGGGAGCATTTAACAGGTAAAGAGTCAGATATTCCCTCAGGGGTTGATGAGGAGCAAAACACAGATGAAAGGAGAGCAAATTTTGGACCTAAATTATTGAGGTAGACAGAGCCTTGACTCTGAATGAATGCTAATGTTGCTCCGTCTGCTGACTGTGAAAACAGGTTACCGTTCGCCAACCAAATGCCCCAACTCTCCATTTCTAAGAGGCAGAATTTTTTTAGTATCACTTTAACATGAGTCTAACTTTTTTAAGGCCGCATGGAAACATGTCAAAGGTGTTCGAACACTGAAGCGTCATGTGGCTGTGATCTGAGCTGCACCTGTAAATAATTGGAGGAGATAATATATGTGAGCTTGTTTGCACATGCCATTGAATTGACTAAAGGTTCACACACAATTGGTGAGGGAGAGTATTGTCCTCCTCTAAAAAGCCGGTACAGATTGGAGCTGGAACATTAAAGGTAGGAGGCTTTTCATTAACCTGCATTCTGCACTGGGGATATTTTTAATGGCAGATGTGTGAATGAACACACATGAGCGGATGAGCTGCAATGAATAACAGAAAATAAAACAGTGTCTTTGTAAAAAGGGAAATGGGAACAATAGTGATAACGCGATGTTTGGTAACATTTCATAACACCAAACAGGGAGAGCAGGGGCGCCGTGTTCATTAAACCTGAACTTGAACTTGACATTCACTGAGCTGCTAATGCACCGTGGCCGCTGCACTCTTTTGATTTGGGTCCATCGGTCCTGCAGAGCTGCTCAGTGGACGACTGTAGGAGAGTGTGTTCGCACTGTGCTGCTCCCACGTGTGAATGTAAGCGCACCTGCATGAATATGAAGCAGAGCCTTGCTGGGAAACCATAGAGGTCCGTCTGACTTTTTCTGGAAAAATAAAGGTCAAATAAAAGTGCTCGCGGAGAACTTAGTGTCCGCCGGGTTTGAACAACATTTCAAGGCCATAAAAACAATCAGATATTAACCTGCTGTTTCATTTGAGTTGTTTGTCTCGGGAATTAACTGCACTATGTTTAGAACTTCCAAATATTCATAACTTTATTGAATAAACTCTCCAATCAGTCCAACACCAGGCGAGAAACGTGGAAAATGTGCAGCACGAAAGCAGCGATAACGTCACGTGACCACGGTGAAGTCACTTGTCTCCGCCGAGCTTCTCAACACCGTCGTTCCTTTTTTTAGCTTCATCTCTGTTAATTGGTGAGTGCGACACACCAGAGAGTGAGCCTATCACGGAGGAATGTGTTATCACACGTTGTACCGCTGCATTACATTCAGCCGACACCTTCTCGACCCCTGCTACACACAAACACACACCCACATGCACAGACACACACATGAACTCGTTCACAGGTTGCCGCAGCCGAGCTAAGAGACATCGTTTGCTTGTGATGACTTGTGAAATACACCTTGGGAGATGAGTTGTGGAAGTAAAGTTTACTTTTCTAAGAGGAAAAAAACGTAAACTTTTCTTGAAGAATGAGAAAAAATTGATCTCTAAGTTGATGATTAATAGATACCTGAAGTTATTTAATCCTCATTTAAGAAATGTTAAATAAAAAAGTTCTTCTATCGGGCTTCAGTCAAGGATAGTTTGTTAATTATCTAAATATTGTAAATGCATTACACTGTGCGACTGAATCTAGCATATAGGTGGATGATGCAAACAATTCATTACCAACATCTGCTGTTTATCACCAACTTAAGCCCAACTTGTGCTCTTAAAGCTCAGTACTTTGTTTAAGTTAATCACAGAAATGGCAAAGATTTGACTTACAAACACAGCAGGACAATGGATGAAGGAATAAAACTTAAGTATGGGGCCAATTACCTCTGGTTAGCCAGGAAGGAGGAGTGAAATATGAATGCATTCTGCACATTTAGTGCTTCCAGGTTACCGTTAATGGGCAATTTGGGTCTCTGCGGCTGTGAAAAAACTTTCAGATTTTAAATGGAAATGACCAAAATGAAATATCAATCACATGAAACAGGGCTCCCTCTTGTTTCAGAGTGATTGATAGTGGAAGAATAACACTAATTCCAGGTTTCGAGAAACTAGACTGAAGCATTTTTAAGAGCGCTGTATTATAAAGGCTCATTGCACAGGAAACTGGTTTCTGACTGACCGCAGCTGACAAAAACTGCAAAAACTCCCAAATCATGAACAGAACAAGCGAGAAAATTAAAGGTTAGATGACTTAATGTTAAACTGACAGCTGCATTTTGTTCACTAAATTTCTCTTGGTGACAGGCACATTACAGAAAATACAATTAAATAATTCTGACGCTATAGACAGATAGATGGAGAAACAGGATGATAGCTAGCTAAAGAAAGAGTTCAAGCTAGCTAGTTAGATAGATACATATATAGAGAGATAGACTGGTGGATAAATAAGAAGAATATGCTAAATAAAAGGCTCTCTGTCTGTCTATCAGTGGTGACACTGCAAGTAAAGACACATTTTTCTAAGCACTGGTCAATTTTTAGATCCAAAATTATGTTTTCTTTCAGACTGGTGCATAGAAAATGTCCAAATACACAT
>JAUZTA010000020.1:11239749-11258977 GCA_034780835.1 Ctenochaetus striatus
ACTCACACACAGGATTTTTTTGGTACAGTACGCACAGATCTATAATGAACCATGTTCCAAAACGTTAAATATAATCAATCATCTCGATTGCAGAAAATTTGGCAAATAAGACCAAGGTTAACTTGAAGATTATCAAGACCGTTCTCCAAATCAGCTGTAAAATTTGGAAATGAATTAAATAAATTGACTAGTAAAATGATTTACTAAACCATTAGAAGACAGAAAAGTATTTTAACAGCTGAAAGTAACGCAGCTCCTCAGGTTGGAGGAGGACGACTGGAGGAAGAGTGGAGACGGTGTGAACGTCTGTGCACAAAGCTGCATCAGTTCCCATCATTAGGATACATCGGACACACAGTACCTCCTATTGATACTGTATTGTATCTTCACGTTGAGACTGTGAAAAGATTTTCTATTCAGCAGGTCCACTTCATCTTCTGTGGCTGCCGTGATGGAACACGGCTACGATCTACGGCTTCAATATATCGTATATAAAAATGATATAATAAATCATTATGGAGAGGGGAATGGCTCTGCCGCTCTCCAAACACTGTTGTCCTGTGAACAGCCCTTCTTATTGTCTCTAAATTCAATAGTCCCCCCCCCCCACCACACACTCACGCACACAACCAAACCCCCCCACCACCCCCGTGTGCTTCTTTTTATTACTTGTCTCATTTATTGCAGTGCAGTGTCTGTTCATATCGGGCTTTGTAAATGAAGTTTTTGCAACAAAGGTTATTGAAATAAGTCCACGGGATCCTAGAGGATAAGTGATGCCGGAGAGAGTTAATTGGCTTTTTGAGTGTTGGATCTGCGTGTAACTTGCTCTGGAGCAGGTTACCATGGAGATCTACCTGTGCCGTGGAGCGAAACACCTTTCTAAGAAGCCAGAGCTGAGCCCCGAGTTAGCTCTGTGGCCTACTAATCTGTCTTCATGAGTGCGGGCACAGAATCCCCTTTGAAGCATGAGGATGTAGTTTTAGAGTCTGTTTGACGTGGTGTCTTGTGTTTGTCCAAACTGTTCGCTCCCCTCCGACCTGCTGTTTAATTAACATTAAAAATTCAAAGCAGGGTTTCGAGGTGTTTTGCGAGGAGCATGTCCTCTGAGAAGAAAACAGAAAAAAGCTCACTCTACTTATTGGTATATTCTTTGCCATGATCTCTATTTCCCTACGAGGTATCAGTCGTTTTTATTAGATTTCTCTACCTCCTCAGGCCGACCGAGCGCAGGGGTGCCGGTGAGCAGGACGAGACGCTTGGCGCTCTGGATGAGAGGCACCAGAATCTTAGTCCGTGCTGCGTTCCTGGATTTCAGGTAATGCGACTCGTCCACCACCACCACCGCAAACTTCTGCCTGGTCAGAGCCTCCACCAGGGAGCGTGCATCTGTGGTGAGCAGGCCGTAACCCAGCACTGTCACTTTACTGCTGCCGATGGCCCTGAAGACATGAGAACACACACACACACACACACACACACAAACACACGAAATCAATGAGGAAACATAGTATGCAGAGCAAGAATTTGATATGCTATTGATTGTCATTTAGGATATATGATGACATATAAACACAAAAGTGACAAACATCAAGCTATTTACATGTTCTGTCACAACTAATGACTGCAGACAAAGATGGATAAAGCAACATGAAGTTCAGGTTTACTGCTAAAGAGCTGACATAAAGTTTATCTTCATATTCTCACTAGTCAAAACAACTTAGTCAAACAAATATTTTGATAACATGGAACTAAACACAAGGCCTTTTAGAGCTCAAAAATAGTGGAAATAATTCCAAGATCCCAGGATGAAGTCTATAAATTCCATGTTTTGTCCAAACAGCAGTCAAGAACCCAAAATATATTCACTTAACTATCATAGAAGACAACACAAACGTCACTCTAAGGAGGAAACAGAGCATTTATTGGGACTATTTTCAGCTGCAGATTAATACGCATTTGGTCTAGGATAGTGTATGTGGATCTGAGTCATAATAAACCATAGTATGTGTGTTCATAATAATAACGGTATCCAGTACAACAGAGCAGCTCACTGATGTGTTTTTAACACAACAATCGAGCTCTATGACACACAGGAATGAGATGATTCACTTTTTTTGGAAGCACACACAATATTATTAGTCGGATAAATTCACATTTTACTTCAGAATTGTTAATAATAAAAAATCTATGGAATATAACCGCAGTTCTCACAGCAGTAACCTTTAACATCAGCAAACGTTGCATTCGAGTTCAACATCTTTTCAAATGTTCTACTGTTTATTGACTTTGCGACTGAGCCCTCAGGTAAAGTAAACCAGACTGTTTAAAAAGGGTGTGTGGACATGATAAATGTTAAGGCACACAAAGGAAGACTCAGACACACACACACACGCTCGAACACACATTAAGTGCCAGACACAAACTAGGGCCGCAGGTTTTTTTTTGTTTTTTTTCTTTCACACATCTTCTCCAGTGCTTCAGAAATCCATTCCTGGGCTGTATTGCAATTTCGATATTTTCCAGGTGATGCGCAGCCACAGATACACAGTCACAGATAAACAAACAAACACAGTTGCGACATTTAGCTGCATGAAATTCAATAAGGATCTCTGAGAAAATCAAAAAACATTTCCAGCATCTGGCAGCCTCTAATTCGCCGTCACCGCACACGCATATCCAAGCTGAAATAAAACCTAAGGTGCCATTCATGTTCTACAAAAGAACGAGTGAGTCAAAACACTGAGAGAAGGTGCTGCATAATTTTTTTTTCTTGCCTCCCCGTTCAGTCATTAACACATCCAGTTCAAGGACACGATTTCCCCAGAAGGCTTTCACAACCTCTTTGCGCCTCATCTGTGATATGAGGTGGAGAGGGGTTTTTTTTTTCCCCTCCTCTAAGTCACAGATATAGAAAGTTTGTTTCATTCAAAAAATAAAAAAAAAACTAAGAGAACTAGGGGAAAGTTGAGATGATAATAAAAGTAGCTGTTTTATACGTGACATTCGTCCGCAGCGTGCAAATATTCTGTAAGCCTGAATCAATATAAACAACTGTGAAAATGAGGGCCCGATTCTCGACGACGGCATTTTTCCCACTTCCTGCGTCGAAAATATTTCAGCTCTTGTTCAATATTGCAGACGCTACCTTGACATGATTTGTCTGTCAGCGCTGTCAAACATGAGCCCATGCTGGCTCCAGACACCGAGGGACACTTTGAGATTAAATTGTCAGCCACAACCTCTCTGTCTGTCACACTGCCTCACTTTATTCCATGCGACGAGGTGTGTTCACGTATTTCTTCCATCTTTTCGGTTAAATTATGACCACGTGCATGTAAAAGGAGAAGTCATGAGGACAACCTCCCTTTGAGTTCAAATAATGGCTGCAACCTTTTACTGACATAATACATTATGTGATGAACGTAATCCGGGATTATGTACTTTGCATTGATATTATAAACACATTCATGAGCTCTAAAAGGCCTTATGTTCAGTTCCACATGGACTTTGCATCTGAATGTGGAAAATGTGTCCCTACCTGCAATAAAGAAAATTTTTTGAACTGAATCAATAAAAAATGTGTGACTTATTCATCTTTACAGTCCCTTTAGAATCCAAAACACCAGAAATGTACTAGTTCTGACTTCTCAAATGTGAAATCAATTTTCTTAGTCATGTTTTAAATAAAATGTCTATGTTGTGGTCTGTTGTTCAGATAATAAAAGTAGTTTAACAACATAAAACTGATTAATCTATTTTTTTAATTATGTCTGAATCTCATTTACTATTTGGTCAGATGGCGGATCATGTGATCTTTAACTTAAAGAAAAAGCAAAAGCAGCTAGTTTTTACCATAACCAGCTCTATTCAAAAGGATGAAATTTAGAATATTTTCTTTAATATTTGACTTTTTGGGACTCAAAGTGCAGCTTTAATAATAAGTTCTTTGAAAGTCCTGAGTCTTAAGTCTGCCAATATTAGCCTTTCATTAAAAAAACAGATAAAGCCTATCAGCCTCTTCACAACTGATGAGAAGAATAAAATAAGATTTGCTGATCGCATATTTATTGTCTACTCACAGCCCACACTTAAAGATATACTGATAAGGATTTTTTTGGGGGAAAAACATCTGTAGAGGAATCAAAAAACACTTATAATTGTTCATATAAACAGAAAGCAAAATGCAAAATTGCCTGTTATCAACTTTGAAGTTACTTGACTGAATTCTTTCTGGAACAAGATGCGAAGATTACATTTTTATTTGTTAAACTGTAAACTTTTAAAGTGCATGTAAGCAAACTGTTTCTTATTTTCAAATCCATTAGACAAAAAAATTAGCACAATTAGTAATCTTTTGGGATTGCACCTCCGTCTGTCTGACAAACATTCACTGTCCTTTTTAATCTGTTTTGGTCTCCACCGTCTCCTAAGGGAAACTGTGTGGCTCTCTTTAGCAGTAAGACGCTTGTATGTTTGTCATTGTGATGCAGGCAACAGTTAATTAAGCAAAGTTCTTTTCAATAAGAAAGTAGGCCATAAAACCACAGCAATGAGCTGAAAGACACTTTGTCAAGCTGAGAGAAGCAGCAAGGTCAGAAGATAATTCTTTCTCTCCAAACAGCAGAAAGGTAGCGACTTACTGGAAAACATGGTGAAGCAACTCACGGACAACAAAGCAAAGCTGCTAAAAAGAGAGTCAATATTGGAAATATATTCATCAGGTGGCCAGAAGCACAACTCTAAATAAATGATAGATAGATTCTTAACAAGTTATTTATATGTAATAAGTTCATCTGTATTGTTTTTTCAGCTGGTGTTCGCTGCCTCCAAATGGCCAAAAAGTAAATTAATGCAGGTTTACAGAAGTCAGAAATGTGAAATCCTGGATTTGGTTGTAACAAAATAAGTGGATGATAGCAACCATACATCATTGCATGTATGTAAAGGTATGCATAGCCTGGCTGAGCTGGTTCAGAGGGAATAAAAAATGAAGGGAGCATGATAGGATGACCTACATGGTGTCACACTTGTTCTCCACAAGGTTGATGTCTCCAGGCTGCAGCTCTGGGATCCACCTCTCCATCTCTTCAATCCAGGGATATTTCAGGGACGAGGGCACCACCACCAGGAGGGGCCACTCCTGTTTGAAGGCGTACGCCACCGCAATGGCCTGCACTGTCTTTCCAAGACCCATCTGGACCGACCAAATCAACACACAGCAAAGAGGGAGAAAAACAAGTCAATCGCACACCGACTCTGCGGTAAATTGCATATGACGGCCAGGCTGATGTGAGGCCCAAGAGTAATAAGGTCTCAGAATGATTCTCGTGTCAAAACCGATTAGACATGTGGGAGTGCTGCACAGGGCTGACAAATTAATTTGGAAGGCATGCAGCGAAGTCTCAGGTTCATTTTTTTTTTTTTTTTTTAGAAAATAGATTTCCTGAGCCAGCGTTGTGTGTGCTTACCTCATCAGCAATCATACATCTGTAAGACAAAAAAGAGAGAGAAAACTTTATCAGATGAGTTTTGAAGAAATTGTTTTGTACGGCAATAAAACAGGCTGCTATAAAAAAACAGAGTCTATCGTTAAAGATAAAGACAACAGCCCCTGCAGAATGAGGGCTTTGCTCAAGGGCACCACAGCATGCATCTTTCCTTGTCTGGACATTCATGACTTCATCTGTGGATGAATACAAGAGACCTTTCTGCCACAACCTGACTTCTAATACCTTTCAAGCCACAGAAAATACACTCACAAAGTCACCTCAGTATCAGCTGCTCTCGGACATATATCAAATCTGTCGCTTGTAATTTAGGTCTGCACCGGGACTTTGTTTCAGTGTGAGAACTGTTGCTGTTGTTCAATATTTATGTTGTTGTTCCTATTGATATTTCAGTGTCTGATGCAGCTGAGATAGAGAGTTCAGCTTGTCTGGGTTCATCCCATTCCCAGCAAAAAAATAATGTAAAATTCTGGGTAATGCAGAAGCTAGAGTTTAACTCATGAAGTTGAATAAAAACAATAGTTTAAGGAAACTGTCAGGTGGTTTTGTTTTGTCTGTTAATGAATCTTTAAGAGATGACGAGGAGTCACACATTATTCATGCTCATTATCTGAGATTGCTGACAGGTATGATCTATTAAGGTTTAAATTAAATTACGATCTCCATGAGGAACCGACAGAGCTGTAGGAAAGAGGGGAGCATCCTTGAACCCCAACCCTTAACAGTGATTATGATGCTGATAAGACTATTTTAATATATCTTTGTTATTCACCTTCTAATTCACATTCTAACAAAGGTAGGATGGCCCTGCGGTTGAATATTACTCTAGGCTTACAGTAAAAGCTCACCTGTCTGGCTGTCAAGGAAATGATGCAACCGTAAAACAGCCAACTAGCTTCCCCTTTTACACCATACATTGTAAAAGAACAAGTAAAGGAATGACACATTCCTTAGTTGAAGCTGTTTTCAAGGAAAAGCGCAGATAGATCAACCCCTGCTTCTCTCTACCCAGTGGGTTTGGGCCTATTGTCATGACCTCGCTTATTCATAAACGCTTCCAACACCGTGTCAGAGCAAACAGTGCAACAGAGCAGCTCTGAATACCTCAGACGCAGTCTCTCATTATTCTTTCTCCTCCTCCCTCTCCTCCTCCTCCACTTCCTCCCCCCATCTCCGCCCCATTTCTCTCTTTCAGCTGAGGAACATGATTAATGTGCACCTTGCCACTGGTGGTTTTTCTAATTGCCAGCACACCGGCCCAGTCAGCGCAATGTGCACACACACACACAGAGACAAGCACACCAGCACACACACAAGCATACACATGCCAGAATGTGTGTGAAAAAAGCACACAAAAGAAAAGATACAAAATAAGCAAAAATACTGGATATACTGTATACGTAGTGCGCACACACACATGTGCAAACACGTTTAAATGGCTACACACACGCCTCACGCAAACATATGTGTGTGCACATACACCCACTCACCCACCCACACTCACACCCACACTCGCACACCGGGTAGGGAGTGAGGCTGGGGCAGGTGCTTGCCATTTCTCAACACATTAATCATCCTCCTTTAAATAACCTGAGTGTCGTCTTGACGGTTTGAGACTGTGAGGATGCTGCAGTGCTGTTGCCTGACAACGGCACGGTCCCCGCCGCCCCGTCTTTCTAATGTTATCTCTAAAACCCACAAGCCACAAAGTGTCAGGAAATGGGCTCCCCTACCTCCCAAAGCTGGCTACGATGATTTGATGGGTTTGACCTCTGCACAGTGATGTGTTGTGCGGCCCGGTGTCTAACCCCAATCTTCCAGCCCTGTTAAGGTTCTCTTCTGCAGACCGGACCCGTAGTGTACTATGGTCACAGTAACACTGCTCAGAGGTTAAACACTGCACAAAAGGCTGACTCTGAAGGTGCTACAGTATGCCATGCTCAGATCCAGGAAGATCTCACATGCGGTCATGGGGTTCAGAGTGCAGCTTTGCTTATTCAGTGGATAACCCTAAAAGTTGGCTTTAGTGGAATAGGGCTTTTTTTTCCCACTTGCAAGAGATGGAGGAGGATGTTTCAATAGTGTGTTTGACTTTAAAAAAAGAAAGCAAACCCTAGCTATGTGGGGCAATCCACAACTAGTGTTTGGCTCACAAGTTTTTTCTCCAAACTTAAGCACCCTTCTGCTCACCCAAATCTTTCAGAGAGCTCTTTTAATTCTGTTTTTTTTCAGAGGTGCTTAAAATAGAAACACAAAACAGAACTTTATGTACTCGCTGGACTAAAGTTACACACATCCAGGCTCTTTTTTGTCTTTTGTGTTTTTTCTGGGCATTTGACCACTGATTTCCAAAGTCATTTCTTTTCATTTTTTTTTTCATTTATTATTAGGGCAACATTTACATTACCTACATATTTATACACATAATATATATTTTCAGCCATTTACAAACATAAGAAATCAACATAAGACACAGAAATAAGCACATTAAAAAAGCAGCAACCCATTAAATATGCAGCTAATTTTTTTTGTCATAGAAAGGTTATGTAATCTTCAGCATAAGTTTTAGGGTAAAGAGAGCTGAGAATAATAAACTTAAGAAAAATATAATTTTCTTCTTAAAAATAAAAGGTAAACACCTGTAAAACATATCCTTGTTTAATTCAATACATGAGTTTAGCATCTTAAGCCTTCCTTTTATATGACCGGCAGCTTATTGTGGCAACTGTTAGCTCACATAATAAATGTTAGCAAATATTAGCTTAATATTGCTGTTTAAACTGACATTACTGAGTCATGCTATGTGTTAGCATGTCACAAGTTATCATTTAACTGTTTTTCATTCACAATATAAAAATAGGACCAAACACACACTGTTTAAATGAAATGTTTATCCTTAAAATGCTAAAATGTAGTGTAAAACTACAGAAGCAAAGAAGAGTAATACAATCAGCAAACTAGCTTAATTTTAGCTAACATTAGCCACTGTAAGCTACTAAGTCAGTTAACACTGTAACAGACCAAGTAAGACTTAAGCAGCAAAACACTTAGTGTAGTAAACAGAAAAGGGGAGTGTTTTATGGAAATTCCACTTTTAATTCAGAAAAACAACATGTTTTATTTCATTTGTCTAAGGTTTATAGTCTAAGTAACAAGGCTGACCAGTAGCTTCAGTATTTGCTAATGTTAAACAGTGTTAGCACACGTTAGCCTAATTCTTTACTTTTTTCACTGCCACACTATCTTCTACCTTTTCAAATGCTAACATTTCAATATATTAACGTTGCTAACATTAGCTTATGTTGGCAAACATGCTGTTCATCATACCAGACCAAACACTGCTAATATTAACTAGCATTAGCCCCCATAAGCTACTAACGCTAGTCTGACCAGACTAAGTAAGACTATAACAGCATACCAATGTGATTTATTGGTTTTTATTTTAAATTTTCTATTTTTTAACTGCCACAGTCAAGTTATCTGCAGAATTTGAGTTGAATTTGTGCAACTAACCTTTTCTGGATAACCTTTTTGGATAACCTGCATCAAGCTGCACTTTTCCACGTGTAACTGGGTACTTCTGAGGGTCAGTGTGACACTGCACACTGAAAATAATATGAATATGACGCATGATGGTTCGGAGGTATTTTGTGACTATTCTCTTACTTTTGTCAGGTGTGAAACAAAAGAGGAGCCAAATTCAAAACAACAACTCAGGGATTAACTAACAAAAAGTAAGCAGAGAGTAAAAAAGGCTGAAAAAAGAAATACAAAAGCTATGAGTAGACGAAAATAAAACAGGAAGTAACTAAACTCAAACCTACACACCATAGCAACATTATGGCCCAAGATTATCCTTGATCCTTTTTTTTGCTATGTTAAATCATAATTTTTGTCTTCCTGTATCTGTTTAAGCAGGACATACTTTAAGATGGCGCTAATGATAAATTAAGTCTGAGGAAATAAGTTTGGTGAAATGATAAACTGCATGAAAATATTCATACTGTTGCAATACTTCTTAAAGGATTTCCCACAGGCATAATTCTTCTCTCGAACAAATAAACTGACCCAGCAGGGTAGAAAGTTCATTATGTGTAGTGTCTATGCTTTATATCAATAAAATATTTTCCTTTTATCCTAGGTGGTGAATAAAATTATATTTTTTATGCTGTATAGAAGCATTTTCATAACACATACATATAGGTTAATACTCCCCTACAATCAAACCTACACTAAATTTAAAATAATCGATACAAAAAGCAAAATTATTTGTAAGTGATTAAATTAAGAGCACTTTTGAGAGTTAATAGTGGAACTCAGACACTTTAAAGATGTGAGAAAGAAATTTTCCTTATTTTTAAGATGATACTGGATCCAGTGTCCCTCAGAAAACAGATTAGGTACATGTGATTTGTTTTGTTCAGAGACTGCTGGATCTTAATGGTGACCTGAAACTGAACTGTATAAACACTGTTTTTAATAATGGCTGGTACAAACACAGACAGCCCAAGCACTGCCTAAGACGTTAAATACTGTTGCTGTCAAACTGAGGGTCAGGGTGTTTTTAAGTGAAGCCAGAAAAAGGATGAGCAAATTTAAATTAACAATGGCCAGCAGCCATCTGAAGCAGGTTATAACAACAGTAGTGAAAATGGGATTTTGCTACAATAAACCATCACTGCAAAATACTTCATGCATTGAAGCTAATGCTATCCTTCATGCTGATATGTGTACTGAATCTTCTTTCATCTGCATTTAGAGGACAGTCCCCTGAATTTTACTAATGAAGATAAGATCAATGTAATAGTCACGGGGTGTAGCTCTCAGACTGTAAAAACAGTTTCATAATGTCTGTTGCGACTCCGTTGGAGCCTTCTGAAGTGCAAAAAAAACCTGGCTCATGATGTCTTGTCAGACTTTGTGACTACAATTTATAATAGGAAGCTGGAGTTGCAAATTTTGTGTGTAGAGTTTAAAAGTTTGCAGGGTCTATTAAAATAAATATGGCGTTGCTCTGTGTTAAATGTTGAGATTCAGTGTTTTTGGAGCTTAATTCGTACTGTCTGTCTCTGCTGCTTTGACTTGACCTTTTCTTTTAACCTATCTCAGATTGCTGTAATTTTACTACCGAGGTTGTCTGTGACTGACTGACTGACTAAGTAGCTGTGACTAAGTTGCGCCACTGATGCAGCAGGCTGAATGTTAGAGTTTCCCTATTAGCCTTTGCTATTTCAAAATTGATCTCTGCAAGCTGTTTTCTGTTGACAATGTCTTCAATATGTCCAACTTTTAAAGTGAAGGATGGACCATGCTATCATCTCTATCTTGTTTTTAGCATGAAGGAAAACTCATTTTCATCCAGCTGTGCAAATCTGTGCTGCAAAAGCACAAATAATCTTGATACCTCAGTCATTAGCATGCAAGATTTCATATAAATAGACGAGATTTGAAAGCATATTCAAAGGGTCTTTGCCATGGGGCTATAAAGCAGCCATCTTTAAAATTTGTTGGTTGTTGTACTTACTTTCAGTTACATGAAAGGACTTTCAAGGGACTATGGAGATTAGCTCAATTGTACTCCCACTGCTGTATCTGCAATGTGTTGCTGAATAGCCCAAATGATTTTATGGAACCACTCTGTATACAGTCCCTATATTATAAACAACACTTATGGGTCAGTATAAATGTGGCGTAAATACATCAACTTGTATGTGTACAGGGAACAAACTCCATCTCTTCTCTCAGTAATTTGACCATCACAGCGAGAGACAACACAGCCGGCTTATTGATCTTCACTCGCATCTGCAGAGCTGGCCTTATTCAATAAAAGCTCAGGCAGTCACTTACAATAATATTTTGGACAAATCAGAGAAGGGCAGACATACAGTGCATCTTATGGCTGGCCTCAAGCCACAGTCAACACCTTAATGGAAGTGACCAAGAGGTCCTAATGGATGTACTTTTACTCCAAATTGATGCTTTTGTTTAATATCTATGGAGGCCCACGCAGAGTATTGCCTTTTACTGATTCACCCTGGGTAAATTTCTGCTTTAGAATAGCTGAATGTACACAGACGTCAACACTCAAATAGCACACTTTTGCCCAACTTTGCAAACAATGCAATCAGCCACATCTCATGGGTTTTTACTGTCATGCTGTACCACAACTTTCCTACATAATCCCTCATCTAACTCCATAAAACTCATTCACCCTCCTACACAGACTGATACAGCGGGCATCATAAGTATTCGAATTGCAACAACATTTGATGTTTTGGTTGGCTACTCTTGATGCTCTGGATATGAAAAGACACAATGACTATGAGATTCAAAGGAAAAAATCTGCCCACGGATCCTCCCACACTGTTAGATAGCCGACATCAATCTATGGTGTTCAGTGCATTTCAGGAGTTATTTTATAATGAAGGGCTGACGTTTGTTTTGTTTTTTTCCTGTCTGTCTGTCTGTCTGCCTCCCTCTCGATCTCAGGTGGTGATATCCTACCTTTCCCAGAATTGTTAAAACTCCCTCCAAAAAAGTCAGCAAGTCTGCAGCTGCATTGCATTCTGGTCCTCCCAGGCTATTGCAGGTAGAAATGTTGCTATTTCTGCCTCTTCTACAGTGAGTCTCAGTCTCAGAGAATCAGCGGGAAAAAAAAGACACTGCTGCTTTAATTTGAAAGTTTTTCCAAGGATACTGAATGAGCAAATAAAGAACAGCAGGGTGCCAGAAATACATAGAAAGATCAAGATGACTGTCAATAAAATAACCATTTTTAGCTTGTAATCATCTTCACTGTCTGCCTGTGCATGAATGCACACAGTTGTGGATATGTGAATGAAAGGATGCTGTACGGCGGGCCATTAAATTAATCATTTTAACCTCTGAGTCACTGTATTATCTCACGTTACCACTTTTATAGAATGTAACAACCTGGATGCTGTCCTAAAATGGCTTCATGATATTTATGTGAAAAAACAAACTTAACCAGCCAGTCTAACCATCACATTAGTGCTCATGCTACTTTCAGGATTCTTCTACCATTAATATCTCGTCACTAAAGCCACTTCTGCTTGTCTCCAGAGAGGAGAGTTGCCCGAGCTGCTCTTACTGTCACATTGATGCCAATTGACTGAGGTAACTGTCCACACAGTGCAGCAAGAGCCAATTGACTTCTGACCCACCCGTGTAACAAAGCAGTGCCTCCCCATGTTCCTGAATCAATATGGCCGCTCCGCACTACAGCGGCGCTCAGATTGGCTCCCCCTGTGCTGACCTTCCTGAGACCCCGAGCGCACATCGACTGGTCGGGGAGGAGAAAATGGCCAAGGCCTGGTCGGCTCCTGCAGCTAATGTTCAACGCAGCCAAACACTTGTGGCCTTAAGGGCAACCGAGAAACTTCCCACGGACTGGTAATTGTTAAAAATGCAACTTGGAGTCGATGTTACCTTCCAAAATAGAATTTATTCACATTCACTCTTGACTCCTTACTTGCTTCTTGAGGCATATTAATGTATTGTTGCTTGGCTGGAAATCAGAGTCTTGGCACTGAATGCTTTAAAGCTGCATCAGGCCAAAATATCTCTGTAAACATGTCACCCTAAAAGATTAAATCACACACTGATGCAGCAATTAATGCTAACAAAGTTCAGACATTCCTGTACAGTGAATGAGTGTTAGTGCATTGACTCTGTGGGTCTTTGCTACTTTTGCAAATGCAAAGCTAAATCAGTGCATTTCAATTATAGAAAACTTTTATTCTGTTCTGATGTCTTCAAACCAAAGTATCTTCTGCTCAGAAAAAGTGAAATACTCCTGGGTTTCTTTAATCATCTGTAATTGGTGACGAACAATATGTGAAGATACAGGGAACGTCAAAAATTCTATTCATATATTCATATGAATAAATCAATATTTACACACTGAAGAAGTGAAGTTGAAGGACAGGATGGCATAAACAAGGAGAGGTTTGCTCTCAAATGGAGCCACTCAAAAATGAACAACTGATCCATTTTTCTACATAAAATGAACAAATAAGTGAACCCTCTTTATAGTATTACTGATATGCAAGATGCAAGCTGACCTTTATATTCAGATTACATCCTGGAGTGTTGCTCCGATATCAATCATGCGCCTTACCATGAAAAATAAAACTTTGTAAGATGAAAAACTTGCCGCACTGAATAACAGAACAGTAAGGCAGTGTATAACTGCTGAGCAGCAGCAGTGCTTACCGTCCATTCTTCGATAAGGCAAACTCCACTCCCTCCCTTTGGAAAGGCATCAGGCGCTGCAGGAGCTTGTGAGGAAGGACTGACAGTTGCTGTGACCATCTTGAATCACAGTGAGAGGTCTGTGGGCCATTATCATCCATTTCCATTAGTAAGTCCTCATCAGTTTCTCGGACCTTGCTCAGTCAGCCGGCTCTGACTTTAAGCTGGGGGGAAAAAAAAATACATTGTTAAAACAAGATGTACATCTGAATGAGCCCCTATGAAGGCTGTGTTCGGTCTGAATTTATGAATATTTATTACAGCATCTATTAGACATCAAAGAGCACTTTTGTTTACCATTCTGATTTCTGGTTTATTTTAAATTGTTTTATAATAATGGCGTGAAGCTTCCCACTGCTGCCTTCTAGCACTGACAGGAATACCATTATTAGAAGCTGGATGACGCAGTACAGCGGACAAAGATAGTCACACTTCTAGTTGAGATGGTAAAAGTTGCCTCTCTCAGCCGCCCCCAGTTACAGCAGTAGCAGCATCTTTTCCTGCGTCGCCTCACCTGTCACTGTCCTGGTCAACACAAGCAGGTATTTCTGTCTCCAAAGGCAATTACAGTTATCAGGGAATGCACAGCAAGAACCCCACAAAATCTTTCACAGCAGATTTCACATAGAAGTTCTAGCTCCACCAAAACCCTCAACATGCATCAAAAGTTCGATCTAAAGGAGGATTTTGTAATTATACTTTGTTTAAATAAATAAGTACTTTTAAAATATTCATTCACACCTATTGTTTTACAAACAAGTGGCTTTATTTGCGATTTATAACAGAACTTGGTGAGTAGGTTGTGTAGTTAGAGACCGACAACAACCATAAATTAAACAATTAATAATTAGAAAATCTAATTTAGAGATTAATTAATTGAATTATATTATTTAATTAACATAATAAACATCATCATACCTAAACCGGAAGTGGGAGACCTGTTTACAAAAATCAAAGCACCACTTGTGCTTACATTAATAGACTGTAATGAAACTGCACATTCTGAATTATTATGAATGTTTAACACGTTTGACACGTATTTCTGTTCGTCCACGATGCATTTGACCCCATTTCCAAGTTACTCAGCATCCCTGTGTGTGTGGAAACACTAGCAAGCTAACAAAATTACTCATTTTTAGTTACATGACACATGACAATCACAGTTTGCTCCTCTTAGCTCCTCTGGTTTCGTGTCTTTTCTGTGATTTTGCCAAACGGGAGCAGAACTCAGTCATTACATATGTGTACCTTTATGTTCAAGCAGAGAAGATACAAATTTACTGTATGCATAGTTTTCCTACCCGGTGCAATGAAGAGAAGCAATCTCACAGCTTTTGACACAGCAGCCCTCACAGAAACATGGAAAGTTTCGCGGGTTTCACATGCATGATGTCACCAGGCACCCGTAGCTCGTATTCATCACCGAGAAACATTCAATGCAACTTCCCAGCACTCACTGATCTAAATTAACACAATCACACCTCAAAAAAGTATAAATAATTCACATCAGTTCAGAGAATATGTGCGAAAAAATGACGGAACTGTCAGACAAAGTCGGTGCATGCGTGCTGCCATGACGCAAAAAAAAAGACACAAGACGTGACACATTTCGAACACCCTACGCATCCGACGTAAGGAGCTGACGCACTCTGCCTGCCTGCCTGCCTGCCGGACTCCGCTGCCTCTCCTTCACTCCGCCTCAAACACTAGCTACTTCTACTTCGGTAGAGACTACGGCTGTGCACCGATTGTAAACCAAAAGCGGTAAGACAACGTTAGATATCTGCAGTATCATAATCAAGAGTATCCTATCTGCAAAAGAGAATATCAACCGGATAGTCTGCGGTCGCGTAAGGCAGAGTAGTTAGTCATAAACATCTCTCTTACTAGTGCGTGACAGCGCAGAGCGCCGGTGTTTGGCCGTTTGTCGAGCGTTAGCAAGCCACAGTGCCAGGTAATAATCGTTAGCTTAGCCACGACACAATCAAACGTTACCGTGCTCCTCGGTAGAAATACACACCTCGCACTCACACAGCGTGTCACATTCGTAACCGGTCGCACTTAAATTCGGCTTTAGTCCGAAAATAACAAACAACAGTCATTTCAAAATACAGCATAATTCAATAACTTTCAGGCCTGGTGTGACTGTTTCTGTCCCAATAATATGCGGCAACGTATAGTCTGTACTCCACTAAGGTTAATTGTTAGCCTTTTTAATAAACTGAGCTTTAATTGTATTGTTTGCTCGGTTGGTTTAATGTCTTCTCGGCCGAATTTTGGTGGTATTTATCGATACAAATGTTCAATATTCTTCGGGGTTTGTGGGTCAGCCGATACCACAGAAAGATAAAAAATGCAAAATTTATCATGGAGTCTGGTGACACGAACTCGATGAGGGACACCTAACAACAACCATTGAGGACTGGGGTTTAAGTTACAGTGCTATATAAAATGAATCTTGATGTAATGTCTTCGTGGGTGATAAATGATTGATAATCAATAAGAGCCTACAAAACAAGTGACAATCTGATTAATAAGGCCCACTTAGGAAAAACTGGCTTCTTTACCCCAGATGTACTAGAGAACCAAGTATGAGTTAAGCAAATGAGGGCAAAATTGGGGTTAATGCTGTGTTTGATGTGTCAATTGAAATTAATCAAGGCCAGTCACTGCCATTGAATTAGCTCTGTAATCGGTTGCATACATTTATATTGTGAATATTACCTGAAAGTAATGAGATTATGAAGTATAACTTCTGTTCAGAATGTCATGTTTTATATACACAGAATTTCATATACACCCAAAAGTACTTAAGAGCATATGTTCTTCACATTTCCCCAAAGAATAGTTTAGTACTACATTATTGCAGTTTACAGAGATATTATAAAAGAGGGCAGCAAAATCTTACTTGGAGGCAATAAATCATACATCAAATAACTAATTTAAGTTCTTGTTTAATAAGTAATCCATGCCCCCATGTAATGCCAGTGCACTAACACAGATAGTCAATTGCCTCATAGACTTGGTAAATAATGGACGGAGGTGGGAGTGAAAGCTCACAAGTTGCCATCTCTGAGGCTGAGCATCACGATGGTATCGTTTTCATTAAGGAAAATGAACCAGCCGAGCCTGGTGGGTGGAGAGTGGATGCTGGTTCAGTTCCTCCGGCTGCTGTTTCAGAGAGCAGCAGCCGGTGCGTTCATCTTTGCAAGGCTCGTAGCTGTACTATCCAGCGATATGATACATATTTTGTGTCTATGTATGTATGTGTGTGTGTGTGTGCAACATTTGGGGAATGGTGGACCATAACTACTCCTTGTTTATACTCATTTTGAAGTCCTCATTCAGGTCCATGTTAGAGCGATACAGTTACAGCAGACAAAAATCAGAGTCTGCTGGGTGAGGTCCGCATCGTCGCAGAAGAGTACGCTAAATCTTTGCTCAGATGCTCTCCTGTGAGCGTCTGCGCTCAGTGTGAAGCTTAAAATAAATTCTCGTAATTGTTTGCTAAAGCAGCATCACCTGCAGCTGCTCGGGACACTGTAGCTGCTACCCTGTTGACCGTTCATTACGCAGGTCAGGGCGTATTCGGAGCGGACGATGTTATTGGTTATTGAGGTTGAGGATGCTGTGTAATAGCTCTCACCAAAAATGTGGACCAATGACTAAATAATTCATCGCCCTTCCAGGGGGAAAATCTCTCATTCCTATAATATTTAGTCTGGGCCATTAAATAATTCATCCGCCTATCCATAAATTGTTTGTTCAATTGGTGACCTTTTCGCGGGATTAAGAAAGCACAATAATAAATTCTTCAGAGACCTGGCATAACGAATGGTACAATTATGAGGCAGTATTGGATCGGATCGGTTGTCGCAGCCTGGTGTTGGTTGCTAAGTGACAGCAGGAACTTTTCCGCCCACTGTGTTTGCTGTTAAAGTCTGAGTGACTGAAAGGACAAAAACAATCACATTATGGCAGTCTAGACTTGGGCTGCGCATAGGACCTGTTTGTGGCTTCCTATGTTTTTGACAGGCTGTCAGTCACTCGGTGATGAAAGTGCTTCATGCAGTCGATTATTTTCAGAGCCTAATTATCACTCCGATCCGTGCTATCTCCTTTGCATGTACTGAGGAGGCAGAATACTTGATCTTTAATGAAATAAACAAGCTAAGTGAATACCGATGGAGGCTATGATCCCTTCATTAAATCATCTAAAATCATGAATGGCAGATTTAGATGAAACAGAGGAGGTTAGGGGTGCGGTTTGATCATGCACAAGCAGCTGCTCTTCTTCCTTATGCAGTCGGTGTGTTGTTCTCTCGCTGATCCACCAGTAGGCTTATCTTAGATTTGCCTAAAGCTAAATGTTTTATTGCAGCATTTCACTTTTTTCGGCTCCAATAATGGGTGGTATTTCAGGTGGTGGCTCTCTCTGAGGAAGTGGGATTAGCTGTAGCCTTGTCTTCTTGTGTGAAAAGCAGGGTGCCAGCTTTAATGGGAAGGTAGCCCAGTGAACAGCTCGGCCTCTCAGCGGCCATCGCCTCCCCATCGACTCTCCACCTGGTCTTTGAGCACCTAGCTGGCCACAGACATGTCGATCCTGTCCCCTATCCTCTCGTCCTCCCTGTTTGCCTTCTCTCTTTCTCCTTCGCTTTCTTTTCTCGCCTCCTCCGTGCTCCCTTTTTTTTCGCTCTCACCACTCTACCTCCCTCCACCCTCCTGCTTTCTTATCTTCTTCTCCTCTTCCTCCCAGTCTTCTTCCATCTATCCCATGTCCCTGACTGCCCTTTCTTCCTCCTCCTCCTCCTCCTCCTGCCCCCGCCTCCATCCTAAAGCAGAGTAGCTAATGAAGAGCCCCATTTAGCCGCTGACTTTGGTTCAGTCGGAGCTCCGTTGCGCCGGCCGGCCTCGGCTGCCGTGACTGGCTGTTAAGGCTCTGACATCACACAGGGGCCAGCTGTTGATTTGGCGCTGTCTCCAAGGCTGGCTGGCTTGATGGGTTGTGGCAGGTAGACTTGTGCTCGCACAGCACTCTCCCTCCCTCCCTCCATCCCTCTCTCTCTCTCTCTCTCCTCCTCTCTCTCTCTCTCTCTTTGTGACACCCACTCTCCCTCACCCTTTCCCTTTACACTCCCCTCTCCCTGTCTAACACTCTCACTCAGTCGAGCGAGCGAGCAGGAGGCAGCAGGCAGCTGCCGAGGAGCGAGCTGGGAGGCGACTCCAGCCTCCTCTCCAGCAAATTGTGCCTCCTGTACAATGGAAACTAAACAGTCGAGTAGCAGAAGGGATGGAGGGCAGAGCTGCTGGGCAGGTAGGTCCTGCAGCCTCAAGCCACTTCGGGCATGACTCTCACTCTCCTGTGCTTTTCTGGTTTCCTGCACCTGTTTCTTCTAGTTTATTTTGTTCAGCTTTCTCAACATTTTCTTTGTCATGCTGCCTTT
>JAUZTA010000020.1:11259077-11270325 GCA_034780835.1 Ctenochaetus striatus
TGTCATGCTGCCTTTGATTTTTTTTTCTTTTTATTGCTGTGCATGTTGCTGCTGCAAGAACTGCCAAAATGTTAATCCATGAAAAAAAAAAAAAAATCTCTCCCGCGCAAGCTTTTCTGTTTCTATTATCATTGCATGGCAGCAAGTCAGCAAGCAAGTGTGCAGCCTTTTTCTTTGGCTTGTTAAACTGAGCGCAACATGAGATTTGGTATGCTGTCAGTGCTGCGTTACTCAGCGAGCTGAGCCAGAGCTTTCGAAATCTCCTCGCTAGTTTGCCAGTTGCTGCTTCTGCTTTTCATTACGAGGATAATTAACCAAGATCAGCCAATAAGAGGCTTCGCTCTGCTTTGTTCTCCAGCCAGGCTCATCCTCTGTCTCCCCGTTTCCCCTGTTTGTTCTGCAGGTGTTGTGTGCAAATGGACTTTTAATGACTTTGGCAGACTTTTTGAGTTATTCTCTTCTCATAAAGGCTCCGCAGACTAAAACTGCAAGACTTGCATGTTAGTTTTCTATGTTTATTGTTTCTCCTCTAATTGCCTAGATTGATATTCCCTGGAAGCTCTCCTATGGGATAGGTAATGGATTACCTACATGCTCTGCTGTGGATTTAATTTATTAATGCTGGCTGACTGCGCCTCTGCTGCGCCGCACCACGCTCACACCGCCTTATGCGACCTGGAGGCAGTGCGAGCAGCGCAATTAGAGGCTCATTTGTGCCTGCTTATGTTTTTTTTTTTCTTAATACAGTCTGAGCTATTACAGGCAGTTCCTTAAACTGACACCGCCTCAGCTGCCCTGAAATTGAGGCAAGCAGTGTATGAAAGTGATATAATTTCATAAGCTTTACACTAATCGTTTTCTGGTCCAATTATATAGCTCCCCTGTCAGTGCTTTGCTTGCTTTGCAATTAGCAGAAATGGCTAGAAAATGGGAGATTAGTTACTCAGTTTAGCAAAACACTAAAATCAATTTTATTGCAGCGCCATGAGTGCGGAGCAACATTATTAACCTAATTAACTGTTTATTTGATGTCTGATTTTTATTAGCCGGGGAGGGTGCATGTCCTGCACTCTGCTGAAGCTGATTTATTCTGCATCTGTCTTTTTTTTGTATGTCTGCTTTTTTGTGTGTTTTTAGAAGTCAGCAATAAATGCACAGCAATCGTTCGGCTTGTTGTATTTTCTGCGGTTGATGTGTTAAATTTCAGAAATAAGCCGAGCATAACCAATCTTTTTTTTTTTATCAGAGAAAAGGAGGAGCAGGTAAAAGCTGTAGCTCTCAGACATGGCATTACCTTTTGTGTTTGTGTGTCTGCTTTTGTTTCATGATGCTCCACTGACTTGAGCTCCGTTTAGTATTCTACATCTCTGCAGACAATACCCCAGCTGTTTGGCACCGCTCCTACCCTTGTCCTTGTTATGTGACACTTGCAAAAAGCTCATCATCAGCAGCACTAAAGCATGCATTATTTTCCAACGCCTAAGTCTGCGACTGCATGCAGAAAGATGCTGCCACTTTTTTTTTTTTTTCCCTTTTCCTCAGGCGCTTAGAAATCATCGGTGGATTTTTCTTCATGATCGCTCAGAAGCTTGCGAAGGTGATGGTTTGTTCTTTTCCGCCCCGCATTTTGACTCATCTCGTTCTCCACCGAGAGCAGAGCCGGAGACACAGTATCAGAAAAGAGGGAGGGGGGGGGGATTGAGGGTCCTTCACCTCCAGTTGAGCTGGTTATAGCCCAGACAAGAGCCCTGATCCACGCAGAGCTGAGCAGAACAGAACAGAGCGGAGGTGTGGGTGGGAAAGGTCAGCTTTTGCAAGAGAGAGGCAGGTGTGCGTGTGTGTGTGTGTTCGTGCTTGTGTGAAGGGGAAAGAAAATAAGTATACTGGAGTGTGCTTGCTCGCCTGTTCCTACGTGTGTGTGCCATCACCAGTAGGCTCTTATGCGCTTCACAGTGATTGAAACATTTTCTCATTAGCTTGCCATCGGACATCATCGTCCGTGAGAGTAGTCCGCTGAGAGGCTGCTGTATGATTAACTCGGCTTAGTTGACGGCCAGCCTTATGACCCCGCTGTGGATTTTTTCTGAGTATTCGCTTCCATCTAGAATATGTTTGAGCAGTGGAGTGTGTGTGCTGGCTCTGCAATCACATGAAATCCAGCTGTTAGTCTTTATGATTTTTAGACTAATAAAAAATTTTTAGGGTATCACATTTTCCTTTATGTTTCCAGCGTGTTTGCAATCATTGTAAGGATTATTTGTGTTTGGATGTGTACAGACGGGCAGGTTTAAGGCGTCAGGGTGTGTGATATTTTTGTGTGTGTGTGCGCGGCTGCCAATAAGCCGTCGGGCATGGTGATAAAGGTGGCGCAAAGAGGCTGGTGTGACACTGAACGATGCCTGAGGGAGCCTCTTTAAGGTTGCTGCGCTCTGCGGCGACTGTAATACCAATGAACCACTCCCTGTCAGCCACAGCACAATGCTGGAGGAGGCACAGGAGGCAGGCAGAGCGTCTCCACAAGTTCACTTCTGTATGTGCGTGTGCAAGAGTGTGTGTGCGCGTGTGTGTGTCCATGCAGGTGTCTTGTGCTAAGGTGCGAGCCTTGAATTTTCCCATGTGTCCGTTTGCGTCAAATCATTTTTTAAATTTATTTTTTAATTTTTTTGGTGGGGTGGGTGTTAATTGTTTGCACCATTATTATTCAGAAGACCGTCTCTGCCACACACACACACACACGCACACACACACACGGGCTCAGCGTGAAGCCCGCTCAGCATCTCTGGCCATAAAAACATTAGCACCCATCGCCAGACTCAGCCGCACCGCAGTCAGAGGAACTTTTACTGTGACAGCTGCAGGATGAGCTCTGAAATACATAGCAGGCTCCATGTTTTTGTCCATTTTTTAACATTTAGCTTGCACTGCTGTTAGCAGCGGCTTTATTGGCTTCGGTCTTGCCTGCACAAATCTAGAGCCACAGCAACAAGACGATACCCCTGTCACGCCAGAATAGCCATGTAAAGAAAAAAAAACGCTGAGTGCATTTAGAAGAGATGAGAGCATCTTGGAGAAAGATGAAGGCTATTAAGAAAGGTGGTTCTTTCTTTAGCTGCATAGCATAAAGTAATAGATTCCCTGGCTATTACCTGCATAAACTGTAATAACACATTTAAGTAATCGAATAATTTGACATCAACACTGGTGAAGGATTCTGCCTCGGGCCTCGCGCTCGTCTGCTTACCGATGGCAGGCAAAACTGATGCAGACTGCAGCGACATTTGCTCAAAAAATGTCAAGTGCAACTGCAATTTGATGCTTTTTCTTACATTAAATCACTGTTTTAGATCTGTTTTGTAGCAAATATAACTTTTTGATTGTCCTTGCACTCAATAACATTATGCAGCCCTGTTAAGATGCCTCATTAAGCACAAAGGCTCATGGGATTGGTGGTTGGTTTGGGCGCTCTGAACAAAGGCAGTACATCACATGCTGACTGTTCCACGGCACGTCGCTCCCACCCGTCATCATCTCCGTCTGGCTGCAGGCGGAGGTGTCATGAGAAGGAAGATTATAAAGTGAGCAGTGATTCCACTTGACCTTTTTGGCTGGCACGGGGGTCGCACCAAGATCGTGTTGGGAGCTGCAGCCAGGCCTTGGCACCGTTGGGTGCCAGGGGCAGCGTGGCATCACGCCTGCTCGCCGAGATGGAGATTAGGACAGGAGGGAGAGGCTGCAAGACATGCAGGGAGGAAACGAAGCCATATCAAGGGTCGCTCGTATATGTGGCTGTGAGGGAATGCAGAGCATCAAGTAATAGGATGCAGAACTGAAACAAAAGGGCAGAAAATTAATTTTTAATTTTGATAATCGATTTTTTTCAGCAAGAATGTTTTTCTCTCTCGTCTCTTTTTCATTATTTTAACAAGTCAGCTTTGGCTTTTGATCCGTTGGTTGGACCAAATAAGACATTAGATGACGTCACTGCATGATGACCTTCTATGATCCAAATCATGAATCGATCAGTGGAGCAAACAATTGTCAGATGAATCGATGGTGAAAACAATCTTTAGTTTGCCGTCTTAATTTGATGTTCGTCTTGTTTGTCAACTGCAGCCAATAAATTCATGCAATAGTGTCACTCTTTCGCAGTGTGGAGCATGAACGCAGCTAATTAAGGCAGCAAATCAACAGAACAGTCAAGTGAAGCACAGAGCAAACTCTGATTTAAACAGCTGGAAATCATTTACTGCATCGAAAAAAGACCTTCTCTCCAATATTGTATTAATACTTCACAGCTTTGTTGTTTTTTGCTGTTTTCAGATGTCAGCCCTGCCCAACTGTTGTCACCCTGTAGTTCAACAGAAAAGGAATTTGCTGGAAAATAGATATTGTACCCCAGACGATTGGAAATTTATGTGCCACCAAATGGCAGAGGATTTTCAGCTGAGAAATGCTATCTTCCCCCCGCTGCTCTCTGAATTCCTGATGCTTGGTTTTTACGAGGTTGGCAGGGGTGCCTTCTCCTGTTGCCTCCGCCGCACTCCTTCCTCTGTGCTCATCCATTATTTATGGCGCATCGGCACGCACAGGCCCTAAAAAAAAAAAAAAAAAAACACCAGCAACACTTTTTAGTTTTTGCTCCGGTACACAAATATGTCAGAGTTGCTGACGATCCTGACCGCTGTCAGTCCACACGACCTCGGTGTCAGTGACGCTCCCGACCTCCGACCTCTGTCACCCCTGACAGTACGGCGCTAACCCCGTGCCTCTCTTGGTTGCAGGTCAGCAGGGGTCATGAGGGTGTCGGAGGCCCCGGTTGCTGTTCAGAGCAGCTGAAGCAGACATGGGCAAAGAAGTCTCGAATGGCATCGGAAGGCTCAGCCTCATCAACTTCACCAGCCACATCCTCCTTCGCCACCACCACCACTGGCTACGCAAGTACGTCTCCTGTTTGCTTCTGTTTCACCAGAGAAGTCAGGGAATATGATAGTTATGCTCTTTATGCTACAAAAAATAAGTTTAATTGAAAATATTGTGCATATCTTTATTAGATTTTTAGATTATAACAAGATAGAATACAAATTAATGCATGTTTTAATCCACACCTGTTATGTGAATATGAACAATTGACTTCTATTGAGACAAACAGCTGGTGGAGTTAATTCTCCACTCAGTGCCATTAAACCCGAAGAAGGCGGCACAACATGATGACATAATAAAAAGAGCTGCAATCAAACCTCAAATGAGCACACTGATGTGGAAAACATGATGGAAACATGACATTTTCTGCTTGTTTAATGTATAAACACGAGAAAGATTACAGCCTCCTCACTGCTTCACACACATTTGACCATTTTTGTCTTTTCTGCAAAGCAGAAGTCTCATGATTTATGCACATCATTATTTACTTGCTAAGTCTGTTTCCATTGCAATTTTGCAACAAAAATACCATGTTCATAATTATCTGACAATTATCTCTAATGTTATGTTATGATAAGATATTTAATGGTTAAAATACCTCAGAGTTCCACTTATGATTCATGAAGATGTGGGAACTATAAGCCACAATCTAAAGATTAAGCACTCGGTCATAAGATGATAAATGATCAAAGCTCTCGCAAATGAGTCACTTCCCAAGAACATGGCTGTGTTTTCTGTAGTATTTTATCTCTTGGCTCATGAGTTCAGCTATTGTATGAAATGATGTTTTTCAGTCCAAGGAAAGCAAAACTGTTGACACTGACATCTCAACCTCTGCACAGCTCAGCATTCATTTCATTGAAACCCACACAAAAACACACATTGATTCCCACTGACTCACCAGTGGCACACAGTTTCCACATGATACTCTTGATATTCCTTCATATTATTCCAGAAAAAGCACCTTGAACTCCCTTCTAACTAACTGTGAAATGTCAAAAATGAATGCAATGTCAAGCCCATCAAAAAACAATAGGATCAGCCATAAAAAGGAGTAATTTTTCACTTTAAGTGGTTTGTTTTTTAAAAGTTTATAACTTTAAATGTAACCAACTAATATTCAAAAGTAGAATTCAAACATGTTTTTCATTCTCAAAACTAAACCCGATGCTTTGATTCAGCGTCAGTTTCTGATAAAGCCCTGACTTAACCTGTGGAGCAGTAAGAAAGCATAAATCCATTCAAATCAGGCGCAGCAGCTCCTCTGCAATGCACTTGATAAGTTGTGGCTTGAATTTGAATGGAAGCAAATAGCTGTCATTACAGTGAGGGCGAATAGTCCGTAATATGACACAACAATATTAAGGGAGCCATGAATTTATATTATAAGAAAAATATGGCGATCTCAGTTTTCAGTCTCACTCATAAGAGACCAATTTGCTGCTTCCTAAATTCCCGGACGCTTCCCTAATGTAACACTAAGGATCTAATGATGATCCATATTATTTATGCAGTCAAAACATCAGGGATTCTGAGCAGGCGCACGGCGCAATTACCTCAGCCATGAGAGACGAGATAGTGAAATTTGAATGCATCAAAGTCTGAAGCCGAATTTAGTCCAACACTTCAGTCCCACGATAAAATGTGTTTGGGAGAATGAATGATTCGGTGAGGGACAAAATAGCTATCTATCACAAGCCCGGCTCTTGAAAATATCCGTCCAATATTGCAAGTCTTCAACAGAGCAACTCAAGAGACTTCACTCATCAAAATGTCAGCAGCAGACACTAAATATTCAGAGGCGTGCACAGCACTCTGGAGTATTAAGCTGTTTTCCTTCAGAATGTAAAAATAATGTAAAGCAGCAGCCGGCGTTGCTTTTGTCAAACGTCTGACAGGTCATTGAAATTCAACATCTGACTCTCCAGTGCCCGGCTACGTTTAAGCTAACCTCTTAGCCCCGCACAGCTTTGGGTTTTAGCGCTACATTTTGCCAGGCAGAGGCGCTGTAGAGAGCGGCGGACCTCCACTGGAAGTCAATTACTGTGACATGGAGGAATTGGATGCCACCTTTTTAAAGAGAGCGTCTGCCGCTCGCCGCCTCAGCTCTTTTGGGACGGAGATAAACAATCAAGTCTCAGCCAGCCGCTTTGCTGCTCGGCGATCAGATAGGAAAATGGCTCTGATCACCGCCGAGCAAATAGGTTGTGGTCCCCCGCTGATTGGCGCAGGCCGGAACACACACGCAGCCAGTCACGTACACACTCGAGCTCTGAGTAAGTGCTGTCATGTGTGGATCCAGTTTTGATGTGCAAAGTGAATTTGATGAGCCCGTTTCTAATTAACCTATTAATCATAGCTCTCATGTACCAGATGTCTGCCCTCCCTTCTTGTGCGTATGCGTGGATCTGTGTGTGTGTTTCACTGCAAGGGGCCTGACTGCATAATTAGGGCATATCAGCAGGATGATCTCACACCATGGCTTCAACATAGGGAGGTCATGGCATTACACAGATATTTCCTGACAGCGGACCGTAGGTGTAAAGCAACTAGCATTCCAAGATCGGAGATAATATAAAGTTCTTTTATTTTGAAACTGATTTAGTACATTTTGTTGAATTAAGCAGGCATCAGCCCAAAGAGTCTCCATGTTTTTGTGCAGCATGTTTGAATCAGAGTCATTAGAGTCATTTAAATCATCATCTGGATCTTCTCTGGAGTGTAATCTGCACAGCTGAGCTGTTTCTGTTTAGACTGCCCATACAACTCACCCTGAGGGACCTTTAATGAGAAATCAAGATGTGGACCATCCATGCTCTCTGCTGGCTTCGGGATTTTAACCCAATTAAAACACAGTTTTAAAATATCTCCATTTATTTCTCCAATTATTTGGCCTGTTGTGCATTTTTACTGACAATAAATCCCAATTTACTTTTCGTATTCAACCTTTGCAACACAGATCTCATCAGGTTACCTTCAAAACATTTTGAACTAGATGTTTAATTGTTGATAGTCCACATAATGGTTGGTTGAATTTAAGTCTCTAAGAATGGACACTAACCTCCACACCTGCTAGATGTCAGAGGTGTCAAAGTTTTATTATTTTTGTGGAGACGGAGGCTGTAATCTGAAGCAGTTTGGTCTCACAGGAGCGAACCATCCCCCTGCTGCGTCTTGTCCAATCATGTCCATTGTCTATGGCTGAGCAGCTGCAGAGCCGTCAGACAGCACAAACAGAAATTAGGAACTGCTGACCACAAAGTGCCCCTCGGCTCCTTCTCCTGCCTGCCTGCCTGCCTGCCACTTCAGAAACCTTCCTCACCGTGAACACTGAGTGTGTCAAACACAGATGCAACTAATGACATTAATAATGGCTGGATTACATTAAAATATGGAGCCATCAGTGATGTTACACCTGCTCTGAAAGTCTGCAATGGAAATGTTTGTTAATCTGCTGAGTCTGAAATTAACATCTTTGTGCTTGAGGCAAAACACTGTTTTTACTTCCTGCAGTACTTTAGCTTTCTCTTTCAAACTAAAACCCACAAGGCAACCAAAAACACAAACAGTGATTACAAAACACTTATTAAACAGTAAAATGAACCTGACCACTGTGAGGCCTGATGTAATGATAAAGTGCAAACAACTAAATTTAATTAACCTCAATGTAAAAGTAAACCATGTATCATAGTTATATACATACATTTCTAATTTTCAGCAATACTGTGTATAACTGCTCATAAGTAAACATTTTAGATATTTTTTGTGCAATAGATGATAAAAATTAAAAAAAAACTTTGAAAAACAGACTGACAACAGACAGCAGTCTTTTTTCATGTTTAATTTTTGTAAATTTGGGTCAATATAAACTAGTTTTCTAAGGAATTAAAACATACCTGGACCATGTTTTGTAGTAGAAAAAATAAACTTAATGATTATGTAAAGTGCATCTGATTCAAAATTATCTTCAAAAGAAGATTTGTTGTATCTGTACTGAAATATTAAGCAATATATGTGTTATATGCTTGTTTTAGTCAATCAAGACTACTTTAAGTGCCCAAATACAACATCTGGTCATTATTATAGGAAGATCTGATCAGGAACAGCTCATCACTGGGAGAAAACATGAAGAATGCTGAAAAATTTGCAGTACATTTTACTTGTACAACCTTGATTGCAGAAATGTTGGGATGCTGTTTTGTTCCCCCTTCAAACCAAGTTATAAATTGTGGCAAAAATACTTACGCTCTCTCATTCATGTTAATAAGAGTAGCATGCTCAGCAGGCATGCAATCAACAGGAAGCCTTTACTTAAACTTAAATTAAAGGTTGTATTATAAAAAGAAACTTGAACCTGTGTTTCTCGCCAGCAGTTTGTCCAAGAAATGGTCCTCATGGATGTCCGTCTCTTTCAGGTTCTCTGTATTTGCCAGAATCTCCCAGTAAGACTTTGCAATGAGAATGTCCGACCCAGTTGACACTGAAACGATGAAAGTCTCCGAGGCTGCAGACACAGTGTCATCATCTCCAAAAGACATCGCCACCAAGTCTGAGGTCACCGACCAGAGCCAGAGCAGCAGAGATGAACACAGCAGCAACAATAAGAGAGACGTTCAGGTAAAGACACCTCTTTTATTCAAACCACTGACAGACTAAAAAATGCTCAGACGGCCTTTTTTTTTAGTGTTTTCTCATTCTTTATACATGTAATCAGGTAGGTTAGAGGTGTCTGCAGCCTGACCAGAGCTGAGGACACTTCACACCTCACCACACGTTGTCACTTTTCTTCAACACTCACCCACATGAAAATTCAGTAAGAGTCAGCGTCAAGCACAAACTGCCCGGGGGATCTCCTGTCACCTGCGGCATTCAAGATGTTTTTCCTTCCTGGCAAAATTATTCCTGAAAAGAATAATCTGCCCAGGCTGAAATAATAATGGCGGGTGCTTGACTCTGCCTCTCTGCAGCACCGAGGTCAGTGAGACACACCGGCTCTCACCTGCTGTCTGCTTTGCTGTTGAGAAACATGTAAATGAAGGGGGGGAAAAAATCATTTGTGGTTGTTGAATCTCATGTATTCTCCATGGAAGACCGTAACGCAGTGAGTCTTCAGGGAATTCAGGGCAGCTGAGATCACTTTCAGATAAACTGCTAATTAATTTGGTCTCTGTCATTGCAACAAATGTGCTTTGGGACTGCAGGAAATTTGCACTTGTTAATTTCGCTTTTTAAAGTTAAAAAAAAACTGGTGCAGACTGGTTTTTGCTCTCGCAGAGGAACGGACGCTTAAAGAGCAGAAATGGTGTGAAATCTCTTCGATTGTGGTCAAGGAAGCAAAATCCAGGAAAGGAAAAGGATTGTCTCTTTGGCTGCAGCCTAAAAATAGGATTCAGGCCAATCTGGCCTTGTGGTTGGAGGCAGGCAGAGCAAGGGAGTCAGGCAGGCAGATAATCTGGAGCTCAAATCCTGGCTTATCTACCAACTTCCTGTGTCTATGTTACCCCGATGAACAGAATGACACCAGCATGAGGGAACGGCGGGGGAGAGAGGAGCTTGCACGGGAGGAAAAAGGGAGGGAGAGATGGATTGAGAAGGTTGTAAGAATGAGGGATAAAGGAGAGGAGGAAGGTAAAAGGACATGAGAGACGAGGTATTTAAGTATTAAGGAAATAAAACAAGAGAAAAGCCCAGAGAGGGAAAGAAAAGAAGCGTTTAGACAGAAGAAGGAGAGTGATTTTCTCCTTAAATCATTCAAAAATCCTTTAACTACAAGCTCAGAAGATAAAGTAGATACAGTAGATTATTAACCATTGACCACATTTGAGAGTTAAGTAGCAGCAGTGATTTGAAAAAAATGAAAACAGGGATCGCACTAATTTTAAGCTCCATCTTTATAGAGCGGAAGGTTGTTGCTATGCAGTTTACAAGCACAGAGACTTAACTTAGCCTGCTGCTGCTGCCCTGTTAGCTTAATCCAGACTAGCATATCAGCTACCTGCAGAGGCAACTCAGCCTCATCACCTATGCTTTCAAACAACTTATCAAGTGTACCTGTCAGATGTAATCCTGTAAGATATGATGGCTAATGTTTAGCACAGCCGCTGGGACTAAAGCGCCAACGCAAAAGCTCCACTTGTGACTCCCCCAGATGTGCCGCAGTGTTTCAGAGGAAGCTCTGGGCAGCGTTCTGCAGAGAATACACAACTAGTTTAATTATGATTCTTAAGCTGCACAGAGCAGATAAAACCGGGCACGAAGTCAGATACGAGAACATCTTATGGCATTTGGTTGATTTTTAAAATAAAACAGCTCGAGTCACATCACTTAA
>JAUZTA010000020.1:11365927-11378895 GCA_034780835.1 Ctenochaetus striatus
AAATCTTGAAACAAAGCTAAAGCAGATTGGTTATTGAACCAGTATTCATAAGGTGGCCAATGTTGTGCCAAATTTGCAAGATGTGTTAGTGGGGAATGTGTTTGCAGACATATTAGCCATATCAATATCATTACATCACAGTGTGTCAGTGTTCAAGGTTTTTCGTCTGCCCCCAAGTGGCCAAGAAATGAGTCAGTGCAGGTTTAACTGATGCACTGTTGATGGTTTGGCACCTTGTAAATGAAAATCTTTTCTTTTATAACCTGTTAAATAAAAGGCATATTAAAATGGAGATGTGTTTTGCTCCCGCTGCAGGATGTTTTTGTCTGTCAGACTCAAAAAATGAGAAAAGTCACAACTGAAAGCCTCCCCAGTCATTTCTTTACATAACCTCCATCATTGTGTCGACAACAACAGTAAGATTATGATTGACTCACTGCAAGAGGATGATAACAAGCACCATTGCCTCCTCCATTACTGCCTCGCTCTCTCTCAAAGTATTGATTTTTAACTTCCTCCTCAGGAAATCCTGACCAATTTGGGCTCCGTTATGAGTTTTTTTGGTGCTGGTGAGGATGCAGTGCCCCATCGAGGACGGACGCTGGGTTACATGTTGAGAGGAAGCTGCAGGATATTAAAGCAGGTAGGCCTATTGATTGGCAGACAGACAGTAGTAAGGTGGCTATTGACTGAGCAAAAAGCCAATTTTTGACCTCGAAGCGCACTGGGTGAATCAATGGCCTTAATCCAGTGGGAGACGTAAAAGAATAAGCGAACTGGTACAAATGTCCTCTAGTTTAGTGTTATTTGACAGATGTTTTCATCCTTTTTAATAAGAAATGTTTTATTCGAATATCGTGGTTTTGCTTAGTGTTTCATTTAATATTTCTAAAGTTATTTAATGTTGTTTCTGTGGTCATTTCCATATTATTTTAATTGATAACGTGGAAATAATCTTGACTGGGTGATAGCTGCTTTATATACATTATACATGTTCAGATATTCAGATTCAAGTCCTCTCTGTCTGTTCTTTCTGTCACATAAATGCCTCTGAACGCATAGATGTGTCTTCTTAGTCAAATTCATTCAGTGTGACTCCTGGTCCACATGGATTATTTTGACCTTTTGAAATGACTGGTCAATCAATACCACAATGGATACAGTTCATCCCCTTTCATATTCATGAGACGCCCAAAGAGTAGAGACACAGTCTGTGCATGACATCACAGCACATTAGCCTCGCGTAGTCGGACTTTTATATAATAGCTAAGGCACATACAGTTTAATTGAGTTTAAAATGTGCATTTTATGTTAGTGAAGTGAAGGTTAATGTAAAATCCTTTATTTCTGCTAAGGTTAAGTGACTTTTGCAAAACTAGCAGGATGTTACATTCATGAATTAGTTGTCATGTTAAAAAGGTTAGCTCATTGTTTAGAGAGTCTACAGCCATGCTAGCTTAATGGCAATGTTTGTATTGAAACATACTGATGTGTAAAAGGAGTAGGGTTAAGTTAATTAATCAACACAAAATACAGCTGAGACCAATTATCGGTTTAAGAAAGTCATCAGTTTTAGAATGAGCAAAGCTAATCAAACAGAGTCAAAACCGATGCTACATAGGCCCTGTTTTTAAGTCTCTGGTGTGGGTTAGAAGACAAACACCTTCAAGTCAAACTCTGTTTGTGATAAAAAACTCTCCTGTAAAATATAAATCATCTCCAGGCAAGAAAATATTGGTAATATCACTATTTGTCAGACTTGACAAAATGCCCCTTCAGAGCCTCAGAAGACACTGAACAAATATTTTTAAAGGCTGTGCAGCGCAAGACGAGATGAGCGTTCTGATCTTTTACGTGTTCTGATCATTGGTGGAGCTTCTAATAAAAAGAGATTAAGTAGACTTCTGAGATTTAAAAGTTCAATATTTATTGATAAGTGTTTGGAAGATGAAAGATCAAAACATTAATTTGTCACCTTTTAAAATCTGAAACTAATCACAGCATCAGTACAAACAAAAATGTTGTCATAGACATTATTTATGCTTTTTTGAAAAGTTTTAATTTTCATATCTGTAACAAAACAACATTAAAGTAACAAGAAAAGGCATTACAGAAAAAACTACAACATAGATCTGGATCATGTGACACACCATCCTCCCCACCTTCCACTGATGTCCCTCCACCTGTCACGGCTAACAGCTGCAGGGAATTTAAACGGAGCACAGGTTGCTGACGGTAACACGACCCGATCAGCGATACCCCCACCAAATTAGGTCAGCACTGGTCGGATCATTGCCCCCGTCTGATTGAGGGAGGTCAGCGCCCTCACCTTGTCTGGCACGCCACGCAAATACACATTCCTGCACTGTACGCAAGCCACAAAAGCCAGGAGACAAAGGCAGTAATAGCAGCACAATATGGTCACGCTTCAGTGCTCGCCGCTGTAACCGTGCCCGCAGACTGGGAAAGCAGAAAAAACGTAGTGAAGTGTGGCGGAGTTCTGGTTTATGGAGTGTGAGTCATTAAAAGAGGAAAGGACATGTGCACACTTTGATGTGTCACAAGGGTTTTATTTAATGATGGTACAGAGGAAAGGTTAGCAGGGCTACCAGGCCGGAACAGTGAAGAAAAACAATACTACACAAGATTTTATAATCATTTAAAGGCACAAATAATAAAAGAAAATGCTGAACAGCTTTTCCTTAGTGTCTCTTGTTCTGGGCTTGACCTTGGAGATGTCTAAAAGGCAACAATAATAGGAAAAAAAATCTGTTTCATTTGTAAATAACTGCAATTTCAGTTGATGTACACGAACATTAGACCTTTTACTTGACCTAAAACAACAGAAACGTGTCAAAGACTGTTAGGCCCCTACAACCCTTGACCTTTGAGAGATCTTAGCTCATGTGATCACTATATCCTTCTCAAAGGTGCTTTGCCCCTCGGCGGAGTATCATGCTGGTGTGTGCAATCCAACCATGAGGAGTTAAATCAGCCCTGAGGTGCCTGATGTGTTATGAACTCATTAGAGCACCTCCAGCTGTCTGCCGACATTATCCGCCTCTCTGTTTAATACCGTCGGTCAGTTTTCTGGAGGCTATTTCACACATTTAATTGTTTTAGCCTGGTTACTGGTTGGTGTGAGTGCAAGTGTGTGTCACAGATACTTTTTTGTGCCGTTAGGACAGTTTGTTTTAAGTGAATTAGGGCTGACTGATGGCCTGAGGGAGAAGGAGATGAGTTATGCAGCTCTCATTACATGCATGTGCAGATCACCTGTTTAGGTAATAACGCAGAAGTGTTGATGTAGTCGCTTTTGTGGCGTTTCTGTTTCATGTAATATAAAAAATTTGCAAGTTTGCGCTTCACAACATCTGCCTGTGTGCTCCATCCAGGAAAGCAGATATTTATTTATCCAACACATGTACTATTCATCACCGTTTTTGACAGTGATGTATGTTGACAATCCAGCTGCAGAAAAACCCTATTGACCATGATGTAATGCAGGCTTTCAAAAACAAACAACAGGAGCTTTTTAACCTTGACATCCTTCATTCTTTCTCCCCGCCACATCCTCCTATACATTGTGTGAGTCCACTATTGTCTTAGAGCTCCATGTGGTCTCTGTGGGTGGCTCTTAGGCAGGATGGCAATCAGCAGAGCGTGTTACAAAGCCAAAGAGACAGCTGACATGAGCACATCAATACCCTCCCCCCCACACTGTGAAGTTGCTTAGCTTTGCTTTAATATTTCCACAGTAGTGTAGTGATAGAAGCGTCTTCTATCTATCAGAGTTTTGTGTTTCTATGAGGAACTGTTTCATCCTTCAGCGGGTTGACAAACAGCAGCACTGTGCTCTAAGATCAGCTAATAAACTACCGTTGGGCAGCGAGTCTATCAGACTGCATTAAAGAAACAAAACTGTCGCCCCTCGATCTAAGATGCCGCTCCTCCTGAATCTGACAAAGACTGTGATCTTCTGTTGTTTTGAATAGAAACTGAAAGCACAGGTTAGCAGGGCATTATGAGCCGTGGCATCGCCGAGCTTGTCCACGCCCTTTTATGCACCAGGCAGTCATCACAATGCCGTCTTGTGTCACTCAGCCTGAAGGTGTTTAGGGGCTTTTCTTACAGGGCCTGAGTGGAAAAAACTGGTCATTTTACTGGAAAAATGCTGTATTCTTGTATTCTTGCATTCAGAGAACATACAGTCCAATACATACACAGCTTAACATGAGCTGGTACTCGTCAGCTGCCTTGAATAGCGACCTCATGAAGTCATGTCGTCCATTTTCACGTTCTGTGCATCACACATGACAGCGGCGGGTATATTTACACACCTTCAGAAAGCTTTCCCTGTCGACACATTTCTCACACTGCCGCTGTAATCCAAACAGACAGTGCTGTGAGACAGTGGCAAGGTTTAACATGCCCTCAGAAATGTCACCCCACCTCAGGTCCCGGAAAAATGATGCATGCTGACACACACTCACACACATACTCACAGATGTTGTACATGAGAATTGAAGTTTTAAACATTTCTTGCAGGCTTAGCTGATCCAGCGGCAGAAATAATCTCATTGGCTGAGTGAAATGTCAGTGTGTAGGACGGAAATAACAGTTTTTCTAACTAATAAAATGCTAGACTGAGGCCTGGTGAAAAGGCAAGAGATAAGAGAGGAGGAAATATGAATTCTGGTGCTGTTGCTTCGAACTGCAAACATCAAGTCTGTTATAAATGAAAGTGCTGCTTCGACTGACCTTCAAAGGTTCATTTTGCTGTAGTGGCTTTTCTGACCAAAGGCTTCTGCTGACCTTCTAAGACCATTAATGCTGTGCTGATTACTGAATGAAACATGATGTGATTTAATTCATATTTTCTGTTTATAATCTGTTAAAAGTTTGCTCTGCGCTATTCATTTTCACTCTTCACTCTCATCCAGAGTCTGTTTTTTAACACTGAGATCAGGTTTTTACTGGATGAGTCTGCTCGGAGGAAGTGTTAAAAAACACAAACACAAGATATGAGATGTGGGTCACACTCGTCCTGAGGTTTTTGAGATTTTCAGACGGAAACGAGTGAAAAAGCAGGAAAAAAGCGGCACTGCTTTGGAGCAAAAGCATAAAGCATTTCTGAAAGTTATTTAATGTTTTACCAGGATGGTCAGGAACACATTAGAAATCATTGCTCTATTTTTAGCCGTTACTTCAAACTTCTCAGCCTGATGAGAGTACAGTGTTGGGAATATTATTTGAGTCAGGAGCTATCAGAGCACTTTGTGAGTCTTTTTTGCCTCAGTAACCTTGCATTCATGATATGTTAAGATATGTAAAATGGCATAAATGATCGGGGTGCTACATGCTTGAGTGGTCTCATATGCAAAGTATGTATAATTATCTTCCTTATAATTAGTACTCGCCTGAATGTTAATGAAGCCTTTGCTGCATAAAGGAGCTGTTTTCAGGTATGACGTCTCTTTCACTGAACAAAGTGAAACTGAGCAAACAGTGAAACAGGATCTCAGATGCAGGAAATTTACCAGCAAATCAGAATCTGCCTTAAACTACCACAAGTCACTAGTTGCCTGGCGCTGGTGGTGCAGCTACACCTCAGGGCCCTCTATACATATACATAATTTTATGCGCACAGTGCAACAGCAGACACACACCCACTGCTACCTCATTAGTGACTGCAGCCCCCAGGCTCACAACTGGGGAAAGGCCTAATTGCACAGTTCAGCAAGACTGACATCGCTTAGAGCGTTTTGGAATAGACTTCGACAAATGAGCGTCAGGTGCAAGCACCCCCAGTAATATTCTGTTATTTTCTGACCCTTACTGTCACAGTTGCAACCGCTGGGTTAAACTCATTGTAATTCACTGGAACTTTCTGCAGAACTGAGGGACCCGACTTGAGAGTGAACAAGTCTGACTGATTAGATACTGATTAGATTCAAATATGTGAAACCATAAGACCGAAGTCTACAGTATCATGTATGATGTTTAATAGTCTGTTCTATAGTACATGTTAATACATCTATAAACCCATAAACCCTGCATTTGTTGCTGGCCAGTGTAGATTTGACAGTTCTGTAGTATTTATTGTGTTTAATTGTGTCTTATTATGAGAAATAGTTCAGTCAGCAAAAGAGCTAGTTAGCCGGTATGCTAAGATTAATTCCCATCCAGCATACTGCAAACAACACAATTAAGTGTCAAGGTGGTGCTTAACTAGCCAGCTTCAGTGGTGCATCTGAGCTCTATTATTTTAAATTTTACTAATGCACTTAAATAACCTTGCAAGGCAGCTAGACTGCTGAGATTTTAAGTCACGCAGTTGCATCATAAAAGCTTGAAAGTATTCATTTGTGTCCAGTCAGAATATGACTGTGAAAAACCAGTTCCTCCTAAACATCTGTATAATAGCATTGTCATTTTAAGCATGTTAGCAGCACGGTTTAACTCTTGAGGTCTCTATCAAAACACGAAAACAAAGGAAGTGGTTTGATAGTTTATTAAGTAGTGTGGGATTATGGGATTTGTTTATTACATACTAAAAGGTCACCATTGCAGATGAAACTATAGAAGTAATTTTGTTAAAGTTTTATTAATGTTAGGGTTAGTCACATTTGCTGACTTCTTTCCACAACACTCAGTTAATTTTGCTTTAAACATTTAGGAAAATACAGGCTCACATCTCAGCATCACATGTAACAAAGACTATGTCGTGTTTAGACAATGAGGAAATGTCTCATATTAGAAGTTTAAGTCTTGTTATGCTGTGGGTATGTCATTATTTGGCTTTGGAAGAAGAACATAAAAACAAAAGATAATTTCTTCTGTGGTTTACTGCGCTTGCTTGCGCCTCTTCCTGAGATATTACCATAAAATTTACTGCCCTTCATACTTGCACCTGGTGCTTATTTTCTAAAATGAATTCCAAAATGCTCTGAGCCTTGTCAGTAGTGCTGAACTGCTCAATTATTTCCCATGTGCAAGCCTGAGGTTTACAGTCACTAATGAGGTAGCACTGTGTATGAGCTGTTATTCTGTGTCCATATAACTGTGTAGGTTTCAGGAGGAGCTGCAATGCCTCCTGTGGCTATTTTCACAAAGTTACGTCAATCAGGGAAGAAGCTATATGTAGGAAAACGGATGTTGGGCTTAATATATAAAAGATTAACCTCATCGATCAAATCATGATTCCACCCCGCAGCTATAGGTGGCGCCTTGACCCTGATGGTGGTGCTGCAGTGTAAGACCGGCAGTGACAGTGAAAATATCACAAATAAGGAAGTTTAAATGCCCTTGACAGAACAACATAAGTCGATTAATGATAATTAAAAGCTGGAGACCTGCAGAGATGAGAAAATTAAAATGGTAATTCTTCTTGCTTGAAGCTACTGTAAAAGTTTATTATTTCATGATGATCACATTAATTTTATCATAACTGTATTTCATTTCTTATACAGGTAAAGGTTCGTTGTCGGCGGTGTAATCCCTCTAAATATACACATTGTTACTGTTTACCCTAATAAACTCACATATAAATCAGTAAACAGAGTGAAAAATAGATCACACAAACAAAAACAGTAACAATCTGGCAGAGAAGATCTCGGGAAAAAAAAATCAGGACGGTGTTTCTCTTTATTCTCTTTATTCCGTCGGCTGGAGAGCATCCTCTGTGCCGTTTGCAGCAGTCGGTGGCCAGATGGTGAAGCCTTTGTAGACAGTAGCAGTTTTTGAACTAATCCTCCTGTTAACCTGTGCCTGATGTTCTCATAGAGTTTGACTCTTTAGTAGAAAATTGACTTTCAGAACGTCAAACTAAAATACATTTATGATTATACTAGTCTTTGGAAATAAAAAATAGTTTGACATTTTTGAGATTGAGATGAGAAGACTTGCTTCACTCAGTAGATGGTTAGCTTAGTTTAACATAAACCTGGAAACAGGAACAGCAAGCCTGACTTGAGGTGAATAAAATCTGTCCATCAGCACTCTCCAAAGATAACAAATTAACAAGCTTTATCTCATTTGTTTCTTGAAGTCTTGTCATTATCACTAGGTTGCCAGGCAACCACTGCAGACTCCAGGAAGTCACAGGTTACCAGCTGCAGAATAGTCCCAACACTTAAGCACTCAAAAACTGTTACTCTGTTGTTTTTACTTTAATGAAACTAATCAAATAAAGACTGTTTTTGAAAAATAAGAAATAATTGTTGTGTTTCTTGCTAATCTCGTAAGCGACAGATTGCTGGAATATAAATGTCAGTGTCATTGAGTTTAGGTGTCAAGCAGTGATGAAGATCAAAACCAACCACTGAGAGCATGATGGCAGCCTGGCGATAGAAGGGATTTAAACAACCCCACACATGGGGATGGGGTTTTAAATCTGGTATGAGCAAGCATGGATAAACAGGTGGAGGTGGATGTGGGTGGGAAACATGAGCAAACCCTGTAACTCTGCCATGCCAACACGTTTGTCATCCACACGTGCCGAGGAAACAGGAAATAGACCTTTAATGCCTCTCACTAAATCATTAGTAAAGGATTGAGCTCTGTAAATAGTGTGCTGACGCAGGCAGGTAGCCCCGAATGTGGGGGATGGAAATGTGGTTTTTGGACATTGTATGAAATGGCAGCAGAAAAGTGCTGATTCCAGACAAGATCCGGCGTGGCCTGACAGCGCAGCAATAAAAAGACCTCGACTGACTCATGGCTTTGTCTGGCGTTCTCAAGGCTTCGTTGCACTTTGGAATTCCAGTCGCAAAAACAAGTCGCTGCCGTCCAGGGAAAAGTGTTTCACAGAAGCAATTTGGGCCTCATGCTGGACTGTTACTTTAAAGTGGGTAACGCTGAAGTTTTAGAGGTTCACCACAGACCACAACCACAGATAAACAGGCAGAAAGGTACATAGTAAGACATATACAAGTCTCAAGCCTATGCTAAATATTCAGCGGCAGTCAGCAGCAGGTCGGCTTACTTAAAGAAGCATGAGAGCAATGTTTTGTTTTAGCATAAAACCAGGAATTTTAGCATTTGTTTTGTTACATATTAAATTAACATAAGATACCAGTTGTTAATTAGCAAGCTTAAGAGTTGCTGTAGGCTAGCTGTTTCCCACTGCTTCTAATCTGTCTGCAAAGCTAATCACCCTCTGGCTGTAGCTTCATATTTAGAATAGAGACATTAGAGTTTTATCAGTCTAACTCTCCACAAAAAGCAAACAAACAGGCAAATAAGCATGTGGTATGTCCTAAAATGTTAAACTATTCCTTCAAAGAGCTGCAAGTCCTCAAGGTATTTCAGTAGTTTTCATATCTCCTTGTCTAAATATTGTTTCACGGGCTTTTCATGAGCAAAATGCTGTTGTTAAGAAAAAAAAAAAACTCATCTTGATTCAGCTTTTTCATCAGTGTTCTTCAGCTCGAAACAACAACATTGAGGAGAGAGCCTGAGGTTAAGAATTCATTTGGAAGCTGCTTTTGGATCAGTGTGTGTGTGTGTGTGTGTGTGTGCATCCCACAGGGCCTTCATCGAGGGTGGATGCTGTGTTGCTGTTACAAATGATCCCGTGGGAGACTCACTGACAGCCAGGCTCTGTGCAGTTCCACATGCCTCATCAACACACACACACACACACACACAACACAACACATTGCTGCAGCTGCCCACAGTGAGTGAGGCATGTTGGTCCCAGGGTAAACTCCCTCTGCATTTCCTGTCAGCTCAGAGAAAGTGTCAATCAGCTTGTCCAAGTCAGCTAAAGAGATGTGTCTACGTTAGCAAAATATACTGCACTTTTACTAACTGTCCTTGTCCTTCTCGACTTCTGACAGCAAAAATATTACAGGACAGTTCCTTTATTCTAGTTTTTTTAACTTTATTGATCAAGAGATGTGTTTTTTGCTGAGCATGTGTACCCTTTCTCCACAGCTTCTCACCAGGGAACAGCCCGGTACACACACACACACACACAGCCTTTGATTCTGTCAATATTTAGAGGTAAGCCAAGAAAAAGTTAAATAGAACTGAAGGAGTTTTGGAAACTGAAGTGAAAGTGTCATTATTGCACTTTTTGAATGTTTTGTTTGGATAGGAGCTCACTTGTCTGCTTAAGTTTGTTGAATGACATTGAGAGCATTGACTGCCACACCTGATATTGATCAGCTGTTGCGTCCTGCTGTGATTGTTTTGTGCTTTTGGTTGTACCGCAAAGCTAATATGCTATTTTTGAAGTAACTTCACACTTTTATATTCTAATTATCGGTGGATTTGCTGACTACCTGTCTAAGCTGGGACAAGGCAATTATTATCATGCTGGGACCCATAAATATCAACACAAGTAGGTTGACACCAAGTTCATAGGGAATACCTTTTAATAGCTCCTTACTTTATGCCTGAATTGCATTGTATATTGCATTTTAAAGCAAGCTGGAGAAAAAATATGGTAAATCAACAAAATAAAAAGTTTGATACTAAGTAAAAATCCGAAAGAACACCCTGAGAAGTCACTGCAAAGCAGACAGGAGCTGAGTGCTGTTAAAATCAAATCCTAGGCCTCGCTAACTGATAATTTGCTGCCATCTTGTGGTCAGACGTTAAAAAACACGGTAATATCCGCCGTGTGGCTCAAAGTACAAAGAAAAAGTGGTATCATCTTTATTATTGTCTCAGAATAACACAAATGTAGATAGAAAATGATTGAAATTATTTTTAAAACCCCAATTATCATTTATATTACGTACTTATAAAACGTCTGTTGATGATGTAACTATTACGCTACCTGCGCATGCGCACTTGGTCTGTCGTCACTTCCTGTCGTTGTTTTTGCTAAAGTGTAGCAGCGGACGTGCGACTTGACAGGTGAGAACAACATGTCCTTATCATTGTGTAATCTAATTAGCAGAGTTATATTTTCTTATTTTTAATGGAGAATGTCCAGATATTCGTTGTCCATGTTGTCACGCATTTTGCGCACTATTATATAAAATTTGGAGGCATAAACTGCTGACTACAAAGTGAGAGTGTCTACAAAATATCAGCTGACCGAGCTAGCAACCACGCGCTAACGATAGCAGCTAGCTAGTTATCTTCTGTGTTTTTGTTGGACCTGTCATGTGTTATGATTAACGAATATCCTTTATTAGTTTACCGCTGATGTAAAGTCATGTCGAGGAAAGATTTAAGCTTTTTCTGCCCACTTTTAAACATAAGCTACACGCTATTATTGCACCGCGTCCATGACCGTGGCTAGAAAAGTTTAAGTAAGCTTAACCTTGATTTTCAGTCTTAAAGCACAGTTTGTTTATAATTGTTGTTCTTTGCATTCAACAGAGTTAAATAAAAAGCAGACGGAGACGAGCGGCAATGTCAAGCAGTGTAAGTGACATAAAGATCATAAATTATTTACTCTTACGTGAGGTCATTGTGTGGCTTGTTGCACTTGTGTTTCTTTAGAAGAGAGGAATTAGCCGAGATCAAGCAATTTTCAGCTTACTTAATCGTCCAGTTACTGACAGAATACAACATATCTGAAAGTTTTTTTTTTTTTTTCACCAACAGTCAATCTATGGTGATCTTTGTTATTTCATCAGATAACTTGCAAGTTGGTAGCTATCACATGTTAACCTGCAGATTTTCATCATGCAGGTCCTATGTGGTAGAAGCAGGCTGGTCCTCTCTCAGACTGCTGGATATCAAGCTTTAGCTGCTCTCCGTGTCGTCAGAACAAGAAGTTTCTCTGCTGCAAGCTCAGATGAGCCTTATGTGACTGTATCACCCACAGACTCAGGTGGGTAAAGCAAGATTTAGCCAATACTAATAAATGTCAAGATACAACAGACTTCTATCGCCATCTAGAGGGTGCTTCTAACAGCTGTGTGTTTAAACTACAAACTAAAGGAAAATAAAAGTAAACAAACAGAAATATGAGAGTGTGCTCAGATGTATTTTTGTCATGTCTCCTTAAGGCCCCAGAACTGTGTGGCCTGATGAGAACATGGGACCATTCGGACCTCAGGACCAGCGCTTTCAGTTACCAGGGAACGTTGGGTTTGACTGCCACCTGGAGGGCTTAGAAGACCAAAAGAAGACTCCAGTCCACAGGACGGTGCCTGATGTACTGACGGCCCCAAGCAGCGCAGAGAGACAGCAGTTCATACTGGCCCAGTTTGTTAATGAGTTCCATGTATGTGTTTGAATTATTTTTTTCATTTTCATTTTGTTACAAAAGTTAATATTTTTTAATCAAGTGTATATATTATAAGAGATGATGGTGACCTAAGAAACTGAGAGCAACATTTACAGGATACATGAGAGTTATAATAAGGGTTTTTTTCCCGCCTTCCTGAAATTCACAAGAGGGGGCGCTCATATTGTTCCACAAATGCCACACTGACAAGGCATCAGATATGTCCACAGACCTATTTGTGTGTCTGCCTTGCTTGTAGGAATTATTTCAAAATGCCAGATAATTGACCAGTCAGTGTCTTTGTAGGCAGAATAGTGCATTTGTGTGGTGTAAACACATTTATACACATAATTAATCAATACACATTCTTAAAAAAACAGCTTTGTACACTGCATTTATTAAAATGTATGAATCAGCTTTCTAAAGAAATCCAAATTATTAGCCCAGGCCTTAAAGCTGCTTTTTCATTGTGTGTGTGTGTTTGTCTATTCATTAGGGAAAACTGGGTCCTATATCGACGAGAGTCCACAAAGCTGAACAGTATTTTAATCAGACAGCCACAAACTGCTCTGTAAATTCCTGTCCTGAGCTGTTAAAGAAAGGTAAGAGACCATTTTTTTACTGTTAATTCACTTAAGCAAAATTATCATTTAAGATTGTATCATTTTTTTAAATAGCCTTCAGAAACTGAACTCTGTGTGTGTGTGTGTGTGTGTGTGTGTGTGTGTGTGTGTGTGTGTGTGAGTGTGTGTGTGTGTGTGTGTGTGTGTGT
>JAUZTA010000020.1:11439841-11454899 GCA_034780835.1 Ctenochaetus striatus
GGAAAGTGCAAAAGTATATTTCAAATACGCTGAAATAAAAATCATGCTGTACATTATATACCGTATTCATAAATAATCACAGATATACACACATCCATTTGGTGACAGTCACAGAGAAACACAAAATAGTACTTTTTTTTGATTTCGCTTTGAAGTCCTACAGTATTTTCTTGGTTCCCGCTGAACCCGCGGAGGTTTAACTTCTGGAATGCTGCTTTCATTTGAGTTACTGTAAGGGGTCGATAATCTTCGGTAATGACAGAAACCGAGCTCTATGCTGTTAACACTACACTGGGATAAAGGCACTCTGTTGCAGTGGTGGAACAACTCAAACAGTGAGCTTTCGTCTAAAAGACAAAAGTGGATGAATTAAAGAAAACTGCACTGAAAAAACATTTTTATGCATCTTTCACAAAAAATCTCTCACAGACAGACAGAGATTGGTCGTTACACTCCACCTTGCTGGGACGTTTAAATAAAAAAAGGAACCATGAGAGCGACCCTGCGTCCAATGCCGAACTGACTGAGTCAAAAAGAGAAGATTAAGGGCTGCCATGGTTCACAGAATCAGACACCAAATCAACACGTACAATGAAATGAAGAATTTGGCTGTAAAAAAATGAAACATGCATCATTGGCATGTCCTCACACACACACACATTCAATCAGACACACACACACACATTAACAGGTATGCAGCAAAAAATATAAATCACACAGTCTCATCCACAGGAGCTTCAAACTGTGGTTTTTTCTTTTTTTTTTTTTGATTCTGCTTTTACAGAAATCACATTCACACACACCGACGACGCGATCCTAAACGAGAAAAAACTCCTCTGATATTAGTCACTTCACAATAAGCAGGGAGGGAAATGAGATGCAAAAACAAACGAAGGATGACGGTTTGAGACAATGGGAGCTGAAGGCATTTGGAGGAGGGGTGGTTTGGGGTTTCGGGGTGCATTTACTGTCCCAGGAAGACTGGCGATAGAGGGCTGGCTGGACAACCGACACTGGACAGAAAAAAACAGGAGGAAGCTTCGACAGCCACCCGACGAAGGAGCCGTATTGCTGTTAGCACTGACATCTCATAAAGCCCTTGAGGATTTCTTCTTTCTCCTTCTTTTCTGTGCGTCTGAACAGTCAGAGGAGTTTAAAAAATATGTCAAACTGGTGTCTGCGTTCAAGAGACCGAGTGTGATTTCATAAACTGCTACTTTTACTCATAAATAAACACGGATTCAAGTAACTTAAAAAAACATTCGATGAAGCACAGAGAGCGTTACGAGACTTTGATGTGGGTTTCGTCGGTACTGCTGTGAGGAATCTTCACGAGGAAGCCTCACGTTTCAGAGTTTAGTGTTTCACCCTGTTTTTATGAAACTGCATCTAAAATGAGACGCAGACGCTGCAGATGCTACCGTCTGCTGTGTACGATGTTTCTAAAACAAAACAAGTCAGCTATTTCCGAGTGTAAAAAGCAAACAAACAAACAAACAAACAAAAAAATCTCCATCACTGTGACTGCTGTCTAATCTTAAAAATGGACCAGAAACACCATGCATACGAACAGATGCCAAGATGCTGGGCACATGCATAAATCTATCCAAAAAAAAAAGAAAAGACAAACAAACTCACAATAAAAATACATGAAATTCTCTCTCACACACACACACGTATATAAAAAGAACACACAGGAAAGGCAGAGAGTTTGGTCTTGTGAGTGATGGAGCCGTCTTACTGCATAAGGCTGTTGTGTGGCAGCTTGGAGGCGACCATGAAAAGTCTCGGCCCACAGAGCGCAGGCCCGCCCGTCTGCACTGAAGGCAAACTAAGGGGGAGGGGGCAAAAAGGCCACTTGAAACTATATTTTGAGATTGAGCATGGCAATAGACTGCACATGCACGCACACACACACCGCACACACACACACAGGTAAGCAGTTAGCTGACCGATCCTGTCAGAGTGACACAGCGCCTCTGAGCTTCAGCGTAACTGCTTAGCATCATGTAAGAACGATGAAGATGATTGGCTGAGAGAGATGGAGGAGGTCTCCGTGCTGTTTGGGGGTGGTGGGTGTGATGGTGAGGAGGCCGACACTACTTCAGGATTTGAGTCACAGCGCCGGCGCCGTACACTCAACCCGAAACAACGAAAACACGCACACACACAGAAAAAAAAACATAACAGATGTGTGGACATGCAGACTTCATGATACTCAATGCTTTTAACACCCAAAAACACAGCTGCCCACCACCCGTTAAACTGTAAAAAGTCGCTGAAGAGAGTCCCTCGTACAGTGTGCGGCAACCTGTTTGGTGACTGATACGTAAGGAGGCGAAGTGGGTGACAGGAATGTGGGTGGATGTGCGTGCAGGGGGGGGAGGGTTCGGGGCTCAGGTCTGCTCTGGTTGGGCTAGATGTTGTACACAGTCTCCCCCGAGGAGATCTGGGTGAGTCTCTTGCTGGAGCCCCACAGCTTCCGTGTGATCTGGCCCGAACGCATCTGAGAAGAGTGGAGGAAGAAGGAGGAAAGGAGGAGGAGGAGGAGGGGAGGAGGAGGAGGGAGTAGGATAAGGGGGAGAGTGGGGGGAAAGAAAAGCGTGAAGTCAAAGGAAATGGAGGGGAGGGGAAAAAAAAAGGAGGGATGTGATTTATGAGTGATTAGTTCATTGGAGTTTGATCGACTTGTGAAACTTGTGAGGCATTAAAATAAATCAAAGCTGGATTCACTTTGAACAGAAAAGATGAAAACAAAAAAAAGTGTAATGATTAAACTATTCGGGGGCTGGGGGGTGGGGGGGGGCTGCCTCAATCATCCTCCAACATCTACACCACCATTACACCTACATTACAAAAACAGTTAAGTCTATCTTGGCGCAAGATTATTAGTTTGCATTACTAGTTTGCAGCTACACTGTTAATATGGCTTGAGTCTGCAGAAGCGTTAATTAGTGTTACGTTTGTTTCACAGCATATTCGTTATAGTTGTATAGTACACTAAAACACGTCACGTAATGACACTTCAGGTTAACAGCAGGGGATGGAGTTTATCCCAGGTCAACGGCCAAATCAAGTCAAATATTGCACGGACGCCAAATGTCGGAAAATGAACAAAAATGAGGTCAGCACAAGTTGAGTCGTGTCACAGTTGTGGTTCGAGTGGCTAATGTTTCTGCTAAACTGTGTGCTGAAGGAATGTGTTAAATCTCAGATGCAAGTGTGTGTGTGTGTGTATGTGTGTGTGTGTGTGTGTTTGTTGGTTTGGGAAGAATGAAGCCAAACGAGTGATTGTGGGCGACAACCATCCCTGAGAAGGAGAGGTGACTGTGTGTTAAAAAGGTCTTTGCGGACACTGAGGCGAAGCTTTGTAAAACTTAAGTTAATGTGTGTGTCTATCTGTGTGTGTGTGTGTGTGTGTGTGTGTGAGGTCTACAGCAATGGATGGAGGGGGAAAAAGGGGCTAGGAGCTGCTAGGGTTTGAGGGAGCTGGAAGTGGGGCTGAACACCAGCTGGTCGCGCTGGTGCAGCAGGCGGGTTGGCGAGCGAGCTCGAAGCGGGGCCAGCAGGGGGGAGGCCATGAGCGGCGATCCCTCCAGGCTCTGAGCGATGTAGTTCCTCAGCGAGTTCTTTACCTCCGCCGGCTTGCCCACGCCCACGATGATCAGCTTGCCGTCCTCCAGGCCCACCAGGACGTGGCTCTGCTCCTTGGTGACCGAGACGCAGCGCACCGGCACCCGCATGGCCATGGGCTCCATGCACAGAGACAGACTGCAGACACGATCACATCCAGTTAGAAAGGAATAAAATCAGGAAAGTGTGAAGTTTTGCCATCTGATAATAAGTTGTGAGCAGTGTGGGGGTTTACCTGTAGAGGTCACGGATGGACAGGTATCCCTGCTCGCTGCCGATGACCACATACTCTCCTGAAACACACATGTCAGTCACCGTCTCCTTCAGAGGCTCGCTGCAGAGGTGCTTTCCATTGACTGAGTAAAGATGTAGGGCGTTTTTATCCTGGGAGGAGAAAAAAAACAAACAAAACAAAACCATTAATATCTTTTTTTGTACATCAACACACTGAAATCCAATCCTGCATTTTCCCAGATTCCCCCTCTGTTCACACAGTGTCTTTGAAAAAAACAGCGGCTGGACCTTGAGCGTTGCTTTGCCCTCCAGGCAGGTGTGGACCAGCAGGTGACCCTCCCAGGACACGGCCAGGTGCAGGATGGACAGCGGCAGGGAGCTGTCGCACGGCGGCCGCAAGCAGCGCATGTACTGACCCCGACGCACCGTGTGGATGATCACTGTCCCATCCTGGCAAACACGGACGCATCGAAACGCAGATTAAAAGCTTTTTCATGTCGATAATTTAAAAACTTAAAGCTTATTCATTAAGTTATGAAAAAAAGTGCAATTTCCCTTTTAACTGCACAGCACTGTACTGCAAACTGTATAACTCAACTCCTTCCACCTCGGGCCACCACCTTTTCAATCTACTTATACATTTGTAATTTCAAATAAAAAGTAACCAAAGCCATTGAACACCAAATGTTACAACAATATTTACAACATGACAGATTTTTCTACCTTTAAAAACACAGAATGACACATTCTGGCCACTGACTCTCAGTCTTAATCTAGTTAAAACTGTAGATGAACAGCAGGATTAGATGAAGCACAAACACACAATATCAGGAGGAGCAGTGTGGTGTGAGTTCTTACCCGTGATCCAGAAACAGCCATGTCCAGCTCTGAGCTGATACTGACACTGACCACCTCGTCCGTGTGTCCGTACAGCACCTGAACTGGTTTGGGACAGAGACCCACGGGAGCTCCACCCTGCAAACACAGCAATCAAACAGACTGAGGACACCACGTTTGGTTGGAAACCATCATGGAGAAGACCAGAGTCAAAAATAGTCTCAAAATCAAGTGCAACTTTTTACTGAATTTCCAGAAAATTGAACTGAAGCATGTTTCCATCTCTTATTGTTATGTGAACATTAGGAGCAGTGAGCCTTGAGTTTCACAGCTGGTGGAGCCGATTGTCTCATCGCAGCTGTTTCATCAAAGAAGAGTGAGAAGATGCAGCAATTATCACCAAAAAAAGACTGAACCATTTAGACTTCTGTATCTTTATCGCACTTTGTTGTGTTTTTGCTTCAATTGTTTTGCAGACTTTTTCACCCCAATTAAGAAGTTTTTTTTACTGAATTCACTTTTAATTTGCAGCACAACTGTGAATAAAATGAGTTAGTGAAAACAAACTTATGACTGATGCAACATTTGCATTGAGTTCAAAAGCTGATCATTATCACCACTGTGTAGCTTTCAGTGTTTGCATGTTTTATTTAGTTAAATCAGTTCCTCATTTTATTTCCTGTGAGTCCTGGTTGTCCTCACCTGCTGCAGAACCTGCCACACCATGCAGGTTGTGTCTCTGGAGCCGGAGATCAGGTGGATGCCACAGTGGTCTGTTGACAAACAGGTCACAATGTCTGGAGGAGAAGAAAACAACAGATGATTACAGGAAACAAACACGTAAACAAACACTGAAATAAACTTTACTCTAACTGTGTTTTCTGAATGGTGCTGTCAGCTCAGGTGAGAACGTGAGGTGTGTGTTTACCCATGTGACGTATGTGCTGTCCTACAGTCTTGCCCTTGACCAGAGAGGTGACCCGGAGGCTGTTGTCCCAGTGGCCGCCGCTGAAGAGCAACTTGCCATCGTGGGAGACGACAAAGAGCTCCGATGTGACCTCCACACCGGGGGCGAAGGGGCCCGACAGGAAACGCTGGGTCCTGGATGAAGACAGGAGAACGAGCTGTTACCTGAAAGCAACTACACCGTAAACGTGCTGCATCTGTAAAATGCTGCCGGTGCTCTTACTTAGTGTTGGACACTGTGGGGTCTTTAATAAAGGTGAAGTAGTTTGAGATGTTCTTGTTGTAAGGCAGCCACCCGTGGGTCCCAACCAGGCAGTTTCTACTGACCGTCACCTGGACAAAAAACATGAAGACATCACTGTCCATCACCTTTTTATATGTCTCTTATCATAATCATCAGTGTTAGCTCTGAGGCTCACCATAGTGTCGGGGCTCCCCTGGGAGATGAAGGAATGGGACTGATTCTTTGGCACCACGGCTTTAACCAGCGGCACGTTGTCACTGATGCCCTGCAACGTGACGGGGGAGGGAATTCAAATCCGACACATTATAAAGAACAAACACACTCATCTTGTTTCTTTTAATCATTCCTGAGTTTGTTTAGTTTAAGTTCAGCAGACAGGAGAGGCAGAGAGATCAAACCTCAACAAAGAAGGACTTGAGGTCGCTGAGGTGTTCGAACATGTTGAGAGGACACGAGTCCAGCTGGGCCTTCCTCTTCTCCACCTCCTCCTGGGAAAGACGCACCGGGTGGGGCTCCTGTACAGTCACACACATAGAAAAATCTAAATCTGATCCACAGCACAAAAACAGAAATCAGTACTTAAAGTCACGATTGCTTTCAGTCTTTTTGTTGTTTTCTTTCAGCTAAATGAGGTCGTGCGTCTGGTGTGAGTTTGCACCTTCAGTAACTGGCAGGGTGTCTGTCCAAAGTTGCTGATCATGCCCTCCAAGGCTTTACGCTCTTTCTCATCAGTGATGGCATCCAGGTCCACTGCCCCTGCAACACCAAGCCACTTCACTCAGTCAACTTTCCCCTTTTAGGAAATAACTGTATTATCTAAGTATGTTTTTTTAAATGTTATTACAACAAAGTTCAGCAAGAAAACACCAAATCAATGTGTGTCTGATGGTATAAGCCTCAATTATTTCTGTTTCCTTTCATGTTTGCAATAGTAAGGAGTAAGACTGAATTCATAAAACAAATTAAATGCTGTTTCTTAAGTTACATTTATATGTTTTTGTTACAAAACCGCTGCAAAAAGCACTTTATCCACACAGTACTGCAACTGTCCTCAATGCTTTACCCTCGTATGTGCAGTAGTAGAAGACATTGAGGGCCTCCACCGCTGCAGGGCCCTTCTGCTTGTAACCAAAGATCAGATCGATCCACTCGTGAAGGTGAGCTGATACGTACTCCGACTCCTGACAGGCAAAAAACCCAAAACATAACAGGGTGAGCATAAGTTAGCCATTCAAACACAAATCAACACTGCAATAAATACACAAACATGTGGCACGAAACTAAAAACTGCATCTCACCAGGGCTTTGCGGTGCTTGTAGATGAAGTCTTCAGGGGACTTGGCCCATTTAGGCAGAATTACATCATTTACTCTTTCCTTGGAGATCTGCAGGCGACCCAGATCAAAGCCTGGATGACAGCAGGAACAAAGCACGAGGGAGCAGGAGGAGAGAAGCCAGATATCCAGAAAGAAGAAGAAAAAAAGGATCGAAAATGCATCAAACCATATCTGTGACCATTTTCAAAAAGACACCAAACCATCTTCCTCCCCAAAGAAGTTAAATCCAGAGAATAAGAAGAAAAAGCAAGCTTAGCAGTATGTCGTAAACACTGAATCCTCACCGTTTTGGTTCTCCAGGAATTCTGGGAAGTAGAAGAACTCTGGGATGAGCTCCTTGACATCGTTGGGATTATCCATGAGTGTCTGCCATGTTGCCGGGATGGAGTGAAACTGACGGTCGGCACAGTCGAACCTGAGCAGAGGCAGGAGGGTGAAGATGAGCAGAAATAATAAACTCTGGAGACAACTGTTTCTAAATGACACTCAGTGTTGAGGGGAAACAGAGGAGAAGTGAAAGAGGAAGGTTGCAGAGCAGATAAGCTGCTGGATGTCTGGCTGTGTCGCCGTCTCACCGTCCACTCTGCAGCTGGATGTGCAGGGAGGTGAAGGGCTCCACTCTGATCAGGTAGTGCATCACTCCAGCAGCGTTTGAGTAGTGAGTCCCATAGTGAAACCTGTCGATGGTGCCTGTCGGGTCCTCGAAACTTTCATACCTAATGGACGGATTCAAAGAGTATATCAGTTTTATTATTTATAGTTTTTAAATGATTTAGATAAGAATACCTTAATTACAGACAAATTAAACATACTTCTCTCTCACAGCCTTGGCGTTACGTTCATTTAGGACGGCCACCGGCTTCGACAGATCCCTGAATACTCGAGGATCAGACAGGTCAAGCTCCTCCGAAGTGTAATCAGAGAGAATCCAGGGAAACTGGTAACACACACACAAACACACACACAAACTGCAAGTTAGTAACCTCAGCATTCATCCACAGTTACACAGCAGTGTGCTCAGTGAGCGACGTACCACCGGATACTGAGCCAGGTTGTTGTACGTCCTGCCTGCGATCGTGTTCAGTTGCATCAAGTAGTCAAAGTTGGAGATCTCTCGGTTCACCCATTTCTGTGCAAAAGCAGAAGAAAGTAAAAAAGAAAAAAGAGTGAGGCTTACAGTTCATCTACAGACAATATGAACACTCTTTTACAGTAACCTAAGTTAATCATTTTATCTGAGAAAGTAATTCAGGTAAAAACATCCACTCAGGGTTTAAAGTGCTTTAATGTAGAAGAATAACACTTTTAACGTTTAAACAAACAAGAAGCTCTCTCAAATATCTTATTTCTAAAAGATGCAACTGCGCATAAGCAAGAGTCTGGGAGGCCATATTGAATTTGAAGAGGGTTGAAAAAGTTGTGAGAATTTGTGAGAATAGTTTCACACCAGATGGGACAGAGTGAGAGACGGGGCCTATCAAAACAAGCTCATTTTTGAAGTAATATACCTCTGACTACTTACATTTCTTTGGCTAAAACACACAATGTTCTGACCTGCGTGAGTCCAGAGGCCTTGAGGAGCTCCTGCGGTGAGCGGGTCCCATAAAGGCTGAGGGATCGCAGCAGCAACATGCGGCTGTAGACCTTGTTCCTCGCCTGTTCAAAAGAAAAAAATATGTTATTTAAACAAACTGTTGAAAGAGGTGGTCAAATATAAGTTAAATTTGTGGTTCATCACCTCTTTCTTGAAGTTGAGGAAGTAATTGGTCTGGTCGATGAGGAAGATCTCCAGAGCTGAACGCCGTAGGTTATATCGCCGCAGGTGAACCTCTCTGATCTGAGACAAGGGCCATTTGAAGTCGTGGCCCACTCCTTCAGAAAACAAGACAGTTAGTTTGATGTTTGATGATGTTTCTTTTCTGTGTTTTCTCATCAACCTCTCTGGCTGCCTTCTCACCTTCCTCTTTCTCTTGGCTGCTGTCGTAGAAGTAGATGTGTTGGGTGGTGACCTCCAGCCGGCCGGGCACCACGTCCACCACCGTCACCAGCTCGCAGTCCTCCCACAGCACCAGCTTTTCCTTCTGGCCTGCTTCCTCTGCTTCAGCCCTGCAGGGTGCAGACAGAGAAGGGGAGGCTGTGATTCTTGATATCTAACAATGTAAAAGTGGCTGTTTTGTGGTTGTTGTTTTTGGTAACTGACTGGTTGTTGGCAGCGGCGGGATCGTCCTCTGGCAACTCCAGGATGTCGTCTTCCAGGTCGCTGACTTTGACCTGCTTCACAGCCTCCAGCAGCAGAGGCTCGGGGTTCACACGCTGCTGATGGACGCCTGAGCAAAGCGATGGGAAATTAAAAACTGAGTGGAGCCTTCAATCACATTTACATTTTTAAACTTGCCTCCTCAAAAGCTGCCTTTTATTCTGAAACAAGGCTGGAGGGAAACAAGTTGAAACTCCTGTGGTTTGTGTAATAACAAGAGCCGACTTATTTTTAATCTGACGCATGCTGAGAGGTTATTTTAGCACCTGCATAACACTTGCTGACCTGCGTTTGTATATTTTAAATATAAACACCAAATTTAGAGGGTGAATACACAGCGAAATGCCAGATTAGTAGGAGTACAAGCCATCCAAGCTCTGCATGAAAAACTCAAAGTCTGTCATTTATTTTAAAAAATGAAATGTTACATGAACAATCCTGAAGGCTTTGTTACAGTAAACTCAAACTCAATGTAAATGGTGATATGTATCAGTATTAATGGACTTCTGAAGTTAAAAATATTCTTGACGAATGCAAACTGTCACATTTCTGGCACGATCACTGAGATATTAATCCAAAAATGCAAAATATTTTAGTTCAGCATGATGTGATCAACACTCCTGCAGCTTCTGGAGAGAATCCACACAAACCAAACATGCTTGATTTAGTCACTGTTGACATTTCTTCACTCAGGAGTGCATTAAATCTGCTGCGGGAACACTAGCTGAGTGTTACTGAGAAAACACAATTTGATTTTTTCCAGAAGCCAAAATTAAATATGGACCAAGTACAGTTGATTTGGTTTCACTGCTGTTATCCCAACACCTCTTTCTACATTACTAACTTTCTAATGAGACTTCTTATTAAGATTTTGCAGGAAAAAAACAGAAAGAGCCGCCTCAACGACATGCTGACAGGAGGAATTTTACTTTTCTGTTAATCTGCTTTAAGTGTGGCAGATTTGAAAGAAAAGAAAACTTTGTATTACAGCCAAGTGAGATACAGATCAGCTAAACAACACTACAAAAAATGCTTACACCCTTTCACACAACTAAATAAGGAAAAAAATACCAAGAGCGGTGGATCATCCTCCTCATAAGATGATGATGGATAGGACACAAGTTCGGCTTAGAGGGGATTTTCAAGGTCAGTTCTTTATAATCTGTTTATCAAGGGCAGGCTGGCTGAGTGTGCTCATGACACACTGTACACACACTTATCTCTTTTTATCACATCCATTCACTGAGTGCATCCACTGGAGCAGGTAGGTTTTGCTGCCAAATGGAAACACAAGTGAGCAAAATTTCCGAGTGCAGCTGTGAGGCCACTGGAGGATTAAATTTAGTCTGAACATGTATTCGAGCGTGCAGTTAGGAGAAACAGTGAAACTGGACCTGGCAGGAAGAAAACAGACCCAATTTAAAGCCCATAAGGAGGCAAAGTTGTCTCACCCAGGTTGTCTCTCAGAGCGCTGGCCTCTCGGTGTGCGTCAAAGATGTAACTACGGACGAGTTTCAGCCTCATGCGGGAGAAGTTCTCAGCGCTGGACAACCTCCAGTGCATCTCATCCTGCTGCCTGTAAGCGAAACACACATGTAATTCTTCCCCATCTTATCTTAGGAAGCATAAACCAAAGTGGACATGAAGTTCAAGCCCATGTTGAGATGTTACCTGTCAGCCCAGGGTCCTCTCTCACACACCAGACCCCGGCGCGCTGCCTTCCACTGCCTGAGGGTGGCACTGTTCTGGCTGTGCTGCTGCTTCAACATGCTGTTGTAGCGGAGGTTCTCCTGTCGGCCTCGGCGTGAGAACGGCTCCACAAACTGCTCCTGAGAGTGAAGAGATGAGGAGGAGTTAAAGGGGGAAGAGCTTCTGAGCAAAGCCACATCAGACAGGGACAGAAAAGGAAGACAGACTTCAGTTGTTTTTCATTTGTTATAAACTAACCTGGAAGCGGATCTTGCTCTCACCCCTTTCCCTCTCTCTCTTATGCAGGCTGACCATGAAAGCCTCGTAGCACTCCTTCCAGTAGAGAGCCATGGTCTCGTGGCCCTGGCTGAATATTTCTATTTCATACTGCTTCATGTACGGGATTATCTGAGGACAAACGGAAATAAAACAGAACATTTAATCTACATTTTCCAACAAATTTGTATCTAATATAATCTAAAATGGGAGACTGTTAATTTTAACCGCATACATATTTGTCGAGGTAGACGCGCCACTCAGGTGAGTTGCAGTACAGCTGGAAGTCCTCAAAGAAGGACGGACTGCCATTGGTGTCGGGGAGCTGAGGGAGGTGTAGCTCCATGTATAGGAGGCGGTGCACTTTGGAGAGTAATGTTCGCAGCAGGGGAACCAAGAAGGAGTATTTTTCTTCCGTTTGCTCCTGGATGGAGCGCCGCAGGATTCCCTCCACTTTACCCAGCAGGTAACAAGCTTCGTCCTGGCTGGACACCTCTTTGGTCTGCAGGATGCCATTGAGCTTTGCTGTGGCCATGGCACACACCTGCGACAGGAGGAATTCATTAGTTTGCATGCATGCATGGGCTTCCTTTAACAAAAAAATGCCAAAAAATTACACATGGAACAATATAACATGATAAAAATGGTGGACAATGGGAACGATGCGTACGTCTAGGTCCTCCTGGGCCATGAAGCCCAGCAGCAGTCTCAGTCCGACCTGGGAGAGCTGGAACCACTGGGTGCCAGCCGAGTACCACACCATGAGGCTGTCCATCAGCGTCACCGTCTCCTCCAGCACCTTCTCCGTCCACAGAGCTGGATTGACCAGGCCCTCCGCCTGCAGGAAGTCCTGCACCATGTGAAGCAACCGCACGGCGTTCTCCGTGTGCTGCGGCAACGTGGCGGCTGATGCTTCGCGGTTGTCACTCACCGCCCACTCCAGCATACGTTCCATAAGACTGAAAGGTAAAAGACAAGAGTTAGATTCTGTTATCGAGCTTGGGAGGCATCTGACAAACGTTCAGCGAAGGAGGACGACTGACCTGAGTTTGATTTGGTCGACAGGAAGCAGCAGCTCGTTGGCGGTTCCCAGTTTGGTGAGAGCTGAGAAGACCTGACCTCGTTCCAGCCACGCCGAATCATCTGAACCCTCGACCCCGCGCCACATCACACAGAGCACAATCTCCAGCAGCATGCTGCACAGCTCCTCCTCTGCCCGCTGGGGGCGACAAAGCAACAAAGAGACAGAAACAGAGATCAATACAACAGATTGGATTGTATTAAATGTCATTGATTGCTGCGTTGTGTAACTACAAACGTAAGCAACAGGATACAGCAAAGGAAAAGAAGGACATTAAGAAGATGACAGATAAAGTGTCACCAACAATTACAACAATCTTAAAGTTATCTGCTGTGAATGCAGAGTGAAGTCATAACAGCCTGACAGTGATGTGTCTGCCCTCCTGCTTTTCTTTGACGTAGATGATACAACATTTTTACTGGCCACATTTAAACTGTCGGGCAAATCAAACGCTTTGTCACATCACCCAACCAGTCCCTGACATAAGTGACATATTTATTCTATAAGCGACAGTTTCCTGCTGTGGGAGGAGACAGGCTGTCTCTCTTCCACTGCTGCCTTCAAGTGACTCACTGAAATGATGAAAAGAAGCCCATGAGATGAAAGTCAGCGTTTGGCTCCCTGAAGCTGCAGTGACATTTCACCCACTGAGTCGGAAGCTCACGCTGTTTAACAGCATTAAAGCACCATCGGATGCATACTATCGTGTGAAATGAAGACTCAACACCTGCTCAGTTTAGCTTAAGGATTTCAGGAGAAACTATTTTAACATTCTGAAAATGAAAGAAAAAAACAGAAGAAAATGTGGGCTGTACCTCCAACCTTCCAGCTCTCATACCCAAAGTATTATAATACTGTTTCTTTAGAAGATATTTACAGCAATGAAGGTAAATAATCACTTTCTAAAAGACACAGTGAATTTGGGCACCGTAGTTTGTTTTGAGTTAATCCCAGTTACACCATCCTACTGCTGGAAATACTCATTAGAAAACCAAATGTGCAGCTGAAATAAGATCCCAACAAATCCACTTTCTGTTCCAGTTTGAGAAATCTTTTGTGTCACTGGGAAACAATACGGCTGAGAAAGTACTGAGTAATGAGCTTATTTACAGTTGATTTTGGTCCTTTTATGGAATTTAATGACAATAACAAAAACATTAAACACTTTCCAGCTGGATATTTTTAACAAACTACTGTTGTAAATAGTGTAATGATATCACATGATCATCCATCTCACCTCAGCGTTGTTGAACGACTCCCCGAGTGAGATGTTGTCACTGAAAAGGAAACTATCTTCAGTCAGAGAGGAAGTAGCATCTCGATCCCCAGAGCTTCCTGGAAAAGGTTTAGAGGTTTCCAGCGGCGACGGTGTGCTGGGCATGCTGCCAGGCGTTTGGCTGCCGCTCTCCCCACCCTCGTAGGCCTGCAGGTGGGACAGATCCAGCGTCAAGCCCCCGGACTTCCCCACCACCCAGGGCTTGACGTGTGATTGCGGCTCAGTGGAGGCAGAGGAAGATGGTGTGTCCAGCAGCGAGATGACGTCGCCGTTCTCCAGGCTGTCCACAGAGCGGGTGTCACCTATGCTGAGCCGGTCGTCCTCCAGCCGGTCCAGGCGGGTGGCGCTGCCCGCCCGCGCCCTCTTGTCCAGGGGCAGCTCCAGGCGGTTGGTGCCGCTGCCACCGGGCCGGTTCAGGTCCAGGCTGCAGGTGCTGACGGTGTCGGCGCTCCGCAGCGTCAAGGACCCTTCGCCCCGCAGGAAGAGTCGCATCAGAGTGTCCTGCCAACACTGCTGCCTTGAGATCTGGACGGCAGCATCCTGTTGGGACTGCAGCAGCTGGTGCACCTGAGGACAGAGCGGGAAAAATATAAAAGTTTAATCATCCCTTCAGGAAAAACTCAGTCATTTAGCATCAAGAGGTAAAAGATGAGGGAGAACAAAGCCAAACTTCAAATTTTAATCATTAAAAAATTAATTCCCCTTTCTAAGTGATGCACTTTGATCATTACTGTTTCATTACTTCAACTGTTGTTTTGTTAATGATACACACTTAAAGCTTGAAATGTCATTATTGGTGTTTAGAATGATAAAGAGACAAAACTTTGAAAGTGTTATTTCAAACAGGATAAAAGCAAACTGGTTAAAGCCAAAAGAATTCAAATTAAATACAAGAAGAGAACAATTAAAAACTGGCATTTACAACAAATCTCTTTTAGGCTGTAATAAATAATGTATAAAGTTATAAAGAGAGCATTAGCTGATACTAATCAATTGCTGATACCTTTAGTCATTTCCTGTTTGTGTTATATTATATCTGTGTTGGTGTGTGTGTGTGTGTGTGTGTGTGTGTGTGTGTTTTCTTACTCTCTTGCAGACGATGAGCCGTACGTTGGGTCCGGCCCGATGGGTCAGCTGGACCAGGGACATCAGGTCTTTATAGTTCACCACAGGATCTGTAGATTTTAGATATAAACACAATTTCACACTTGTGCAGCAGGACATCAGC
>JAUZTA010000020.1:11456465-11470433 GCA_034780835.1 Ctenochaetus striatus
ATTCATGTTCATGACAGGTGTCATGTCATGATTATGACAGTCTTATGAACCCACATTCAAATAAAGTGTTACCGAAACTATTCGTCAAGATTATCTTAGTGTTATTTTCTGCTAAAGTTTCATCACAGTTCTGACAGAATTCATTGAGCGTGGCTGGCTCAGTCTGGCTTAATGAATGACTGGATGGAGGATCATGTGATTATATTGAGCATATGTTCATGGAGGTTGATGTTAGTCTCAGCATATGGTAATGTTGTGTAAGAGGAAATGCAAAGTGACAGAAAAAATGAAAAAATAGACAGGACTAAACAAGGAAGAGCGGTGGGGAGGAGGTGTGACAAGAGGAGGAAATGGATTTCACAAATTGGGTGACAGCGACTGAATCCTGTGAAAACTTTATCTCGCAGGTGTTGGAGCTCAGAGGAAAACCTGCAAAGGAATTGAGCGCTTTGATTCAGCCGACAGTCACTTATGGATACTGCTTACAGAGAGGAAAAATATTTAAAAATAATGTCGAGAGAGATAGACGGAGCGAGAAAGTGAGAAAGAGTCTGGCCAAACAGCTGCTAGGCGGGAAACGAGCTGATGGCTTCCTGCACAGGCATCACTGCAGTAAATCTCAAAGGAAAACAGAAATCCTGTGGTGAAAGATCTTATTTTATGATAACATCCTCAAACAGCAGGAGTCACTGACATTAACCTGTTTTACAACATGTGGGTCATTCAGCAATCACACACTAATAATAACTTAGTGGGGAGTATTCTGGTCTCTTCTGGAAACAATCTCTCTAGGCTACTGTATGATTTAGTACAACAGGATAACAAGGAGTAGAAAAAAGACGACTTTGTACCATTTCATCTTTATGATAATCACAAGTTTCTACCTTTGAGATTTATTTTAAGATTTAAGTAATGAAATTTGTTATAAATAACAGCTTTCATTAATCTTTCTGCTGTCTACGATAATATCTGACTCGACCCCCCTCACCTGGTCCTCGTCTCCAATGGCAGCAATGTATCCCATAATGCTGTGCATCTCCTCCTGTGACATGCCCTTGCTGATGTAGTACTTGATGAGGCCGCAGAGAGACGCTCGGATGGTGCGGATGTCGTCTTCACTCAGGTCGCTCTCTTTGTTGTTGTTCTTCCTGAAGTACAAAGCAGGTTACAACAACGTTTCATAGAAAAAGACACCAAATACATTCAACAGGAATGAACTTTGGGAAACTGGATCTCACCCGTAATAAAGGCGAATGGTGTCCAAAAGGAACTGAACTCCGTATTTTTTTCTGAACTGCTTCCTGTTGTCTTTGATGACAGTGGACATGTACTGGATATGACCTTTCAGGAAGAGGAAAAAAAGGAGGCATCTTAAAACCGGTAACAGCCTGGATCTGTGACACTATTACACTCTTTCTATGTTTAAGTGTAAGAAATTTACTGCAGCTCTTTTATTTTCCAGCATCAACAAGGAGCTAATGTTTTTTAATGACTACTGAACACTGCTTAACTGTATCCTTCTCACTAATACATTTACCCTAAATTTTCCCCTTATCAGCTTTAACTGATGTGACCTTTATAGAGGAACTTTACCACACACACACCTATGCGTAGAGGGAAGTCTCCTTTGTTCCAGATGTTGAAGTTGAACAGCAGATGTGTGTGAAGTTGCTGCAGCAGAGCCTGGTTCTTCTCATATGTCACCTGCTCTATCAGAAGCTGCACAGCAACCAGCACGCTGACGTCCACATGACCCGCTGGCAGCTGCACGTTCAAAAATAACAGATTAGGTTTCACAGATTAGTTTCGTTGGGTGCATATTTACAGGCAAAATAATCAAAGACAAATATGGAGACATTACAGTTAAATGCACGGTAATAAGGAAGAAATTATTGTGCTTAGTCTCATAAAACCATGGCAAAGCCTGTTAGCAAACAAGTATAAGTTAACACTTGACACCCATAACTTTCTTCCACAGCAAAGATAAGAGAGCAGTTGTAATGAGGAAATGGATTAATGGTTTATTTGCATTTTTAAATGTACAGGGTGTGGCAACTTTAAAGCAACTTTAACCACATCTTAGATATTTTCTTTAAATCACGGTCTCTGTGGAGGCTTTTATTTTACCATGGTGAATATGCTGAGGTATTTCCCCCCGATACAAAGATAAATACAAATGCACTTGAAGGTAAAAGACAGAGGAAAGAGGGAGGAGGAAAAAAAGAATGAGTAATCAAGGGAAACAGACAGACACAAAGGAAGGAACAAACAGTCACACAGAACAAACAGACAGACCTGCAGACAGGTACAAAAGCTGTGAGGTGAGTTCATTTCACTGTAGGAGGTCCAGCTCCACTTTAACTTCTCAAACCGTATGAATCTCACACAGTGCGAGCAGTGTAATAAAAGCTACAAGTGGCCTTTTGTCAGTCAGCAGAGATTCTTAATTCCTCCTCTACAGAAACAAGCTAATCCAGTTTGAATATGGAGAAAAACAAAAGAGGCTTATGTGGAGATCTTGTGTAAATAATGCATTGTTTGAGACGCACAACACGGATAGAAATTGACCAGTGAATAATGTTTAAATATCCCTCTGGATCACAGTTTTGTCTTCTTGTATAAATGCAAGAAGAAGGGAACTACACATAGGAAACAGAAATAAAGTTTATACCCCCTAAAACCTAAAATCTGAGCTGAAATTAATTAGCATGACTCATGCCGGATTAGTATTATCAGGGGACTACTGGTAATTAGGTAACTTGCATTGTAATAAGGTCATTAATTGCAGAGAGCCATGGGATTTATGTTTCTGTTGTACGCCGTCACTTGTGGTCCTCAAGTATAAATTATTAACATGTCGTAGTACTTTTTCAAACTGGTCTGCTCTCAAAACAGTCTTTCATCAGTTTCTATCGACTACAATGTAACATAACTGTTCTCTGACAACTTATAAACAGATGAAACTAATGGAAGTAAGGCAATAACATGCTATTGATGTGATGTTCAACATGTATTTATAAAAAATGTCTTAATTTGTGGGTGTGAAGGACACTTAAACTGAATATCTTTCATAGAGTTCAAGCAGTGATCAGAGTCTCACTGTGGGAACTTTGCATACATCAAATCAAACACTAACCTTCTGCAGCAGGCCTCCCAGTGTACCGACACCATGCGAGTGAAGCAGGTTCTCCTGGTTGATCAGGTGTCTCTGCAGGAAATGCTTCAGCACCAACAGGAAGGTGGCAACCAGATTCTTCTCCAGGCGTGCCTCTGAAACAAAAACAAAATTAAGTTTAATTCGCTTCCACAAGTGAAGACAATTAAGTGATGTAATGAAAATAATTGTTGCAGGTTGTGGCGGACCTGAAGCCCTGTTGGATGGAAGAATGACCCAGTCTCCATCAGCTGGCGTGGTCACGTCAGGAGTGATGAAGTCGGATCCAGGTGCTGCATCACTGGCCTGTTGATCGGGGGTCACCAGGGTCAACTGCTCCAGGACAGGGAAGAGCACCGACAGGCCGCCCACACAGTTGATCATATCCTGCAACACACACACTCAAACATTTATACATCCATGTAGTTCAAGTTGTTTTATTCCCCTGAACACGAGCTGGATTTTCCTCCCACCTTGATATCCCAGTTGACAACTTTATTCCCAGTCAGGCGTCCATGCAGCGTGTTTGGGGACAGATCGAGACAGATGGGGTTCCTACATGCCTGTTGACAAAGGACCACGATATATTAACAGACAGCCTTAATTAATAACTGTATCAATGTCTTAAAAAATTACAGACAACCCCAAGAAATACATGCACTGCACTCCACACTGTATGTGTTTATATTAAAGCTTTACGAAGGGAAGTCTGAATACAAAGTGATCCAGTCACCTTGGGGGAGTAATGTAGCAGCAGTTTGGCTGAAAAGTCGCCAAGTTCTGATTCCTGGGCTTTAAATGGAGAGATGCAGTTTGGACCTGTGTAGCAGACAGAAGGAAAGTTTAAGATGGAAAAAGAGAGTTATAAAAAACATTTTAATCTCATTTTTGTTGATACATTATTCATACTCTTCTTCTACATGAACCATCACCCCTCGCTTACCAGCACTACAGATGGCTTTTATGTGATTGGGCTGCAGAGGTTCGTGGAAGACCATGACGCTCCCCAGCTGGCCCTGTAAGGAGGTGGGACTGCCCCACTCGCTGTCCTGGGTCCCTGCAGAGATGAGCTTTGTCACAGACTCAGACTTCCCCCCCAGCAGCCCACCCCAGGTCTGCGGTGACAGGATGCCGCCCAGCGAGGAGCGAGTGGTGGGTGTGGTGGCAGAGGAGAAGGGAGGATCTGGGATCTGGGAGGGCGGGGGAGTCGTGGTCCGGTGGCCTGCTGAGCCGATGCAGCAGGAGGTGAATGGCTGTGGGTGTGAACACAAACAGAAATACATGTTTTTTCTTCAAGATTAAGTTCAGTTTTATGAAAGCATCTCATTTTCTGACAGTCAGCGTTAAATCACAGCCCCTCTTTGTAGCTAAAGCAACTTCTACCACATGTTTAATGAACATCACATCTGGACGTAACTTGGAGAAGAACATGCGGTAAAAAAATGTTTCTTTTGTTTACAGAGTGAGTGCAGCTCTCACCTCTGTCATGGTTGGATACTTGAGGGGGGCAGAGAGTTTCTGCTGTCCGTCCACATAAATATACACGAGACTCTGTCCAAATGGCCTCTTTCCAGGTACGTGAACCACACCGATGCTGTGCTGTGAGCAGAAATCAGACAGAATTCAGCCTCTTTCATCCTTCATGTTGCTGTCTTTAATCAGTCCACAAAACATTATGTTAAAAGGGGTTGGAATTTTAAATCTAAGCACCATCAGAGCGCCAGACTTCAGACTGTTTAGCCTGACGGTTCTGTTCTGTGTTTTTATTCTGTCTGCATTCCTGTATTTAAGTAGCACCGTCCTTTCAGTTAATTTCTACAAACAGTGAAATTAAACCCCACTCACCCAGAGAGAGTCACAGAAGCAGTAATCAGGCAGCATCACCGTGACATACTCCTTCTTTGTGCATACAGCCACCACTAACACACCTGCTGAGCTGATGAAGGCTTCAAACCCCGTCCCTCCGGGGGTAAAAAAGCTGTACGTGATAAAAAACAAGAAAACAGATGAGTAACAAAACTTCCTGCTGCAGTTTTATTCTAAATGTATCTCTCTCCCTCCTACCTGTAGAGCTGCTTCCTCTTGTCCTTGCTGGGGGGCCCCAGCTGGTCCTGATCTAGTGACAACCAGGCGAAAAAGCTGAAGGCAGACCCTGGCCACCGCTGCACTGTCGGGACGACGATGCCAGCCATACTTGGTGACAAGTCAAAGTACTGCATGGCACTTTCCAGGCCCTGCTTTCGTACCATGGCCAGGAGGGCTCTCAGGGCAGGACCCACATATGGGTGCACCTGTGTGGACTCCGGAGGCCTGAGAAGGCGCAGTAGTCCCAGGAGTTCCCTTGCACTCAAGGACTGGGAGCCCAGCGAGCCCACCAGCCCCAGCAGGCTCTCAGCACAAGCTCGGTGCAGCCGTTGGTGGCACTCAAGGGCGGCCAGGGCTCGCATGACCATAGCAGCGTTGACGCAGGTGGCTCGGGTCTGACGGTTGAGGCAGCTGAGGCGGCGGAGCCAGTCAGCCGTAAAAAGCTGCTGCTCAGATGAGTCCAGCTCTGGGAGCCACTGGACCAGCAGCAGCAAGGGCTCCACATTACTGATGCCCAGGAGCCCCACTGAGGTATGCTCACCCTCCACCGCCTACACACACACACAGAAACACACACAAACATGTACAGACAAAACATTAACAAAGCAGATGTGCCTGCAGGAGGCTGACAAACACTGAAGATAATCTCTCACCATGTTCATCAGCTCTTTGAGAAGGTGCCGTGATGGCTGGCCGAGTGAGGTGAGCACTTCATACAGGTGGTTGTAACCAATCCTCTCCTTAAACACCTCCTGCAAGGGAAGGCGCAAAAAATTAATAACAATTATGATTATAGAGCATGTGAGCATTTGGGATTACGCCAGAACAACACTCAGCAAATTACATTACAAAAGGTACAGTTTATTTTTAGAATATTAATGCAAAATGTTTCATAAAGCACTTATAAGTCTACGTTTACAAGCAGGGTAACAGTACATTTATATCATGGCAATAAACAGCTGACCAAAGGTGTGTTCTTGTTACCTTTGCAGCTGGTGATTTGTGCATCACTGTTGTCAGGGCTTTGATGGTTGCTACAGCGAGGGAGTCTAGTCGCCCCTGAAACACCTGAAGAACAATCGGACTTTGTTAGTCATCCTCCACAGCCAATCACCTGCTGTTTTGGCCGGCAGAGTACGTACAAACAGATGATTGGACAAGTCAAATCTCCTCTTATTTCGGGTGAACACTGTTTCACTTTTAGTGATAAGCATGCATACAATTTAAGCAGCATTCACACACATGGTCTGCATTGCTGAAATGATAAAGATCAACTTATGTGAAGCACTGAATATGCAACATGCATCACACTGTTGCAAATAAAAAGTGATACTTAAGAGGAAGCCTAGTATAATTCAATTAGTGTGTGTGTGTGAAATGTGAGTAAAATCACTGTTGGTTAAAATCATTGTTTGTCACTGCAGTAGGAGCTGGCATCACAGCTTGTACTGCAGATGTTATTGTGCAGATAAGTAGAGTGTTGTCTTTCTGCTCCAGGTAAAAAAACAATCCTTTTAATAGCACAGTGATCAGACTGGAGCAGAAAGCTCTCTGGGCTTTTTTAGAAAGAAAATAAAAACACACCCAACTCCACACACATAAGGCCACAAAGAAATATCTCCCTTTTTTTCCCTCACATTCATAAAAAAAGCATGCAACCCATAAAACACAAGCCAAAACATAGAAAATGAGCACAAACACATCTCTATCCAGCTCTGTCCTGCTCAAGTCCAGCAAGTTTAAGGGTTACTGAACCCGTTAATTCCAGCAGAACAAACATGTAGTTGTAGATAGGTTGATTCACAGAGAGTCTCGGACCAGCTGGAGAGGGACTGTGGCGAAAAATGTGACACTTAGATTATCGTCACGGAGTCCAGATCACCTCAAAACACTGAACTCTGTGAGAACACACACCAGGTCAATGTGATAGCATTCCAGTGGAACCCATAGTAAACCGCAGGAAAACCAGGACAATGTGGGGGAGAGGGGAGGGGGTGACGTAGCTGTGAAAAAGGCAAAGTGGCCACTCCACAGCAAGGCAAGCCATTCAGCACAAATGTAATTTTGGAATTTCTGTTTTGATGTTTATTTTTTAAATCAAACCTGCATTTCTTTACTTCTTTTATTGTTTCTGAACGAAAAAGCTTTGAGTTCTACAGGTGAAGCTGCAAACGACATAAGCTTGATGTGCAAAAACCTGCCAAGCAGGCTGCAGCATCTGCCCCTGCATCGGGTTACAGCTGCACAACAACAAAGGCACACCGGTGTGTTTGTGTGTCTTCATGTTGGTTCGTCCACCTGTGTTCACATTGTTCGGATCAATGGAGGGATTGTGCCTTGTAAACGTGGCTTTATGAGTAGAAATGTATAAAGAGTAGCATAGAAGCTAGTATTCTCTTGGGGGAACAAACGACCTTTTATGTGTTCATGAGACGATTTAGCTGAGAACTCTGAGAGCTGAAACTGTGCCACACAAAAAACAGGCCTCGGATGCATCAGACAGGTGCAGTGAGTGACAAAACAAGCAGTTCCCAAAGAACAGTAAAGATTTTAATTCTTGGCTTTCAGCATGCTTAAGATCACCATTTTCTGTTTTTCATGCATAGCTGACTTGCCGCTCTTGTTACAACCTGCTTGAAGTGCCAGATGAATGAGTTCTATAGCATTGTCAAGAGTATGATAATGCTGAAGAAATAGATTGACCTTTTAAAAAAATTGCACAATCGTTTTTTCCTGCTAGAGTAAGATGAGAAGATAGATATTAATCTCATGATTGTTTGTTACACAGGAAGCCTCAGCTAGCTACTGGTACTTGGTTTAGCTTAGAGACTTGAGGCAGAGAGATGTTAACAAAATCCACCTACCTGAGTCTCTAATACTCACTAACATGTTATATCCTGTTTGTTTAATCTGTGTAAAGGTGTTGTGATTTTATGGTTTTTGTGCCAGACTGTTTAGCTGGGATCAGTGACTTTCTAAAGCCCTGAAGTAAAATGTTGAACTATTTCTTTTAGAAAAAAGGTTAATATACTTCAAAAGTACTTGCATTATTCAGGCTTAAGTAAGATAAGTATTCATTTAAAATGACTGAACTGCTATCTGGGCCTCCTATAATATTTGCTAAGCAACAAATAAAACTGGATGATACTAATTAGTGTAACAGGAAGTGAAGTTTAAGTGAAAACCTTAAACACCAGAAATGTGTTGAGCAACAGCTAAAATCTGTTAAATAAACGACTGCTGTTTATTGGAAGCCATTTATTGGCAGTCATGACTGGACAAAGATGGTGCCAGCTCTCTGTCAGTCCAGGAACTGACTTTTCTTTTACGACTTGATCCAATTACAAATTATAATCTGAGACAAAAGCAATGTCAGTGTCTTGCTGTGGAGTGGCTCTGATGAGGTCTTGGGATTTGACAGCAGGTGAGGGCAAGGGGCAGGTAGGTGGATGGGATGTGTGAGGGGGGTGGGGAAGGTTTCAGGTGAGTTGAGGTGGGGGCTTTCTCGGCGGTACCTGAGTGTCCCTCTCTCCTGTCAGTAACCTGTTGTTGGTTTTATCTTTCTGGTCCTTGTCTGCCGTCGTGCACCTAGCATTAACCAGCTGACACACACAACAGGCAACATGTCAACATAGCATGTGGGGGGGAGGTTGATAGAGAGAGAAATGACATGGAAGAGTCAGAGGATGGTGCAGGGGGAGGAAAGGTGGTGTCAGTGGAGGAGAGGGTGAGAGGTTAAAAGCCATGACCCTCGGTGAGGATCATTGTGTGGAGGCGTGTCAGTAATCCAGCCCTGTTGCGGGGAGGTAAACATGCAAGGTGGGAAAAATGCTCTTCCTCACACTCAAAAAAGTCCTAAGCACTACATACAGACTTGACCAACACTTGACAATAGTGCATCCAAAATAAAATTTCATTATTTGGCCATGTTCACTAGTTACAACATGGTCAAGCCTACCCCTCCTCTTAGCTTAGGAGAATAAAAAAGGAGGTCAATATGTCAGGTACCTACAAAAATATGATAATTCTACTCTATACCTCTCAAATACCGTACCAAGGTACAACTCTGAGATACTGGTCTTATATCTGCCTGCATTCATAAAAAAAATCTTTATATTTCTATCCAACTGAGAGAAAACATTATCCACTTATTTGTAATGTTTATTGGTTTATTAGTTATTAGTTATTGCTACTTAGAGTATAATAATATATACTGATATCAGATTACAGATTTAAACAGCAGATCTTGCAGAAATTAGGGTAACAATATATGTCACTAATACATTAAAGTTTAATTTGACCCAGTTCTGAGCCACAAAAACTAGCTCAGAGTTATGAAACACCAGATGCAGCCACTCACACACACAACAAAGTTGTGTCGTCAGGATATATTGGAATTGAAAGATCTGTGCTGTTACCTTGCTGTTCTGCAGCAGCCGTGTCAGATGCTCAAAACAGTTACTATTGAGGAAGATGGCTTGTAGAACTGGCCTGTCTGAACACAGGAACATGTCCCTGATAGTGTCTGAGAGAAAAAGACAGAGACGCAGCATTAAAGATGGAGAGAGATGGAGGAACAAAGACAGAAAGAAAAAGAAAAAACAAAGAGACATAAACGAAGGTGGAATAAGTTGCATTAGCTCGTGGTGTAAAGGCTCAAACCAAACCACATCTGTCTGCTGATGCCTGTAACAACCTACCTAGCATGTGAACTTGCAGCGCCACGAATCGGCTCTCCCAGTGTCGGCCCAGCGTCAGCACTCGGCCCTTGGCTTGCTGGTGCTGCTGCTGTCGTGAGGCAACGACAGCTGCTGGGTCCGAGTTGAGCAGCTTGAAGTAGTTTTCCAGCACGGAGGCGATCTCCACTTGCCGCTGGTCAGAGCTCGAGGCCAGGAGGCGCTGCACAACCTCACGCAGACAGCCGAGGGTCAGCAGGGCCTTACGATCGGGTGCCTCGCTGTCCCAGTCCTCGCCCTCGTCTGAAGAGCAGCTACCCATGGAGCAGTCGGCCAGCACCCGCATCAACACCTCCATAGTTGCTGGAGAGATGGCAAGCAGAGCATTTCTCTGCCAGAGAAGAAGGTAAGAAGGAAACAAAGTTAGGCTGGAAAGCTTGAGGGAAAGGTTAGTCAGAGAAGACTTGTCAAGGATAAAAGATACATGCATTGCACTGTGACAACTAACAGAAACACTGCATGGAATTAACACTATGAAAATAGACAACATCAGTCTTCATGCAGTCATCGCTTTCTGTCACGTCTGAAATCAGCATCCCAACTCTTAACCACACTGTAAGAAGGATCACCCTCCTATAGTGCTGACTACATCTCCTCATGGACTTTCTTTGGTGAGTCTTTACAGATGTAGCAGATGACAGCACTTAAATCCAAATTATTAACTTTAAACTTCCTGCATAATCACTCAAAGAGTTGAACTGTAGATGCATTTAAGGGATCACACTCTGACTGCTGGTTGTGTGACACTGTTGGGCCCAGAAACACATTCACATGCACATATGTATTGATGCTCTAATTGTGCAAATAAATTATGACTGCAAGAGGACTTTGTGCCAAACAAAACAGCTGTTAAAAGCCACTTCAAAGCTTGTCAACACTTGTTTTTGCTTACATAAACACACAGACATGAATTCCTGTGTCGATAGATCAACTGGAAGCCTGGTTGAGCAGTTTTTATTGAAATTAACGTTTGTGCTGCTTGGACTTGAACTCTCTCCATCAACATCCTTGGCCATGGACAGGCTTACCTGATCACCAGCTACAATGGCTCCAAACAGGTGCAGCAGGCAGCATTTCAGACTCTCTTTCAGGTGCTCGCTCTCCTGGAAGCACTCTGAAATAAAGGCACACACACACACAGACACACACGGTCCATTAGTTTAATCATTAGGCTGGATGTCTGCTATGCAAATACAATGAAACCACAGCTAACAGCGAACTGTTAAACTTCCTGCATCTTTGCCTATAAACAAAACACTGATGAAGGCACACACAGACACACCTTGATCTTCCAGACTCTTTCATTTACGCACATAAATGCATGAAAGTTAAATGAAATCTGCAAACTAGATAAGATAGCACACACAGGCACAAGGCAGCCCAGCCAGTGACCTCGGGGTCACGGTGGTCCCAGTCATCCATTAACTCATCTGTCAACATATGTGATTGGGGAGTTGAAGTGTGACGTCTTGGCTCCATAACGTCTGTTTTGTTTATCCTGATCACGCCACCATTGAATTAAATCATAAAATCCCTGGATCACAGTTAGTCTTCCTGCAGTATTCCCACAAACTTGTTCTTTGCACACACAAAAAACAAACAAGCATGAAAACACAGTTTGTCAGGTTGGGCCTTGGGTGTTATCTTTGGTGCCAAACCACAGCAGTCACACACAGGACACAGGACAGAAGGGAGTATTTGTTCAAAATGGCCGCCGGCGTGCCTGAAGTGGCTTGACAGACACCATTCACTATCGGCTCATCTCAGCGCCTGGCAAACAGAGCGCGGGCACAAAGAGCGGATTCAGCTGGACTCAGAGAGGACAGAAGAGGAGGCAGCGGGAAAAAGAGTGACGGCATGGGAGCTCTTAAAAAGACGGTGAAGGAGAAATGAAGGGAGTTATTTTCTGTGATCACACACTGGCTATTTTATAATGTGGCAGATTACTTCCTCATCCACACCCAAAGAGGCTCCGGAGGCAAGAGATGCAAAGTGTGGAACATATACAGGAAGCATGCTTCTGTTGCTGCATGCCAAATGTGAGCAAATTACTTACACTAAACTAACACAATGTTGAACGTTGTAGCAATTTTTCGAGTGGCAGGTTCCCGAAAAATACCATGTACAGTTAATATTTATGCCTAAGTTTGATTATTTTATTATTCCTCAGAAAGCAACTGACATTGAAAAAGACACACACATTAAAAAAGACTGGTAGTGAGAAGCTGACTGAAAAACTTACGATAAAAGAAAGGAACAAACTCCACAGTGAGAGGAGCTGCCTTGTACTTCTGTCTGCTCCTCTCTACTGTCCCCAGCTGCTCCCTGCAAAAAAAAAATAAAAAAACACATACAGTTGACGTAAAACACGACAGACCTACGATGCTTCATGCTGCACACTATTGTGCAGTCTTGCTTGCTCATCATTCCTGTTTGGCAGCTCAAATCAGCCTTCTCTCTTATTAAAAACACAGAGCCAGTGAACATGGATGCTTTCGTGCAAACTGCATGTTTACGTTTAAGCTGCATGTTTTTACCCGCAGGTCCGATGCCGCCAGTTGTGGTAGGGGTCGTAGAGGCTCTCGCAGAAAGCCAGTGCATGACGGACAAACTCCTCCGCCTGGCTCTGGTCGGCCATTTCCTTCTCTTTGGTCTTGCTCTTTAGCTGTAACACCACACAGACTTAAATACCTGCTTTTATGTGCCTCATTCAGATCATGTAACATATGACTTTGAACTTAAATGTGTTTCGACAAACTGCTTTTTCTGTTGCCAAACATCAGAACAAGACACACGTCACTTCCTCATTCAGGTTTCTCCAACATGAGCAAACCATTCAACTACTGTTTCATTCAGAAAATGGAGAGTTTGAGTCTTTTTGCTGAATCACTGGGGAACAAATTTTGCAGAGCTCAGACTAACTCAAAGATCATTGCAGAGACAAAGAGAGGAGTCAGACCTGCTGAATATAGAGAGTTGTCATGGTGATGATGTGATTGATGTAAGAGCAAGTGCCAATCTCCTCCACGTTGGACAGGTTCCTTTCAGAAACATCCCATCATGCACAAGCACACAAAAACACAGAGAAGAAGTCAACCATTAGATTATCAGCTGCTGGTTTCTGAGTGCCAGATATCCCATGAAGATTAAAAATTTAGGCACTGACGCAAAGGCACACTTCACTACAACACAGTACAACAAACTCTGTGAAAAACAAATGATTCATAGTTCACATTATTTCATTTTTCTACAGCTAAGTAGCTTTGCTATTTGTGTATATTTACTGTCCAAACCTGCAGATTATGATAAGGAATTTGAGCAGCAGCAGAGCCAGGTTCTGCTGCTCGGGCTCCAGGCCATCAGAGGCTTTCTGGACACACTGCAGCAGCTGGTGGCGCAAAACCTGCAGGATGTTGTCTGGGAGGAGCGTTAACACTGGGGGAACCTCATCTGGCCTGAAGACACAGAAAGAGAGAATGTCAAAACCAGTAAAGTGTTGAAGGACACTAGAATTGACACCTTAAATATAGCCTTTTGTCACGGGGGTTTACCACAGAGGTGTTGCTGCAGTAAACACAAGGTTAACTTGAAGGAACGTTCTCTGCATTCGCTCAATCACACACACTTGCCTGATGCATTCAGGCATTTATTCCGAAGGAAAACAAAATATGTGCCTGCACCGCTTATATGATAGAGAGAGTATGCCAAAACAATGCAATAAATGTCCATGGGAAAGCAGGACAGATGTGGCAGCTGCAGAGGAAAGGAAGGAGAGGGAGAGAGGAGGGGAGGGAAGAAAATGAAGACAAGAAAGAGGACAAAGGGCAAAGAGAAAGCTAAAGGAAGAGGATGAAGGAGGGAGTCAGAGAAAAAGCAGGAGAGGTTCAGAGAAAATCAGTCAAAACAGGAGAAAAAGAAAACGAGAGAGAGAGAAAAGATTAAAAGCTAACACAGAATTTGACCACCCATATTCCCCCATCCATTCACATGACC
>JAUZTA010000020.1:11535864-11545922 GCA_034780835.1 Ctenochaetus striatus
CCCTGCAAAAGAATGATAGAGACGGAAGCCATGGTTGTTAAGTGCCTTGTGATGTATGATAGTGATTTATTGTCAATTTGGACAGAAATAGGGCATTTTAAGGTTCTTCCGCTCAGAGGAAACATCCATACCAAGCATGTTTGTCGTGGCTTGTTTACAATTTGGAGTGTTTACTGGTTAAGAGTCCAAAACACAGCCATTAATGGTTTTGAGGAAACAAATGTTTATACGTAATGATCATCAGGTCCTTGTGCTCGGGAAGCCTGTCAGAGAAAAATGAATCAATTTCCAAACAAGAAGCCATTTTTGACTTAAATTCAGCCAATTTTCGAATGTGCTGTGTAGCAGATAAACAGCACAGAAGGCCAATGACAGCAAAGTGGCCAGACAAGGTTATTATTCTCAGTTAAAGTTACAGAGATTGATTTATTATTCTTCACATTCCTTTTGAAATTATTAGATCAGGGATGACACTGTATCAAAGTAAGTGACACCTAATTTTCACAAAGGGCTTTTAGCAGCAATTCAGTTTTCATTAGCAGATTATGATGATGCATGAGTTCAGCCCTTACAAAACCCCTCTGAACATAGAGGTCACACGAATGTGAAATGATTACAACAGAGCAAACTCTCTCCACTTATAAAGACTGTGTTGATGTTAAGATGTTGTTGTCTGTAATAGCTAGTAAGTAGCATTAGCGTTTGTTTTTTTTTTTGGTATATATTTTATTTTATCACTTTCTTTTGTGTTTTAAAACACTTCAGCATTTTTTTTAGCATAAATTGTTGGTTTGATCTCCCTAAATCTGAAAACGTCACCTTGGGCTCCAGGAATTAGTGATGGGTATGTTTCCCAGATTAGGCGTTAAATCAGTGAATTCAAAAAAGAAAAAAAATGAATAATCATCAATGAAAAATTGTTAGTTGCGGCCTTAGTTTACCTGTGAAGACCTCACATTAGTTTATCCTTGAACAGCACCAGAGGAAAAAATAGTTGCTGACTCCCACAAGTTCAGGGATGATTTCCTGACTCATGTCTGCTGCTTCACAGGTTCATTTCCACAGGGCTCTCTGCTCAGTTGTAATTAGGAGTAACATCAGATTCGGATGGAGCTGACAGTCATTTCTAACATTTCATCATCTAACAGGGGCTTGTTATGAGTTGTAGCCTTGTGGCGAAGTTTTGATCAAAAGGATAGTTCAGAACTGTGGCCCCTTTTTTATCACAACTTCGAACACTATAATAATCTTTACAAGAATATGTATAAGATCCAGCTCCATTCATCATTCCATAAAAGACCTCCTCCTTCTCCACTTTCCCCCCAAAAATTCCAAAGCTATTAAGGGACTTGCTGTCCCCATAAATTGTGTTAATCCTCCCTTAAAGACAATGTAATTAAACTATAATGATTCTTGCGGGGAAACATAGTTACAGTTTGCATAGCAGCAGCCAATGAGAGACACAGTACAATACAAATAGAGGTTAAATAGCCAGACACAACCCTAGCATAAGCTTCAGCGCCCTCGGTCCTGGCTCATGGCTGAAATGTTCCACATCAACAAATCCTGAGGTGAAGGCCGTCCTTTTATCTGCAATGTATTTATAGATGGCTGTGGATTAGAACACAGCTGTCACGCTTGAGGGAGTCGGAGAAAACAAAGTGAATTGTCCTGCAGTCGTTAGGCTCAGGGGAGCCAACGTACCGCTGGTGCTCAATGAATAGATAATTCCATTTTCTCTTGGCTGGATCACAAAAAAATCTAACACTGTAGAAGCTGCTGAGCCAGTGGGGGCTCCCCGCTTAGTGTAGGAAGTCTCTAAGTAAAGTGCTCATTATGTTTATCTCATTTAATGCTGTTGTGTCTCCTGTCTAACTTGTCACCTGCATTGCTGATTAACCTTGACTGAAACAGAGTGGATGCTGCTTTTATTAACCTGACCGTGGTGTCTGTCTTCAGCTGCTGCTCTCAAAGCCATCAGAGCATTTTTTTATCAAAAGAATTATTCATATTTGTGGTTGAGAGGGAACGTGGCCCCTCAGGTGGCAGAGGTGATTAACATGCGTCCTGCAGTGTTGTGGGTTCAAATCCAGACCTCATGTACTTTTATCTCTGATTTCTTCACTCTTTCGCTCGATAAATGCGAAACTTTCACTTGATGTTGCCCGTGGCCTTTTAGATTTCCTCAACCTTTTTTTTTTTTAATTTTAAGCAAATTATTTCTATATTTCTTAAAAGACTAAGTAGTATAATTTTGATGTGGCATGCACCCAGTGGAGACACCTCAAGATGTTTTAAACAACCAATAAAAAATCTTTATTTTTGAATTTATAAGAGACTTTAATCTACATTACTGTTTATATGCCAGCTGGCAAATTTTCAACTTCATTCCTTTGGCAATGTTCCCAAAAAGCAATTAAGGGTAAAAAAATAAATCAAGCAGGATAGTTAGAGGGTAAAAGTACATGAGAAATCAAAGTACTATTTTCCACTTTCTCCATTAACTAAACACAAATTAGTGACACTATAGACAGGCATATTGTGCATTTATTTGCTGTGCAAAGCAGCATTTATTTAAAATAAATATGGTACAAAATTAACAACCATTTCTACTAATCATCTTCTAATCAAATTTTAAATAATCTCATTAGTGAGGTGTGATAGAGAATAGAAAAACAAACATTTTCTGAGGTACTCCAGTTTATTATTATGCCTCAGTAATGCTCTTTTAATCCTATATATATTTTAAAGCTTTGAAATTTAAGTCACGCCTCTGTGTCTGTGAGATCAAAATAAAATTATGAAATAAAATAAGAGAGCCTGCATGCTCTGTTAAATCGTTTACACGCTATCTCTCTGGTTTGTGGTTCACTGCTGCAGAAAAACCCACTTTGAACAGCTCATTTGAGTTCAGTCTACGTGCCTTGTATAGCACTGTGTGTGTCCTGTCCCAACTCCTCATGAGAAGTAAGTATGTGTATGAGTGTGTGTGCCTTCAAGGTGACGTAAGGCTCTCAGTCTGCAGGCTCTGCTGCAAACCTTTATACTTGTCCCACGTCACGGTCTTGAATCAGAGGACTCAGTCAGCGCAGCACATGGCCTGCCCTGACCTCGTCCTGTTGGATACTCTCATTGTCAAACAGACTCGCTGTGACAGGCCGGTGTGAGTGAAGAGAGCATCCCAAAAACCCTCTGGCTGGGCCGTCCTGCTCTCACTGATGCTCAGTTGTATGACAGCACTGAAAGAAGTAAACCATATGAAACACACTTATTTGAGAAGACTGTTTCATTCTTAGTTTTATTTGTCATTTGAAAGTTCTGTATAGTTCGCACTCCATTACTTCTATGCAGGGGTGGCTTTAGAAACTTTTAAATGGGATAAGGGGATGGTATAGGACGAGTACATTTGTAAAATGATAAAATATGTTTAATGCACTATGTGTAATAGTTTTTGCACGATTTATCTCTTTAAACTCTGAGGCTATGTTAAAAAAATCTGCCCATATGGAAACAGTTTCAAGTCTTTCAGTCAAAATTTTTACACACTTGTACCTAAATGTCACGTATCACCACAGGTCATCCACTTATCGGATGGTCAATGGTTTGATTCCTGCCTCCTAAAATCTGCACGTCGAAGTGTCCTTGAGCAAGATACTAAAACCCAAGTTGCTCCCAATGGCTTTCATAAGCGTGTGAATGTGTGTACTGTGAATGTGTGTGTATTTTCCTGATGAGCAGGTTGGCTCTTTGCTTCACAAAAGCCGCTGCCATTAGTGTGTTAATGTGTGCATGAATCAATGCTGACTTGAAAGTGCTAAATTTATGCAGTCAAATTATATCAGCCCTATAGTACACAGAAATAATTTGACCTCTGTACAGGAATATGTACTGTAACTGGCCCTAAGCTGTCACATAAAGCTTTTAAACACACATTTAAAGCCTTGGTTCTTGGCTGTAATAAATTGTGCATCATTAATAGTTATACTGTTAATGTGTAACTGTAATAACTCCTCATCGGCTCCTCTGGGTAATGTTAAAGAATGCAATGCATGTGTAACAGTGATGCAGCTGCATCACAGACAAAGTTGCGCATTTTTAGTTAATCTAGAGATAGCATTCAGATTTTTTCCCCCATTCACGAATTGATTGGTTAAAGAGTAATGAAAGTGTAAGTTGGTTAAGTTCTTTGACCGAAAAGTTAAATTTCCACAAACAGTCATGCTACTCTTGGCCCCGCCCCTCTTTCTGTGATTTGTATGTAAGTTGTTTAATGGTTTATTGAACAGAAACCAAAAATATAAGAGAGCAGATGTTTATATAGGGAAAGATACTAATGATGCAAATAAAAAGAGCTGCTAATTATAGATTTGTTTTTCTAGTTGAGTTCCGGGTTTCCACTTGGCACAGACTCTCATAATGTTGTTTGTCTTCATTTTTTTCCGTCAGTGTTATTATTTCAATTATGGTTTGGCTCAAGGGGCCAGCAGGAAAATATTGACACTGGCACAATTTAAAATGTTGATGTATGAAGTTATTCTGTTTTGTAATAGACTTCGGCGTTGTTTATGTGCCTGGAGTCTTATTTCCCAGATGAACAACCTGTTACACTCTGTTCTGTTCATGAATCAGTGCTCGCACTTTTTTATTCAACGTCTCCTTATCTTATTTCATATGTCGTTTTAAATTTGTGTTGCTTGAGTGATTACAAAAAAAGCACAGCAGATGGAGAAATGATCCATATTTCTTAAGTAGTTTTTGTTTTGTTAAAATTGTGAAAGTCTTTGGCAGCTACATTATTTAATGCATTCATCTTCCTCTACTGCCTCTTTTATTTGTTCTTCCACTTCTTCTCGCTAACATAAAACAGTTGGTCTCTTTTGGCTGCAAGAAAAAGTACCCACACAAGCTCCATAAGAGGTTTTAATTAAAGAAGTTAACATTAGAGGACAGTCAACATTCATTTAGTGTGTCACATTAATTCAAAGCTGCATAATTCACTTGTGAAAATGTATTTCCTTCCTTTCGGTTGATCAAATGAGGTATGGAAAAACAGATCTTGTACATAATGACCTCTCCCTTTCCCTCTTTCTGTCAGAGATGGACTCGCTGCGCATCCTGCTCTACACACTCATCTTCCTGATAAGCGTCTTTGGCAACCTGCTGATTATCGTGGTCCTGATGCTGAACAAGCGCATGCGGACTGTCACCAACTCCTTCCTGTTGTCGCTGGCTGTCAGCGACCTCATGATGGCCATCTTCTGCATGCCCTTTACCCTCATCCCCAACATCCTAGAGGACTTCATCTTTGGAGGTGCCATGTGCAAGACCGTCACCTACTTTATGGGTGAGGATGAATTGTCTCGTTTCAAACCTGCGCTGAGCGACAACAGCATTTTACTATCGATATAAGATCAAATTGGCCATTTTCATGTGATTTATTAATAAAAAATGAGCTAGTGTGGGAGACTTTCTGTTTCAAAACAGTAGCTAAAGTTTCTCTAGTTGGTACATTTTTTATAAAGGACATGGTTCAGATCGATACTACCATTTTTTTACTCCCGGGCAATGAAAATATTACTTATTGCTGCGTTACGTAGCCATTTATCTTAACATCAGTTATCTAAAGTCACTAGGTCTATTCATGCTTAAAAAATACCTTTGCTTTGGCAAAGTCAACATTTTAAGATCAACACTTTAATTCTGACCAAAATATTTTTGTGTTCTGAACACAAACAATATGTTGTCTTTCATCTGCAAAATGTGTTTTTATGTTGATATCCCCTCAAATCAATGACCTCATCACAAAACTATTTGATTTATACTGACTATTAACTTGGAGATGTCTGTGGATTTCCCTAAAACTGCATCTCATCCTGTTGTGTTGTGAAATGTTTATTGATGTACTTCTGTAGACAGAAATCAGTCCCTATCTGGAATTTGTTTATGACAAGGTCTGTGGACTATTTTGAGGAGATAATATATGACAGCTTGAAAGAGATGGTACTGTTGAGTTGTTTGGATGATTTTTTTTTGGCACTTTATGCAAAACAAGCTTACTATCACGTAGTTCTGTTATATTTGAGAGAAGGCAGACATCCATCTCTTTGGCAGATATTTTCAAAACTCAGCAACTCACAGAACAATCTAAATAAATATATACACTCATCTACATTACATATAAGAGAAAATTATGTTGGTTTGATTTTGGGGTGTGCTGTCTCTTTAAGTTAAATGCCAGTTGGAGTTGCATGAATTCGGTCCATTATTCCCAAAATCATCCACAACAAAAACTGTAGTCACCCTAAACAGAGCTGACAAGAGGATGAAGGGAGGGATAAAAATTTATTTTCAGCTGGTTATTCAGCAACTGGCTCAATAGATTTGGGGATTTTTTTTAAGGCAGAAGTCTGACCTTTTTCGCAGATCACATAAAGATAACATAAAGCGACCAACTTGAGAATCCTGTCTGAAAATTGCTCGATATTTAACAAGAGCCTGGCTTTAAGAGAGGCTTTTCTCTGGCTTATTTTGCCTGTCAGAAGGTAACCATTGTGCTGAAAGTGCTGGAAGAGTCACACATCTTCAGGAGTGTGACTGAGCGATGAGCTGTCTCCCATCAGGCCAAAGTCAAGGTGCCACGTGAGGCCTGAGTCAGACTGAAGCACGAGAGAGGGCACAGAAACAGTGATCTGCTCCAGCACTTCTCATTCTTTAAGCTTTGAATGGTTGAGAAGAGCTATGAAATCCACAATCCTGTTATTGTCTTAGAAATGCATTGCACCATCTGTATGAACAGGCTCGCTGAATCTCCTTTTCAATTACCCGACTCTGTGAGTCGTGATAAGGAGGAGTGCAGGAGGGACAGCTGCCTCAAACTTTAAATACAAGCTTTTCACTATTACTTTGTCTTGCGCCTGTAATTTAAATCCAGGTTGGGGCTACAGAGTAGTTCAATTGATAATGAATGATGAATCACTCGACCGTATAAACACTGACTGTGAATAATGACTCGGAAGTCCTCGACTGCAAATGTGATAGATGTTGCTTCATGACTCAGCTATTATTATATCTGTTCTCTCTGCAGCATTAATGCTGTGATTAAGAATTTCATCAATCTGGGACTGATTTATAATGAACTTTAATGATGACGAATAGTTGTATTAGAGATTTCTGTTAGTTAAATTATAAAGGGTGATGTTAGGTATTGATTGCTTCCTTTATTTTAGACAATTCCTCCCCTCAAAGGTCAGCAGCAGCACTTAAGTTGACCAAATTTATGATACAAACACTTTGTGCCGATTTACTAAATCTAATTGCAGTGAATGGAAACCAGCTGCTAAATAAACTAATTTTGCCCCTAAAAAATAGTTTTTCTAAGTGCTTTTGTGAGCACGGTCCCACCAAGAAACAAACAAATGTTTGACAACTAAAGTCCTATGTAAGGTTTTTCTCCCTTTTATCTGGTTCAGTGGTGCTCCCAATTGCTGTAGAAACCTTCTATTTTTCTGAAACCCTTGGATTTGAGTTTCACTCATACTTCTTGGTTTCCTTTAGTATGCAAGCAGCTCAATAAAACTGTATTGTTCCCTCTTCAAATGCATTTTAAGATTCAGCACTTGACTACCCTGCACACCGTACAAAATGATTTCATCATCAGACGACCTTGTCGAGAAGAACTAGGGATGAATGATAACTAGAAAGTACAGATAAACACTAAGAGGTTGAGATGAGAGAGTTGCAGCCAAACGAAGGGTTGCCTTGAAAAATAACCCTTGAAAGACCCCACAACCAGTCTAGGAGCCTCACTCGGGGCTGGTGTAAGCTCCACTATTTTGCTAGAATTGTTTCACACATGATGCAACTTTTTGTGAGCTTTTACTATGGTCCTTCTCTATATTGGTATTTCAGATCTGCAGTTGCCCTTTTATTCAGTCAGTTAGTGTTTTTCACTTTAGTACTGAGGTTATTGTCCTGCCTGGTTCTATTTACTGGCCAATCAGAGGTTGAACATTATTAAATTTACCTTTTAAAAACTGTTTAGTTTAAAGTACTTTTGAATCATCACAAGTATTTGGAGTAGGCATGAGCCTGGACCAGGGCTCCACCAATAAGGAGAAAACATTTCTTGTGTTCTCAAAGAGGGAACACAATTATTGTACCTCTTGACATTAAAATTCTGAAATGGAATTATTTAGAGAAAATTATCGTCAGAATGTTCATCGACAAGTTTGCGTGTAAAAACCCTTATCAATCAATCTCCCTTGAGTGTCTGATCAAAACCTCCCATCAGCGAGGCCTTCTATCAGCCGAAACCAATCAATACACAAGGTCATTGTGATTATCCTCACCCATCGATTGTGCGGCAGACCTTCTCGGCAGACTCATCTGCTGCTTTGCGAGATCATCCGTTAGCACACAGCAATTAGATATACAATACGCCATCCATCCTTCTGTTCACTCATGCATCCATCAATCTGCCCCTGGAATGATAATCATGTGAATCATAGCCCCTGTACTATTTCGGCGGCAGTTATCAGATCGATGTCTCAATATTCTGTGTGTGTGTGCGTTTGTGTATGTGTGCAGTCTTCGATCACAGTTATGTACCCATGTTTTTTTTTTATTGCTGGTCATATGATGCAATTATCAGCCAACTTGCCAGCTCGGTCCATCAGCTCCCCCTGAGGTGCACTTTGCATAATGCAGCAGACTTTTTACAGAACTGGCTGCAAGGCTATCTGGCACCTGTTCCACATAAATTCCATTTGTAAAGTTTTAAATGTCTCTGGCGTCTTAAGGGCAACATTCAGCTGAACAGCCAGAGAGTGAGGTGAGGAATGTAAATCTCCTCTTCCAGGTGGAGGGGTGCTGAGAGACCCTCACCTCCAAACTTCACAGATTCCCTCAAAAGCCAGTTATCGAGCAGCCTTCTGTGAGTGTTCTGGTTTAATGAACAAGAAAAAGGATTAGAGCTGCTTTTTTTATCCCACAGCGGAGAAGATAGGGCGCAGGGGGAAAATGTGAGCATTTAGCTGGTTAGTTGACAGCTAATTAGCTTGGCAGCACCTCGTCCAGAATCACCTCTCTTCAAACATTAGTCTCTCAAGACTGCCAAGTGTCAGCGAGTGAAGCTTTGATCAGCGCGTCTGTCTTCAAAGTCAACTCCAATGAGCTACGCAGCAGTAACTAAGATGCATTAGACGTTCAAATGACAGGAACTGCTTCTTCCAATTTCCTTTGAACAAACGACTTTCCCCACAAACCAGAAAATAGATGCTTATGAGTATTTAGTAGCTTTCTCGATCGATTCAGGTCCAGATCTTGACATTTAAGCACAAAGCATGTGAATGCTACACATTGCGCCAAAAATATGCAGAGCTACTGCCCTCTACTGGTCAAAAGCTAGCTAGCTTCCGACTAATTTAAATAGGGAAAGAGGACATTTTTTCATAAATTAGCTAGAATATAACCCATTCGTCATAAAACAAGAGCTTCTTAACTCCCTCTTGTGGTTTTATGTGGATTCTGCATTTTTCTTAATAATCAGTTTAGTTGTTTTTTTGTAAAAAAAAAAAAAAAAAAAATTATAAGCATACGCAAAACAGAAATGAGACTACATCTTGTATGACCTGACGAGGCAGTTTTAGCGACCGCAGGTCACAGGTTGAGTTGGAGGGCTTGTTAAGGTTTGACGCCCCAAAAGTTTCTCCTCCGGCCTCCCCTCCAGGCTCTATGTTTCTGCTCCCACTTAAGACGCTGCTCCTGCAGTTGTTACCCGAACACATAAATACATGCAGAGATTTGAGTCAAATGATTTTTCATAATCATAATATCAATTAGAAGAAAATAAATTATTTTCTTGATTTTTTCTTGGCAAAATGAAAATTTAACTTCTGGCTGAAGTAGTGATCCCTCGTTTATCACGGGGATTACATTCCAAAAATAACCCTCAATAGGTGAAATCCGTGAAGTAGTCAGCTGTATTTTTTACAATTATTATATATGTTTTAAGGCTGTAAAACCCCTCACCACACACTTTATACACTTTTCTCAGACAG
>JAUZTA010000020.1:11584295-11594490 GCA_034780835.1 Ctenochaetus striatus
TAACTGATGAAAAATCTGCAGTTTAGAATATTCAGCTTGTGGGTAAAACCTGAAAAATTAAAAGAAATCTAAATGCTTTTATAATGCCGTAGGTGAATGCTAATATGTTGGCAAAAACAAGCCCACTGTGCAGCCAGCCGTGGTTTCGATTCAGCAGATGACTTTAAATTAAATCTTATAACATGAATATAAATTTCCTCAATTTTCTGCGTAGGTGTCCACAGAGATGAAAAATATAGGAAAATAAAACGCCTGTAGGTAGACTTCTAAGAAATTCAGAAGGAAATTAGCGCTCTTTCATCATATTAAAGTATAAGACCAGTCAATTTTATGGGTTGCAATGCATACGTGCAGTTGTCTAATACGATACATCAACATAAAGGTTATGCAGCTGCAGCAATTTAGAAACGCGTTACGATCCAGTGAACAAACTTATTGCAGGTTCTTTGAATAGGAAAAAAAAAGGATCTGGCTCATTTCTTTTGTGGACAACAGTGGAAAATAAAGATGACTCTTTGAAGAAAATTACACTAAATAATAAAAATCATGTTTCAACTCCAGTCATGTGTTTTAAGCGGCATAAATAAGTTTTTTTTTATTATGTTGGATTTTTATAATGTCCAAACAGCACCAATGGACAGCACAAAACCCCAGATAGTAGAGTACATCAGCACGCAGCAGATGCAATTAGGACTATCTTGATTTCTCGGTGTAGACTCTCAGACATTTGCAAATGAGCTGGGAACAGACTTCTCAGAACTCTGACAGTAAAAAAGAGCCCATGAGATGGGGAAATGTCAGATCAGTTGACATGTGGTTCGGAGAGGAGGGAGAAAAAAGGGAAAAATGCGTGGGAGACGTGTGATCTCTGCTGTGGGAGCCTGCATGAAATGGCAAAGGCACAGAGAGGAAATTGCAGTCAAACCACTTTAACATCCAGAGCTGCCGCTGGATTCATTTCACTGCTTGGAAATTGAAAGTGTTTTTATTTGCAGTAAAGATGAACTAACAAGTTTTTGTGCACAAATTACCTGTGGTGCTCACCAAAATGTTACATCCCAGGTTAGAGAATATTGACATTGTGCTTTTAATACTAATTTGAATCAATTATATGCCTCTGTGGAGTCGTGTTGTAGTGGTAGATCCATCATGTGGACACATTCTGCCCTCTATAGACACTTTAATGTGAATACAAGCACAGTGAGATACATCTGTGTGAATGCATTTTGTCTTCAGGTGTTGCTTAACATTCTGAAGTCTACCATTAGACATGATTTACTGCATGTGCTTATTTATGCTCCTATTTTCATTTTTTTGTAAAAACAATTTGAGCAATACATTCTTTAAAGGTCAACTAAGCATGTAAATATTACTTCATCTTGTTAAAAGTAATAATAATATTATTAAACTGTAATTATATAATAATAATATAATAATTTAATAATAATATAAAACTGTTTTTGTCAAATTTTCCAGCATATTAACCTTAAAAAATGGGAAATACATGTTGCTTGCGCAAGAGCATAGGCTTGGCTGTAAATTGGTCCTATGGTGCCACCCTGTGGCTAAATTATGGTACTGCATACGTCATGTCGCCATTGAGAAGCACCTGCACCCCTGTAATCATACTAATGCATCATAAAAGAACACTAATGTTGTTTTCTGGTTCCTAGTAAAGATCAAAAGCAGCAAGAAAAGGAAACAAAAGAAGGCTGACACACAAAAAAAGCAATAAATTTCAAACTAAAAGAGTTTTCTTTTATTTGGCACAATATCAAAATCCAGAGCCAAATCTGAGCCTGAATAAATTATGACTGCATTTTGCCTGTCTTGGGAAGCAACTAAATGGAGCTGAGGATGCCAATTTTGACAGTCAGATTTTGAGACTCTACAAAACTTAATGATGTTTTGCACTTGATGCACTGTAACACTTCAGTAAAGTGGAAAGAAAATGAGTTTTTTAGAGCTGCTCTGATGAAAAGCAAACAGGATCAGAGTGAGTGGAAATGAGTCATGACTGTTGTTTTGGTTAAAGTGTGACAGTGCATACAGTATTTGGATCCATACGCTCTCATTTTTTTTGTATTCATTTATCTATTTATTCCTTTTTTATTTTTATTTTTTTGCTTTCCGACAGTCTCACTTTTAAATAATGACATTTGACACTGATCATGCTGATACATTTCCAGTAGCCTGCAGTCACGTGCCACATGAGTTGGCATTCGGACGTAAACCTGTAATTTTCTGTTTTTTCCACACTGACATGTTTTACAGTTTCAGTTTTTCCTTATTTTTTTATCAATTACACCAACGATAACTACAGGCTTTTCTAGTGTTTCTGATTGAGGTACGCAAACTCTGCTAGCGATATTACCCGTGTTTTTTTCCGGGTAAAAGCGGTCTTCCGCCGTCGGCCGAGTGGTTGGAGTGAGCGAATTAACCGCCGCGGAGTGGTGAATTCCTTGGTTGCGGGTTCGAGCCTGCCCTCGGTTCTGCACAACCTCAATCACCCTGCAACCCTAATGACTACCATGTCGTAATGCATGTATCACTTAAAGAAACGCGCTTGCCCCACAAAGGCAACGTTCAAAATACATGTAAATCACCGGTCAAAGCTAAGTTAAGCTTACAGCTACTTTGTTCAAGGAGGTATGAAGAAGTGCAATTGAACAATACTCAAACTATAAACAGAACCATTACAGTTTATGATTTTGATTTTAAAAAAGGCATTTTGGCGACTTGTTATAATCTGTTCTTCCATGCTGTGAGCTTTCTTTGTGTATTTATTTATTTATTTATTTGTTCCTTTTTCATTTGATTTTTGGCTTTCCACTTTTAAATAATGACAATTGACACTGTGTCAATGGTGTGAGGGCATTTTTTAAAATGCACACACTTTTCTAGGTAAATATCTGTAATATGTGGTTTTAGAAAGTCTGCCAGGTGCTGTTTTGGCTTTCAAGTCTTCAAGAATTAAGAATCAAAGAAGTCCAGTCCAAGTCATGTCTGGAGTCCTCATTTTTGTAAGCTGGGTGCAGCTCTAATGTTCTCATGTCTCATGTCTCGTCTCAGCAAGCTGTTTGCAGAAGTGTCTGAATGGAGGTGAGTGAAAAAATGTGGACCGACAGTGTGCAAAAGCTGAAGCAAGAACCAGAACTTGCCATTTTATCTGTGGTAGGATGCTATAACACAGGCTCATCTCCCAAAGAATGGATGCTGTTGATTTCTCTGCTGGAATGAAAGACCTCCAGGTCTTGTGATTTGTGAGTTACATGCTGTAAGCCTCCAGATGGTTTAACAAGTGTTGCTGCCGCTGTTGTGAGTTTGGCAGCTTCTCCATATTGATTTTCACTGCTTCATGTCTTCACACAGGTCATGACCAGCATGTCTGTCGAGATGAGGAAATGTTTGCCTTCTGATTCTCCAGGGTGTCAAAACATCCGGCTCCAGTGGAGGCATTTTGTTTGCATTTTACTATAGTGCAGCTGAAATTCCTAATGTATAAATCCACTTAAGCAACAGCAGCATGAACAATAAAGCTACCAATATATGTACAAGAGAGCGTCAGTCCACCCATTTCAAGGATTCATGAGTGCCCAAGGACAACTCACTCAATATTAATGAACATACACCAGTGTTTCCTAAAGCTAGAAGCAGGAAAACTGACCTTTAACTTTACAAAATTATTGTGGCAGTGGAATGGGGGCTGACTATATTGTTTGAATCACCTCAGGGCACAATAATAACATATGAGATATGAACTTTTAAAATGAGTGGAATTTTCCTCAGTGCAGCTATGATGCCTTGTAATATCAGCTGACAGACACAACATGAGCCAAATGATGGGTATCACTCTCAGTATTACCAGTTCAATAAAATAAATCTGCTGTTTTGACCTTCTACAGGAATTCAGTACAGCAAATTTAATTGTTCCATGATAAATTTGGCACTACTGGCTATTAAAGCTCTGGAGTTACTGGTTTAAATCAAGTAGTTATATCCATTATATAGACATAAATGTAACTCTATCAGATCCAGGAGCAGTCACCTGGTGTGGTGTTCCACAGGGATTAATCCTCGGACCCTTAGTCTTTATTTACCTCAGATATAAATGATATCAAATTTATAGTTTATTGTAGGCTTTTCTTTTATGTGATCATTATTAAGAATTTTTAACAGGTTTTAGTATGTTTGTATGAAATATATTTATGTAATATGTATGTTTTTAATTTAGTATATGTACTTAATAAATTTGTATATTTTAAATATATAAGTGTGCTATGTTCTTGTTATTTATGACACAGTCAAATCAAAATGACAGAACCCAGGATAAAAAATCTTGTCAAATGAGAGCCTGTTGTTCACTGTGTAAAACATAAAAAAAAAGGACATTCAGGAAACCCTGTAATACACGATGTGAAACGTTTCATCAGCAATCTGCTCTTCACATTGATAGAGTGATTGCTGCCAAAGTCGTACTGCCCTCAAGCTATAGTCTTCTCAAAGCTCTACAGCCCTTGAAGGGTTTTGGAGGCTTTCCTGCAAAGAAAGGATTTAATTTAATTTCCCTATAGAATTAATTAATATTATCCCAGCCCTTTATGACTATTGTAATCACTTGTCTCATTATGATTATTATCTCCTCAAGTGCAGACAGACATGTTGTTGACTACCAGGTAACAGAGTGAAACCTTCACGTATGAGAGAAAATCTAAGTTAATAGGACACTATGGCCCGAAGTGTTTGCATTTATAGATCTTTGACATGAAAATATTTAACAGCTTCTTCTCCAGGCTCTCTTTGTTCTCTAAGGATATTCTCCTAATCCTGTGACGTGATTATCTTAGCACATGGACTGGAGGCTGGGTGAAATCCTATCCTGGATTTGTCCAAAGTGAAACAAAAAAATCTGCCTTCCAGCTTACCTAAAGCTCGGTAATTACCACAAATTGTCATCTTTACATTTTACCTAGAGCCAGCCCTGCTGCCAATCTAAGCTGTCAAGCTGCATAACAAAGGGAATAGCTTGACATTTTGGGTAATTCATGTAATTGCTTGCCTATCTAATGAGAAGATAGACACCACTCTCCTATTTCTTTGTTAAATGTGAAGTATTTCGAAGAACTGCAGCTCATTTCACCTTTCCTCCGGCTTCAGCCCCTGGAGGTTTCTGCTTGGACATAATGCATCAGTCTGGGCTGCCGTCTGAGCACTGCAATTAGCAGGCACTATGGCATATAACAAAAGGAGAAAGGAGACCCTTTTTCTTTGGGTTCACTTCAAAATTTTGCTGAGCAGTATGCATATAACAATTTGTCACTCTTCATTCAGATAGTACTCCTTCAGTGCTCAGCTCTATACTGCCCCCTCAAGGACTAGTACATTTTACCTCCACTGGTGGAGGTACAGCATGGTCACTTGGGTTTGCATTCTTTTTACAGTCTTGTTGTTTTTCCCAAAGGCCTCTCAGGAATACGTGAAATAAAAACTTGCTAGTAAACCTCAGCTTTGCATTCTGTCCAGATGTTGGCACAGCTTTTCCTCACCACATGCGCTTTTTCAACTTTACCGCACCTCATTATACAGAAGAGCCCAATGCTGAAATAAACAACCAGATTGATTATAAAATTTAATTTGAAAAAACTGCCAGGTGATGCAATTAACTGTGTTATTAAGGTAATCCCAAACTAAAAAGAGGAGACTGTTTAAGTACATTAGGAAGGAATTAAAAACTAAAATCCTGAATATTTATCTCTCATCTCAGGGGTGCAAACCCCTAAACAAAACTTGCTAAGCTATTAGCTGGGTTAATATCATGCATGTATGCACAAACACACACACAATATTTTGAAATGTTGTAAGCTTGTGTCTGAGTGCAACATAACGGCCTGCCTCTCTCATCCAGAAGCATTAGTGCTTTCATCCATTTTTACAAAGAAACAGCCCGTGATGTTTGCTTTGATTCTCTGTCTGGAACACACACACACACACACACACACACACATATATACACAAACATCCTGGGTTTGTGCACACGGGGACTGAAGACAGAGACAGGTTCTGTCTCTGTCTTCAGCTCATGAATAGACATGATGCACATGTCAGCAAAGGAGCTGGAACAAATACTTGGGTTGCCGAGGCATAGTTAACATGCAAGCATTTTACTGTCAAGGTACAAAAATGCAGCAGCCGGACTGAGACTGGGAACTCTGAAGAAAGGTTGCACACCCACACTAATTAATCTCAACGGGCTTAAACTTAGATTAAAAAGCAGAGTGTGGGTGATGGCACGGCCTCGCCAAGAATAGCAGGTAACATAAATTATCAGTTGACGACAAAACAACACCTGCATACACTCAGATTACTCAGATTACTAGATTGCCTGCTTTTGAAATTCAGGCCATGATTTATTCCCACTACCAAAATATTATGAAGTAAAACTGCCGCTGCATGCTCTTTTCTGAGGTGTTTTCAAGCTTCTGCCAGTTCGTCTGCGCTGATTTTCAGCTACAGGTTTGATCTAAATCCAGCACTGTACTGACATCTGCTGGTCAGAAGTTGCATGAAACATCTACAAACCATTATGTCTGCATAAATGAGCAAACCTCACTGTGGTGGCAGCTATTTAATTTGCAATTACACTTGAGAGAGCAACATCTTTTTAGTAAGAATGACTGTTTATTTGTCTTAATATTTACGGAATACACTCAAATCTGTTGCTGCTTCATTCTTACTTTTAGACACAAAATGCTCTTCAGGTGCAAATACAGTAAATTACATGCCCAGACCACAGAACCAGATGCCTCAGCACAACTTTTAATATTAAAACAGAGGTCAGCACTGCAATGCAGCACTGGAAGTACAAGTAGAATGACAAGAGGAAAAAGAATTGTTGAATTAATGCACTGCCGTGTCATACTTTAACGAGGAAGGTGATTTAAATATTTGAGGTTTGGTGTTTTAAATTAAATGAAACTTCCTAGTTGATACAGAGAAGAAAAGGTGACCTGATAAAGTGAAGCTAAAACACATTGCAATCACTGTTTTACCTTGTAAAATGTAGGATTGACTTTAAAGTCAGACTTTAGATAACCCGCCAAAATAAAACATTAAATCAATAAACTGAACATTCTTTTTGTACAACTATGTTCTTATCATGAGAAACTTAAAACCTACAGACTTTTTCATGAGAGTATGTTACTGTTTGACAGCTTAAAGCTTCGAAGAGCATGTCGTTAAAAATGTTACTGTTACAGAGAGAGAGAGCGGAGCAGAGGGACAGACAAACAGAGCAGAAACTGCATTTAAATACAAACCAAACTGGAGAGCCTGGAGAAGTTCAGGTGAGATGATGAGGCAGGAGAGAAGCTGATTGGCTGGACAAAACACCGGCAGGAGGGCGGAGTTAACGAGGCTGATGAAGGACAGGTGTGGAGGAAAAGTGTCACTGAAGGAACACAAGAGCAGAATTTAGAGAAAATGAAAATATAAAAAGCTAGAAAACAATAAAACCATAAATCCACTAAAACCAACAGCTTACTCTGTGATGTAATAATGCACCTTATTGGACACAGATGTTTTCATTTTTTGTGATATCTTGAGGTTAAAATTAACAGTCTGACATTTCATGTTATGAGCTAAGAATAAAACCTCAGCTGTGCTTAAATAAACTTAAAATTCAAAGAAAAGTTTGCAACTCATGATCTTTCCACACATTTTTTTTGCACTTTAAGTGTTGCCTGCGATTACATCACTGATTCAAACATTTATTTACCTTTTCTGGGTGCAACCCCTGACATACTAGAGGCACGCAACACATTTAAAGATTTAAAAGCATTCATAAAAATGTATTATTTACTATCAACAGGAGAGAGAGTGGGAATTTGGCAAGAGATCAGCCTGAGCAACAACAGCAACCATGGCTGAAAAAAACATTTTAAGAGGCATCAAAACTAAATCCAAAGACTGTATCAAAGCTGATCATTTTGGAGCCGCAGTGCACAGGTGATGTGGATCAGCTCTATTTCATTTACAAACATGAATGAAATTTTATAAGTTTGATGTCAGCACTTACTAAAAAGTTAAGGGATGCAGGCGTTCATCCTGCTGTTTATTTGAATGCACAAAATTACCACTTCCGCAAACAATTAAAGGGTTACTTAGATTCAAATCAGATAATCAACAACGAACTTTTATAGACAGTGAAGTGTAGTACATGGAGTACATTTATGACCCAGTGTTGGCCTTTGTCCATTAGTCTTGCCTAATTATAGTTCCCTCATGTCTTTCACATATCGTACCTTATCTAATCATCTCCCTCATCAATTCTTACTATATATTACTGTGCCATATAAAACAGAGCTTTTACTGTCAGACAAAGGTGATGTTTTCCACACGGTACTGTTGGAAATGTTGCAGTAATAATTTTCAAGGTCTCACACAGAACAAAACAGAACAATAAAAAAAATGCACACACAGTACTTTGCGAGTTTAATTGGTGTTTTTGTTTCTGAGGTTATTAGCAGGCAGGATTTATCAAAGCAACAGCCTCTCTGACGTCACAGCAGTTCACTAAACCACTATAGGCATGTTGAATCTGAACTCAGAAGACTTGTGTGAGATGGAGGAGCTAATTTTAATTAAAAAGCTAAAACTAGCAGTTGAGAAGGACATGAGGTCAAACTGAAAAAAAAGTATATAGATAACAGCGGAGAGACAGAAGTTTACACAGCAATTTGGAGTACTGAGTGTGCCCTGAGTCCATTTTATGGCCATGCTGTGATTAACTGATAATCCATCAGTTGGTGAAAGATGCAAGCCAATGGGAGTAAGAGACTGCGATTACTGATATTAAATTGAATTTATATTAAACATCTCCAAGAATTAAACTTGCACAGGTTCAACATTCGGATTAAAAGTGATCTTTCTTGCCTGATTACATGAATAAAGTATTTTTTTATTGCAATCAGCTCAGATCAAACATTAACCAACACAGTGACAATGTGTGTGCTATTGGTGGTCTGCGGATGAGGCAAAGGTGTATCATTATCTGACGGGTGTCTCGTATAAAAGCCAATACCACCGTGACGTCTGTGCATTGGACAGTTGCAAAGAAGGAATATGACGATGCTGAACTCTGTGGGACTGAGCCTTGTGCTGCTGCTTTCAGCAATGGAAGTAGGCGCAGTGGAGAGGTGAGTTTATTCATATGAATACAAAGTGACAGTCATGAAAAATTACAGAGAGCAAACAGAAAAAGGCTAAGAAAGTTACTGTGGAGGTATTGTGCTGGACTCATATTTGCACTGCATTAAAAGCCTGCAAACTACAGGACTGCTCAAAGTCAGAAACAACATTATCTGTTACTTTTAAATTAATCCAAATATCTAACAATGCAGCTCAAGGAGGTAAAAGAAACATGAAGATACTTTACTTAAGTAGGATAAAATAGTAAAAGTCCTGTTTTAGAACTATACTTTAATTTAAAGACCAGCTTATATTCTTGACAATTATGATTAATGTTTTCAAAGAAACAATTACAATAATAGTTAAATATTTTGGGGTAATAAGTTTATTTACTAAAAAGCAACCACTCCCTCATTTATCTCTTTTTTGCACCTTTCCATACTTAGCAAACAAGATATAATGTGACAGCTGGGCTTGAAAGTGCTGGTCCATGGATTTCTTTTTCCTTTTTGACAGGGCTATGCTAGTTGTTTACCAAGTTAACATCACAAGCATCACAGACAGAGCAATCCTTCTGTCTTAATTTGTGCAGGAAATCAAACATGCTTATTCTCCCACATATCTGACTACCTTTGTACTCAGTGCACAGTGCATTGTAAATGATTTGTAGTGACTGTAACTGTGATCTTTTCACAGTACAACAGTTTTACATTTTCACAGTTGACTGTTTACAGTATTAATTTCTTATTTTTGATTTTAAACTGGACTGCAGGGCACATAAATGAGTTTAGTTGCATATGTTTGATAATTAGAATGTTCATTTAATTATGAGGAGAAGTTATTTTCAAATATAACATATTATTGAGGCAGTGAATCCTTCAGCAAACCGCTAATCTCACATGTACTTTTGTGTGTACAACAGAGTGGAGTATGACTACTACAAATACCACAACATGGCAGAGGTGAGAAGTCCTGTTCACTGCTCTCACACATGTTACTCTGACAGATC
>JAUZTA010000020.1:11626162-11638393 GCA_034780835.1 Ctenochaetus striatus
ACATCACCCCCTCTTACCCACCCACCCTTGCTCAAAACACCCCCCCCCCGCCCCTTCTCCATCCATCCCTCCCACCCACCCCCTTTTTCCTTTTCGCCTTTTCGCATCCTACCTTGCACTGCTCCATGCACGTCCTCACTGAATATGCCCCCGGCTCGTATTTCTGAGTCAGGAGCTCAAAGTCCTCGTACTTCTCCTGGGCGTGCTGGTCGTAGCGCTGGTACGCCTGGACGCACTGGCTGCATCTGGTGGTGTCGCCATCGTCGAGCACGTCGAGGCTGCAGTTCAAATTGTCCGGACTTGTCGACCCGTAGAACAAATCCAGCAGAGAGTAGGAGTTACAAAAGGAAAGGTACAAATCGCTCATATTTACAGCCCGCGTCCCCTCTTGGTCGGAAAGGCCCCCGCACAAATGGTCGGCATCTGCGAAAGCGAAGCAGTTTTTTGATAAACTATCCTGGTGGCAAGTTTCAAGGCGCCACAAATGTTTGGTAGAGTTTCCTATAAAAATAGCATCTGGTTTTCCTCTGAGGCTGCTGTGTGCTGAGTGGGTCTGGGGTGAGAGGAGGTTGGAGGATGCGAACTTGACCCGGGTCCGGGCCAGTTTGGCCTCGGCGCAGAACCACAGGTGATCAGAGAGGAGGATGGTTAAGAACAAGAGGGATGCCAAGGACAGTCGCCATCTCTGCGCCCTCTCTGAGTCGGTGAATGGCTTTTGGTTGTCGCGGGGGGGCTCTAGCCAGATTTGGAAGCCGTCGTCATCTTCTTGCTGCCAACACGTCCCAGCACCCCTGGTCATATTTTGGGAACCGGCCGACTCCACCGTGGGGGCTCCTCTGCCGCAACAGTCATTGACGTGGGGGTCCGCTTCGCGTTTTCCTCCCCTCAAAGTGTCAGGTGGTGGGTTGTCCCGGCTTGCTTTTGCGTTCAGCGGTAAATCCCATTAAAATGAGCGTGGGCCGGATGGCAAACTAGACGCTGTCGACCGCGGGCCGCATCCTCCATGGCTGACCGGTGAAGCCGCTGTCCTACCGTCCGCCCTGAGCTCCGCGCCGCGCCGCTCCGCTCCGCTCCTCTGCGTAGCCTCGACTCCGTTTTTAGAAACACTCACCGACGCGTTTACGTTTCCCCCGGCCTCGGTCGTACAGGGACAAGGGCGCTATCCTCTCCCAACATGGCGAAGCTTGTCTGCCTTTGTGTCGGCGGATAGGCCTGCAGCCTGGAACAGACCTCTTTTCTTTTTCAAGCCCTCACCGTCTTCATCTCGCTGCCGTTGTCAAGTTGCCGCCATGTTCGCCGAGAGACGGTGTGTGTGTTTGCAGGAAGCTGCGTCAAAGCAGGCGCAATAACCATCAGCATTTCCGGTTGTGTCGTTTAAAATAAAAGCACCGAGCTGACTTTGGTTGCTTTGTGTTACAGATGTATGTGGTGGTTATTGTTAGAGAAGACAATTAACTTTATGTGACAGAGAATATTTTTACTTTTTGTCCTTTTTGAACCCCTCTGATGTATCTTGAAACTTTTTAAAGGGGGTCCCGACCTCCTGATTGAAGCCAGTGATGCAGGATTTAGCAGGATCCAACTTATTTTTGTCTTTTAAAACCAATATGACTCTTATTTATCATTTTAAATATCCAGAAATAAACAAAAATGTAGAAGGTTAGCTGATTTTAAAATGTGCACCGTTCGACTCAGAAATGTAGAGAAAAAAAATAATGGTTTTTAAATCACAAAAATCTACTTTAATTAGAGTTCTTTTTTCAACAAATATATTTGAGTTTTGTATCAATATTTACATTCATACACAATAACATCAGACTTTAAATAGAGTTCTAACAAATAACAAACAGGTATGTTGTGTTGACATGCCTACTGCGTTTTATTTTGAAGGCGAAGTTGCCTCACGTCCGGTGTTTTGCTATCGATTTTTTGCTAACTTGGCAAAACATCTCCATCTCTGACGTTATGCGCGCGCACCGCAGTCGCCGCATCCCTCGGTACCGAGGTGCGTCAAGTCCAATGGAGTCAGCTGGAGTGTCACCAGAAATGTTATAAATGTGACTTCAAAATGAAAGATGATGTCATCCTCCAAAATTAATGACATTTTATTTATTTAGGCTTCAAGTAGAGAATGTAAAGGGAGTCTAAAACCATTAAAAAACAAAAATATGAGCAATAAAATCCCGAGAGAGGGATAGAAAGAGCTGCAATAACTGTTTTATTCTGAAAAATTCCACTAACAGACCTTTTAAAGTCTTTATTGTTGTTGACTTGACAAAAGAGCAGCCAGACAAGTTGGTCCTCACCTGGTTTCATTCTCAGGGAAGATGCTCTCATCAGAAGACAGGAGCCTGTTTACTCTTTAAAGGACCATACCAAAGCTTTTTTTTCTGTTTTTATAATAGAGCCGCTGCTTTTTAAGAGCACAAGCTGCTGTGAAAAATCAACCTGCAGAGACTCTGAGGTTTCCTCCGTCAAAAGAAACATCCTTTTATTTTTGACAACGTTGTGTTCCTGTTGCACATTAAGACAGTGCAGATGTTTAAGTCCATGGCAGCTTACAACTCCATTACCACTGAGAGATGAGTTTGACAACAATTAAAGCTGACGTGAGGTTTATTGTGATGGATCACCTCGTTCAAAGGAGTCTCTGCGAGTACATTTTAGAACAGTAATGAAATGGACGAAACGCTTCAGGAGTCTGACACCATGCTGTGGAAATGTCCTGCACTAACATGATAAAGAGGCTGAAATCGTCTGCTAAAATATGCAAAAAAATCACAATATGAACCTTTTAATTCAGTGAGGACAGGTTATATGAGGACAGGAACCAGGAAACATACTTTATTTATGCAACACAAAGCCGCCCCACATCATCTGGAAATAGTCCACAGTGGAAAACAGGCGCAGTATTTGCTTTTATCCAGCAATTTTTAGTAAATTACAGGGAGAGTTTTTATCTTTTCAGGCCTCTTTGGTTCAACTGTCTGTGCAAACCAGCAAAAAAGGGACCAGAAGCATGAAATTACTTTGTTTTAGAGTAAATACACTTGTGTTCTTGCCTGGAGTGAGATGAGAGGATTGACATCGCTCTCACATCTGTATGCTGAATATAAATATGAAGCCAGAGCCAGAATATGTTAGCTTAGCTTAGCATAAAGACTGGAAGAAGGAAAAAACAGCTTGACTCTGATGAAACACCTTTTAGATTTCATTATAACCTCCTTAATTATGCCTGCATGTCCTGAACTCCACTCTGGAAAACAGCTTTGGGAAATAAAATCTTTCTTTCTAAGCAAGTTGCTTTTGAAAATGTGCTAAAGTTCAAAGTTAGCAAGGATATAAATGTATATTTTAGCTGTCAACATGTTGGTCAATCATTAATAAATGTTGATGAAGCGATCACTGATTTATGAGGCACAAAATGGATCTTGATTCTGTTAGTTTCCGACTGAATTTCCTCGTTGAGGGTGGGCCGTGCTAATTGCTGCAGACAAACCCTCCCTGCAGCCACGAGCCTCTGTTTGGTCTCTACAGGAGCTCATTTACTTCAGCTGAGTGCCTGCAGCCGCTGGATGTCTCACGGCTGCTTCCAAACCATTTGTTTCCACTTGTGTCCGGCGTGCTCACTGGTTCCGTCTCCTCGATTGCTATGGCCGCCCCTAATTAGACCATTTATCCCATTAGGACATAGTAATTCTGCAATGCTAGCTTTCGGCGGCTGTTTGCGCGGCTGCTGTTTTCATCTCCAGATGACTGATAATCTGTTCCTGCCAGTCCTTTTTTTTTTTGCAAGACCAGCAGTAAAGCTGCAGCGACACAATGCATCACATGCACAAAGCCACACTGGCTGAGTGTCTCTAATTAAAGCCTGTCAGTCAAACACCCACTCTGCATCACGTGGAAACAGTCCAGAGTGGGCGACAGGTTACAGAATGCTTATAGGGGGGCACAATGTTTTTTTGCCCTCAACTATTTCATGCTTTTATCTTGTTTCTGATCAAAGTTGAACATCTATAACAACTCCTGAAGTGAAATTTTTAAATAAATGTGCTCAAAAGTGATGCGAAAATTACAGAAACTCGAGCCCAGCAGGGAAAACTACAACATGTCAATGAGGGCCATTATTCACAGTACATGATTAGGAGCGGGTACCTCATCATTTTTGCTTTTGCAGTGTATTCACTCGGCATTTACGCACAACAATACCCAGGACACCACAGGCGGTTTACCTGCACCCGAGGGACGCTCGCAATGAAGGTTATAACATATCAACGCGTCCCGAGGCGCTTCGGTGACATTTTTGAAGACGGGAAAAACATGGAGACATCTTTTTGGAGAGCCTTGAGCCGGACCGGTTTTAACGTACCCCTGTGGTGTCCCTCGGTCTCCCTCCGCCAGCTGACTACACCCTGAAGAGCTGAGGCAAAGGCCATCGCTTCGCACACAGGCTTCAGTTCAGTTAATTACAAATTCTGAAAACAATTATATTTTTTTTCCCACTCCAGTCACAACAGTCCTTCCTGGATTTTTAACTAACTTCAAGATATTTATTAGAGTTGCACTTGATGTGTAATTAACAGATATAAAAACAAAAAAAGGCACAAAACACAACAAAAGGCAAAAGGCAGAGTAATCAGACTTTTTCTCATCACTCCGATCTTATAAAAAAACTACTTTTAAGATTCATACTACCAAGAATTTTACATCAGTTTTGGAATAAAAGCTGGAAGTTCAGAAAAGTTTTTCTCCTTGACATGAGATGTGGAGGTTTAAGGAAGCACATGTGAATCAGCTTCTCGATTTGAATACGTTATAATAAAATTCTCACTTTCAAAATTGTAAAAAACAATCACGGCCTTCCTGATTTCCACCACCTGTCAATTTAAAACTAATGATAAAATAACAAGCAGCCTTGATCACCCATAAATAACTCACAAAATAAAATTAAGTTTGGCTGAAACTCCTGAAAAGCAACATCCTTATAAAGTTCAGTGTTAGATTTAAATCACATTGTAGAACCAGTAATGCTGATTTCTGACTGTTTTTCAGCTTTTGTTCAGTAGTTTCTTACTAATCTGATCAGTTAAGATGCTACCTTTACGAGGATTGTTCTCCAGTGTTCGTTAACGCCTGTGAGGACTTTTTAAACTAAGTAGTCAGTGTCATTCATCAGAAACCCTGCATCGATTGAATCAGTCACCCATGAATCTCTGACGATCTTGAACTTCTTCCTGAAGCAGCGTCTCAGAGTCTTCAAAGCCAGAAGTCGTGTTTCTTCTGCGATGATGACGTGAGAGACTCCTTCCTCCAGCTTCTGCACCACCGTCCCTCCATGGTAGCGAAACTCCAGCGCCCTGATGTCCAAACAGGTGGCAGGTATGGTGGTGTTAGCGTCTCCTATGTCGGTGTAGCAGTCCATGTAGACCTTGTAGGGTCTGAACATGCTGGTTGGAAGGTCCTCCCAGCCGTACCGCTGCTCCACCTGGCTGACGTTCACGGCCGCCGACGCGTCGACGCTGCCGATGCGGCCGAACACCTCCCGCAGCTGCTGCTCGTCCGTCTCCATGAAGTAGCTGTCGCCGTAGCAGTCGTACTCCTTGGCGAAGTGCTCCCTGGTGGAGGGCGACATGTGGATCATGTGACGCGGTTGCCACGGGACCACCTCCTTCTGGTCCAGGCACTCCAGCAGCCAGGCGGCCCACACCACGTCGTGCTGGCCGGACGTGATCAGGTTCTTCACTCGCATGTTCTCCACGCCGGCAATCACACAGTACGTGTCGCGTCCTGGATTCTGGACCACGATTCCTCCACAACTGAGGAGAAAATGACAGCAGTGATCAGTTTTTGCCAGATGTCATAATCAAAAGCAGCTATAATCAATATTTTCATGCTGTCAAACCAATCAAAGGACTATGTGTGATGTAAAGGAAGATGCTCAGAGTGAACGATCATCCAACTCTGCAGCTCCTCTCAGCATCTTTTAAACTTCTCTGTGTTTTCTCTTCTTTCTTACAGCTTTTATTAGACTTTTCAGACTTTTCAGCTCTTATAAAACCAACCTCATGCTTCCTGTTCAGCAACAAACAACAGACAGGAAAAAATGATGAACAATGTGGAACATTTAGCAGCCAAAGAGCCAGATATTTCCATCAGGAGTCAGTGCAGTGAGAAAAATGAGCTAAAAATGCATGTTTTCAAATATTTTGGTGAAAAAATACATTAGTGTTGTGTTCACGGCTCGTTCTTCTGCTCCTAAGAGGTTAAAGGTGATAATCCTCATGCTGTGTTCAAGTTAAGCAACAATGACTCTAAACTGCAACACAAAAGTTGTTACCTGGCGACTCCCTTTTCCAGCTGGGCTTTGGGATGATCCTCTGTGCCGTTCAGGATACAAAACTCCACATCCTCGAACATATCTGTCTCCTTTTTAACCCCAGAGAGATCCTGAGGCTTGAAGTGGTCGACGACCCCGACCACCTTCTTGGGTTTGGCCGGCTGTTTGCGCTTCTTCTTCTGAGGTTCGTCGTCATCGATGCGAAGGTGTCGGGAGGCGAGTTTTCCCGAAGCCTTGTTGCGGAACTGATCCAGCTCTGCCAGAGTCATGCACTGGTGCCACTCCTTGTCGTCTCGGATCTTCTCGATCCTGGGGAAGCGCAGGGTGCAGTTGGTTTTGTACATGTCGCTCCCCACTATCTCAGCCGCTTTGACCTGGATGATGACCGAGTTGCAGGGTTCGATGTAAACTTCTGGTTTCTCCGTCCCACACAGGATGGATGCCGGTGGATCGTTTTTCCGATAGACTTTCCAGTGTTTGGCTAGCCTTAAACCGAGGTCGTACAGCTCCTTCATGGTGTAGCCAGAGCCGATGCGGCAGAGAGTGTGGAAAACTGAGGGCTTCTCGCCAGGCTTTGGAGCTTCTGCTACAGCGCACAAGAAGTGGGACATCATCCCTCCTCGTCTCCCTTTCCCCCAATAACCACCAACGATCAGCAGGTCAAGCTCATCCATCAAGCCGTCCACATATTCTGGCTTTATCTTCAGCCAGCCCTCCCCCCTTTTGTCAGGTTTGTAGATGGATAACGGATCCTTCACCATGATCCCCTCCTCTCTGCTGTCAATGGCGTCGTTTAGAGCATTCACCACCTCCTGCACGGTTCTGGCATCGCTCTTCGGCACCAGGTGCATCCGTCCTTTAACCGGGGTGAAAACTGTCTGAAGGACCTCGTGGCGCTTCTTCAAGGTTTCTTTGCCGAGTTTCTGGTCGTTGACCAACAAAACGTCAAACACGCAGAAGCACGTCTGCAGCTCCGAGTCGTCCATGAGCCTCTTGATGTCGAATTTGCTCCCTTTCTGCATGAAGCTCTCCGTCGTCGGGTTGTAGGCCATCATCTCACCGTCGAGGATGCAGTTTACGACGTGGCTTTTGAAGACGTTGTGGATGTAAGGCGTCAGCGAGCCCTCCAGAGGAGACCCTCCAAACTGCTGAGTGTATTCGAAAGCATTTCTGCTGAAGTACTTGTAAACGTCTCCGTCTTTGTGCAGCTGTATGCGCTCCCCATCCAGCTTGGTCTGGATGAAAAAAGGGCTGTTCCCCATCTGTTTCTCCACATTGCGGATGTTCGCCACAGCTGCCAACATGGGCTTAAAGGCGGAGAAGAGTTCAATGGAGACTTCGCTCAGAGACACAGAGGGGTTGTGGAGCTGCTGGCACACCTTGTTCAAGTCCGTGCTGACGTTGTACAAGTCCGCGGCGTCCGGGTGGAAGACCTGGAGAACGGTTTCTTTGCTGATCCCGAGCTTCATGTCCTTCAGGATCATTCTGATGAGCCACTTTTGTTCCAGCGCCGAGCTCTGAGTGATGATGTGCAGCAGACTCTTTTTCACAAGATCCTTCTGCTTGCTGGCGTTGTTGAGCGCCACAGAGTCCAGAAAGTCATTGATGTCTTTGACGCTGAGGTTTCCCTGACTTGTGCAACGTTTCTTCAGGACAAAATACGCCATGCCGGCAAAGTCTCCAGCTTCTCCTTGGGATGTAGTCGGAGCTCTGTAGTTCAACAGCTTGTTAGCTTCCGGGCCATTCTTTGGGAGGCCTAACACATCGATGTAGAGTTTGGCCAGCATGCTCTCTTTGATGCCGTACGCCATGCGCTCTCGTTCGAACGGGGGGACGATGAGGCGTATGGCGGGGTAAAATGAGTCTGTCGTTTTGGGGTTGTCTTTGTGCAGGGCTGTGTGAAACTTCCTCCATGACCCGATGAAATCCCCGAGGATCTTGGCTTTATCTGGACGCAGTTTAGACTTCTGGATTTTCTCTAAAGTGGTGCACAGGTGAAGGAAAGGAACCTGAGCAGCAACAGTGGGCTCGCCTGCTGCATTACTTTTGGAAGCTCCCTCCATTGTGAAATCTGTGTAAAATACCAAAGAAAATCCTTTAAGTAGGCAGGTACATGATGTACTTTGCAGTGTGGACATAGCTCATTCTTTCCACTAAATTTATCATTCATATTGAGATGAAATGGTCAAATATTGATTTATTTTCAAGCAACACCTTTCAAACAAGAAGGCTAAACATTTTTCTGGTCCCGACTTCCCAAATGTGACCACTACACCTGTCTTCTGAGGGTGTTTTTTAACAACTAAGAGACAAAATAAGTCATCTATTGATCAAGACAATACTCAGCCTTAATAATCTAAATCTAGGAACCAAATCTACAAATAAATTCACCAATAAAAATCTATTTTTTTAAACCATCCCTCTGAGCTGCAGGTCACTGACATGTTGTGACAAGTCTGAGAACGAGACTGACAGCAGCAAACAGGTTTGAAAAACAAGAATAAAAGCTTTTAAAACGCGGTTGTAAGTTCTTAATTTAATACCAAGTTAAAGAGCAAGTAAATAAAGCACCTTTATTTAAAATAAGCCACTAATCGTACGTTTAAAGACTTTGCTTAAAGTTTATTCTGCTGAAAACTCCGGTTTGGTTCAACTCTGGTTAGGTCAATTTCAAAATAAAAGTATGTATTGTAGTACGACGGCTGTGTTGTTCAACTGTGTCTCTCTTCATAAGTTAACAGACAAATAACGCAGTCCATAAGAGTAATTTCGTGTTTTTAACAGCAGCCAAATGTGTTTTTTAGTTCAAAACAAAACATGAAATATTAAATTGTTCGTTGAGCTTTCATTTTGAAAACGAGCCGAGGGAGGAAATGCTGTTTTTAAGCTCATTTTGCGGAAGAGAAACGATAAATGTCAGAAAAATGGCTAAATATATCAGATTTGAATGTTACCTTTCTCTTTTTATTCTGTCAGACTTCTTCAGTAAGCTACATGTTCACCACTTCCTTTAACTCAAAGTTGGGACTTCAAGAAAACATTCCCCCAGAAACAAGACCGGAACTTTTGTTCCTGACGATGTTTGTATACTTTTGACTAATGTGTGTAAGTTTGGTGTTTAAATAAATATATTGTAGTCTCGTGAATTTTTAACTTTTCGATCTAAATTGTCATATTTTGCGTATTTGGCCTGAGTTTTCTGATTAGAACGAAGATTTTTTCGATAATTATTTCGCCATACATGTTTTATGTTTCAAGACTCCTATAATTTTCTCTAATGTCTTTAATTCAATCAAGCAAAAAGTCAGCGATTTGTGATCAATATCAGATTAAAACATAATCCAATTTTTTTTTTTTTAAATCTCCTGTGAACATAATATTGCGGCTCTTCCATCCACCAGCAGAGGGCGATACTGAGACGCTGCAGTGCTGAGGAGGTGCAGTCAATGAGGTTGTTTACCATCAAAGGCTTAGAACCAGAAAGTCAGTAGTAAGCTGGAAGTAAAAGATAAGGAATGCATACTTGTTGTCCAGATGAAGGCGTTCCTTATCGTCACCATAATGATTACATAAGATGTACAGCATTTGGATCAGATTACTCTTCTTGAGGGAAGTATTACAGTATTATGTTAACCTTCACAACAGTCTGCATGATTATATGGATGAGACAGATGGGCCTGGGGTTGTTTTACAGATTTCTAAATGGTTCAGGATTCAGAGTATTTATGACATATCATAAACCATGAATGATAAACTGATTATTAATCCAGTCGTACAGTTGTTAGGAAATACATAATCCTGGTTTCCTGGTATTCCTTTAAGGGAAAACATGTTATACTGGGATGACATGATGTGCTTCATGTAATGCAGCATTACCAATGAAAACTCAGCAGGTGAAAGAAAGATGCATTACAGGGCAGAAGAGAACATTTAGGGGAAAAGTTAGTGACTCTTTCAACATAACTCTCTGCTGCCTGTAAACTGAGGTTTGGGCAATTTTCTGGTAAATGATAAGAGCTGCAGGCGACACCTCGATGCCCCTGATAACACTTGCAATTTGGCTTCTGGAACAGCTGGAACAAAACAAGAGGAGCAAACAAACCCTTCACGTGTATAAAATATAAATAACCTTGATGTATGAACAGCTATCTTGATCATTTGAGGTTGCACAAACAGATTTGTTTCCTGCTCGTGTTTGGACAACATCTTCACCCCTTTTAACCTCGTGTTTTGTTTCCATTACAAACTTGTTTTGGCACTCATGCCATTAAAGTGGTATCTGGTTTAATTCCAAATACATGCCGTTGCTTGTGAAGTTACGCCAAATAGTTCCAGTGATGTCTCGTTTCCAATCAGCGCTCGTGTAATCTATGTCGGTAAAGGCCTCGGATACTTTTGACACTTTTTTGATTTCTCCGCCTTCGTGTTTGTTTGACTGGTTTAGTTATTTTTGTGTGGTTTAATCATTTATTTGGATGGCAGCTTCGGTGTCTTTGAGCGACGCTGTGATTCTCTTTTATGCCAGAGGTGCTGCTCAGTCAGTGACCCTAATCTTTGACCTGTGTGTGTGCATGCGTGTGTGTGTGTTTTTTTTTGTGTGGGCGGAGAGATTTCCCTTCAGGGATCAATAAAGCATGTCACTGGTTATTTATTTGACTGCTATAATGAACACAGCACACATAAAAAATAACAGCTTGTACACAGAATGTTTTTTTTGAAGAAGCAGAAAATTATCAAGAGCTTTATTTTGTTTTTGTGCGCTTTTATAGCAACCATAACTCCTCTGTTGACATAAAGAGAGTCTGTTGTGTGAATGACAATATCATAAAATGCTGTAATAATATAAAGTAAGTCTTTATTGAAGAGGTTCAGTCTTGGTTCACTGGGGTTACAGACAGCCAAATTGAGGATAATTGTGGCTCTTCTAGTAAAATTACTTAATTTTTTTCTGAAAAACAAAACAGACTCCCGCTTCTCACCTCACTGTCAGACCAAATTTGGTGTTGTTTATTGCTTCCTGTCTCCAACAGGGGGCGACCTGAGTCTGTGCAGCAGCACTGAGCCCTGAGTCACACGCCAGCCAGAGTTGTTTACCTGTCTGCTGCCGCTGCTGCTGCCGCTGCTGCTGCTGCTGCAGAGGAGGATTGTGGGATATGTGTGGGGAGGGAGGAGGTCCATTTGGAGCTACTATTAGTGCTCCAGCAGTGAACCCGCTGTGTGTTCACTTCAAACACAATGCAGAGCAGCGGAGGGGAAAGCAAGCTGGCTGGATGGCTGTTTACACTGTATGTCTGTGTACAGTGTGTGCATGCTATGCAGGAGTGGGTGATGCCGTGCAGGCTGTAGCATAAGACCCCCTCCCTCCCTCCTTCCCCTCCTCCACCACCACCACCACCACCTCTGCAGTATGAGCCTGTCATGCTGTCATGCAGCAGGCAGTGGAGTTACATAAGCCCTGCTGGATGTGCTGCTGCACTACAACGAGCTACGGCCTACAAGACAGTAAACAACTGACGTCACTGCTTCCGTGGCATGCATCAGCTCGCACCGGGACTCAGAGAGAAAAGGGGGGAGGCAGAAGAAGAGGAGGAGAGGGAGGACGGGGGTGGGTCGGTGTGGGACTGAGTGAGATTTTGGCATGGAGGCACTGAGGGAAGGAGAGAGAATTGGGCCGAGCAACAGAGCTAAAATCCCTCCTCCGACATGGCCGATGATTAAGCGGTGCATCAGCAACCACGTACTGAGTTGGTGGTGATGCGTGGCTGCAGAGACAGTCGTAAACACTTCCTGTCCCCTGCTGGTTGATGACACATTGTCTGGCAAAAGGCTTCCCATTGATTATTCATCCTGATTATTCAACTTTTCATAAAAGACGAAAGGGAAAAGCTAATATA
>JAUZTA010000020.1:11659939-11671468 GCA_034780835.1 Ctenochaetus striatus
GGGACCCTACTAAACAATAAAAAAATATATTTTGTACTTCAAAGTGTTTTATATCAAACTATGCAAAATTACATTTTATAACCATAAAAATAAAATACAAATGTGGTCGTTTCCGTCAGCTGAGAGGGGGAGCATAAAAGCAATGAAGCAGCTGAGGGCCAACAATGAAGACATGGAGCCTTAAAGCTGCACTGAGAAGCTTTTTGATGACAAACAAAAGTTGTTTCTCACCAGCATTCATTGTGTCGACCTTTGTGGTCTAACAAATGTGTCCAGCTTACTTCTATCATCATAAAAACACCCCTTAAGCTTATTTTTCTTTAAAAATAGTTAAAATTGTTCATAGTTTACATCCAAGCTTGCATGTTTCTTCTTTGCTAGGCTTCTTTGCATGTTGTCGCCACCAACAAAATCAATCAGTCGATTAGCAAAACAGCGCAAAACCATTGAAAGGAACATTAAAAACATAATACAACAAGGCCTCCAGGGCTTCTTTAAAAGGTAAACAATGCAACTTTTTAAAGGTCAGTATAACAATGAGTCAGAGCTCTTGATACGAAGAATAGCCGTCTGCAAGAGCTAGCATGACCTTTACATGTACTTTCAATCCATATGTTTGCATTTGTGCTGCAGATTAGAGAACAAAGGTGCAAAGAGAGCACACTGCCTGTCTAGACTATATAATCAGAATTTACTGTTTCATAACATTCAATGATAGAGAACCATTTATGAAGTCTGCTTCAATCATTTAACACATATTTAACTACAAAACACTTTTCTGACTTGGATGAAAGCTTTTTTGTGAGGCTGCAGGTAATATGATTGCAAATCCTTATTAAAAGATGTAATTTAATCCAATTATTACAAAGAAAAATTGCAGCATTGTATGAGAGGAAACCAGTGTGAACAGTGATATTTTAAGAGCTCCTTTTATTGCAAATGATTATTTTCACTTGTCTGAATGTTTAAAAAAAAGGAGAGAAGAAAAACTAAGTAAACCCCAGTTTGCAGTCTCATTATTTTCCCACAAACAGCACGGGTGCCAACAATTCAGAGCTTTCAGACAGCAGACATGAGAGGTTTGGGAGAACAGAGTCTCATACTGTACAGTGTGAACTCATTTACAGATTTAGATTAGGCTGTTTTTGTGTCACAATAACAAGGAGACACTGGGAAAAACAGCTTGAATAACGAGAACAGCGAGTGCTGCACACGCGTTAAATAGGGGGGGATTTGTGGTGTGTAAACTTGATGGTTTTATGTGTATTATTTGGGTTTAACAATGACATTTTGTGTGAATTTTCGCTCACGGTTGCATGTGCATGCTGCAGGATCTCGCTTTGCTCCACGTCGACTGCTCCCCCACCTCCACCCTCCTCCCTCCACAGGGACCCCCCCCCATCCCAATCCTATCATGCTGTGGTTAGATGGTGTGTGTCATTTCTTAACACACCAGCTGTTTTGCCCTGGAAGCGCTGAAGGGACGGTGGGGGGAAGGACGGGAGCGGAAGGCTGGTCGGCAACGGCCGTAATTACATAATCTGGGACGTGGAGTGATGGGGGGTGGGGGTCTTCTGCCGCGCTGCCGTGTTGCTATGGACACACGCTGAGCAGAGGAGGACCAGCTAGCAGTGCAGGAGCTGATGCATCTCTGATGTGCATAAGGAGAGCTGCGGTTGCATGTATATTGCAACAGATATTGAGAATTATGGAAGGTTTTTGAAGCTTGTCGTGCTTTAAAAGCCATTGTTAGGGTGTGTGTGTGTGTGTGGAGGAGGGGTTGTGGGAATTACAGGCGGAAAGACAGAAGGATTTACTCAATGTCAGGGGGTCGATCAGAGAGAGGGAGGGGTACTTGTCAACTGAACGCTTCCTGGAAGTGCTGATGTCCAACTGTGAAGGGCTGGACAACTTACTGTGTGTGCAGGAAGTTGGGATGCTGGGACAATGGTTTCATGGGGGGGACAACAAGCTCGCTGTAGTCATGTGTTTTTGACCAAATACAACGATTACACGGTTCTCCTTGTATTCTAAGACTTCTATCAGTGTGAGGCTGATAACACTCTATAAAAAGATGCTGGACAACCTCAAAAATGGCCATCGGACAGGCTGAAAGCAAGGCTTGTTTCCTTAGTTCCTGAAAAGCTGGAATTTTTGGAGGAGTCACCAGATGCACACACAAAGCAACAGCCTTAAAAACACCTTATTAATTCATTTTTAGCACAAGAGATCAGTGAATGGGGAATGAAGAGTAGAAAACACTTAGGTTGTTAAGTCATGTAATCATAAAATAGTTCCATGTATCTTAACATAATTTACTATTAAAATGTCTAGAATTCACTTAATTTCTAAAGAAAATGTTGAGAAACAAATGATATGTAACTGTTCAGCTGATTTAGTGCTGCCTGGATATGATATTAGAGCCAATTTCTAGTAGATTTGCTTTGATTTGACTTGATTTGTGCTCAGTTATGTTAAACTCAGACTTGGACAGGCCAGAGTGAACTCATGCCCACACCTTGCATTACATTATGACCCAGCTGCTGTCGGTGGAGTAGCCGCTGGCTCTCGCTCATCTACCCCTGACCGTCTAATCTCGCCTGCAGAGGCTGTAATCTCATCTGGAGCCGTGGCTGACTAAATGTGGGGAACGCTGGCCACGCAGTTATCTAGCAGCTAGCGCTTCTGTCTGGAACATCCCGGCCTACTTTAGCCCCCCTCCTCCCCGTGCCATGACACACACACACATTGCACACATGCACACACACACACACACCGCCTGGAAACTCTGACACAGGAGCCTGCGGTGTTACGTGTGCATGTTTGTTCTCTATATATCAAGTAACATGGCATTTCTGGATTTCCTGCCTCGGCTATTTGCACTGCTTTGTTATGTTTGCGAGATCCCAGCTTCAATGCAGAACAGACGCGGATGTAAATAAACTATTTAACAGCTTGTACGTACGTGTGTGTGTGTGTGTGTGTGCAGGGATGAGGCGACAATGGATTGGACAATCAGGCTGATGGGTAAAACCAGGTGTCACCTTTACGAGTAATTCCACAAATGCCAGAACAAAATGTGACACGTTGAAAATCAAAATAGAGCCACATGGGCGCCTCAGAGTCCTGATGTTGGCCAAAATTCCAACAGTGGAAAAAGTGGTATCAATGCAGCCCTTATGCAAATGTCTCAGTGTGTGTGTGTGAGTGTGTGTGTGTGAGCTGCTGAGAGCCAAGAGAAAAAAAATAACAAATGACTGTTTTCATTATTTATTGATGTGCCACTGTGGTCTTTAAATGTCAATTTTTGGTTAGATTTTCAGTTTACACTCAAACCCTTTAAGTTAGCATTTTCCAAACTTTTGGGATTGTCAGCTGCTGAATTTTAAAAAAATCTACTTACAAAACCTGATTGTAAGTAAAATCAAAATAACTAATTCCAATTCAAACTGGTGTGACAGAACGTTTTAGTTTCCTTCTTATCCCATCATGCATTTCATGAACCTCCTCTGTTCATCCTGCAACCCAAACAGGGTTCTGCAAACACTGCCGTGATACAAAGACGTGCTTGACCAAGAGATTATTTGGCAAAAATGGTTAACTGATTAAGAAGATGCATAACTTTCATGCTGTTCAGATAATCAATTAATAGTTTTATCTCTAAAAGCCTTTTTTTAGTCCACCTTCCCTTGCAATCCCAGCCGCATGTACTGAGCACGCTCAGAGCGAGTTAAGGATGCATGGCTGTGCAGCTAGACCCCTTTCGCTCACTGCATCCTCTAACATGATAGCAAACACACACACACATATACACACACTTCCCAGAAAATGTAAGTAACACAGATATACGTAACTCGCTCTGGTTGCATCCGGATCTGCCCGATGCATCGCGTCTGCGATGACATCATCCACAATCTCGCTGACTGGATGACGTTAGGAGGAAGTGGGATTTGAGTAGATGGACACGAAGGCTTCTAATCTGGCCGATGAATTACACACATGCACACACACACACACACTCGGCGCTGATGGTCATACTCTCTGCAGCCCGTGGGTGCGGCAGATGGTGGGCTGTCATTAGCGGAGGGATAGTGAGTAGGTAGGGATGTGTGTGTGTGAGTGTGTGTGTGTGCATTAGGGAGGCACATATAGGGGCATGTATATGTTTACGTGCTAGCGTGGGCATGTGCAGGGAAATCAGTGTAAAGAGAGTGTTTGTATGTGTGTGAAGATAGTGCAAAGTGGCAGGTGTTTCCCCCCCTCCGATCCCCCGACCCCCCCCTCCCACTCTCACACACTTGCCCTCTAGAGAGTGGCCATCTGCCACTAGCACTCAGGAGGGACTGGGGGTGTCACAGAAGGGCTCCTTCTGTCTCGAAGCCCCTCCTTCTATCCTTTTATCTTGCACCTACTACAGAGCCTGATGATGAAATCTCGAATCGCGGCGAGGGAGCAGGAGTTGGTCGTCTCCGTCAGATAAAGGCATTAGTCAGACGGGGAGGTGAAAACAGAGACGGCTGACTTGGCTAATCTGGGCTCTGGTACAGAACATCCACCTGGCTGAGCTGTGGCTAGCCAGGGACGAGCTCGGGTGAGGGCAGAGGTAAACACCACCTCGGAGTCACATGGGCTGGCCCGCCGACAAAAACAAGATGTAAACAAACGTCTGACCCCTATGGCGGAGCTTTCGGACATCCAAGTTGACTCTAGGTGGAGCACCGTGAAATGCATCCAGGTGGCACAAGCTTATGACTTCAGGGTTTTTGTTGACAAGAAGAAGAGCAGTCACGTGCCTGAACGAGGGGGCCGTCACATGGGTCTAGGGGGCCCGAATGCTAAATTCTTTCCAGAGTTGTGGCGTTGAACCAGAAGTTGTCCTCACCCGAAAGTCAGCAGGTTTCCTTCCAGCCAAACTACATTTCACTGAGAGGGTAAACTGAACTAATCTGCAGAGTACGGCGGGGAGGGGTTTAGCTGGAATAAAAAAAAAAAAACCTGCAGACTTTTGGGTCAAGATGGCACATGGTCCGGGGGCCCAGCATGACGTCCCGATAAACACGAAATCAAAGCCCTGCGCTAGTGGGGCCTGGCGCCAAAAAACCCCCCCCCCCAGCAGCACACTTTGACCTCCTTCACCCCCGCCTCGCAGCACAGCAGAGGGACTGAGTGTTCAGTAAACAAGCCATCAGGTCTGCCATCCTGGGCCCTGCGCTCCCAGAATGCACCTCGGTCGGTCGGTCGGAGGAGGAGGCCTCGGCAAATCAGTTTGTTTGTTGCTTTAAAAAGCTCAAGCCCCTCCCCTCCTGTTTTTTTTTTTTTTAAACTGAGCATACAAGGCTGTGCTCCATCCCCCCCCCTCTTCACTCTCTGCTTGTATTACTTCTGCTAAGTGAACAGCCTAATGAGGCAGAAGGGCAGCGGAGTGCACGTGCCATCCTGCCCCATTATGCACGCATTCATCCGCTCTCCCACAAACAGTCAGGCAAGCAGCACTGGAAAACAAAACAGGCCTCTCTCTCTCTCTCTCTGCACATCTCTGCCAAGCGTTCACGGATGCAGGCTACGCCACTGGAAAAAGAAAAAACGATGATCTCTGAGAAGGGGGGAAAAAAAAAAAAACAACACCCCCAACTGCCCTGCATGCGTACGTGCTAGAGTCCACATGTATGTGCTTGAGTCTCTTCCCTCCCTCCCTCTCTGCAGTCGCTTACATTCAACAAGCTTTATTAGCACCATAAAAATATCTGTGCTAAAAAACATGAGCGCTGAACACGTGAACACCAACACACCTCGCATGAAAACAAACACGTTCGCAGTCGTTTATCTGCAAAACATATTTTTGAGAAAGGATGCGGCAGACCAGCATTAACTCAGTTTGTTTGAGTCGCTGTTTCGCTGAAAAACAGCCGTTTGACTCACTCAGGTCACGTACATGTCACTGTCAGAGATGTCACACTGCTGTAAATCTAAAGAATGCATAAATTGAAGCTCCCCTGTGAAATAACTGATTTTCAATACTGTGGCTGCAGCTCTGTGTTGCTTATTTACCAGAACATCACTGATTTTGCAAATAATAACAACTTTAATAGCATTTTTCTGTTCTGTCTGTTAAAAATGAAACATAATATAACCCCTCTCTCTCTCTCTTCACACACAGGGGCCTTGTGGTGAAATAAAAAAGCCACTTTCTATTCAAATGGCGTGGAGCCGGGACAAAAACAAGCCCCTCTCACAGCAACTTTTCAAACCCGCTCTGCCAGGAATGCGAACCGTGACATCCAGTTACCTGATGGCCGCATAGCAACTCGCCCACTTTGTTGTTTTCCCTCGCTGCCTACAAGGACGCACACACAAACACATATCCACTTGTGCTGGGCCTCACATGTCGGCATACAACCCCCCCCCACGCACACACGCACACGCACACGCACACACACCTCCCTGCTCCCGCCCCCCTTCTATGCGCTGGCAAACGCATGTGAGTTCAACGCGTCCAACAAACAGCGTGGGGACCGAAAGTCAAACTTGGCTCCTTTTTTATTTTTTTTCTGTCAACATCCCTGTGTTGTTTACGCCGTCTGCCGTCCAACGCCACGGCTTTATTTTGCTCATTGAGATATTCTGGGACACTATTGATCCGGGATGGGCCGGTGCGTGGGGTCTATAGAGGTCACATTGATGTGCAACACATCCTAAAGCCTACCCAACTGAAAAACAACAACCGGATACGCCTGAGGCTCAGAGTGACATTACAACCGACAGGAAGCCTTGCCTATTAGCTTCGTGGCATTCCTTTGGCTTTACGCACAACATTAATTTTAATAACAAGCCGCTGTAAATCAATTTATACAAACTTGATAAGGCACTGTTATTATACCTCTCTGAATTCTCTCTGTGCCTGTGTCGGGTGGTTTATTATGAATCTCCAGCCTCTCATTTCTGCTTTCTGTCCAAACAACTCCCATTCATAACGAGCGTTGGTGGAATCCCAAAATCTACTTGTGTATTTTTAGTATCTGCAGCCCACAACAGTAGCAGCGAGGCAGCGTCCTGCTCAGTCATGGTGCTTGTTTACTTCAGAGCTCGCAGCCTGGTCACGTTTCATAGCAGCCTTGTGCTGCCTTCACGTGTTGCAGGAAATGTTGTGACTATCCACTGAGGATGATTCAAAAACTAGTTAAAGGATGATTGATTGCAGGAAACATCAAAGGTTACTCCTGTTTATTTGGATACACTTTCACTTGCACTTGCACTGCTGTTTTATTGCAATTGTGGCCACAAAAACACTCATCATGCTGCAGGATCTGTAAACAGCCAGAAGTGGGAGCTTAAGAGGAGCACCTGAAGGCATCAGCACCACCTACTTATGTGCTTTGAAATCCACAGAGGCTGCTTGAATTTGAATCTGGAGGAAATGCGAGTTTGTTTTTTTTCTCTTTCCTCTTCCAACTGCACAGCACAGCTCTCTTTTCATGCTGTAAAACTAAACTGCTTAACTGGTTTGTTTCGACTTAAAACAGCTACTTTTCACATTCCTAAAACACTGAACATCCTTTTTTTAAAACAAATACACTTGCAGGACCTTCAGCTGAAAGTTTATTGACATTATTTAGCAGCAGCACATCTGACATGAACCTCACTCACCTTTGGCAGTGGTTGCAGTCTCCTTGAATCCCAAACAGACATATGGTGTGCTGTGTAATCCATTGATACCCCCTTTGCAGCTGCTGGTGGGTTTGAAGCCAGCCAGGTCCTCGCATTTCTCCACATCCCTGTTGTCCAGCAGGTTCAAGGCAATGTAGTTCAGTCCGTTTGGGTAGCCGGCCGAGCTCTGCCGGTTCACCGGGCTGCCGTACTCCTCGTCCGAGCCCTCGCTGCTCCGCGACGAGATGTTCTCCACCGAGCTGTGCCTCTTCACCCTGTCGCCACGAGCAAAGGAGGGGAAGACCGGCGTCACCGTGGCGGTGGAGGAGAAGGTCTCGGAGCTGTGGCGCCGACGTCCCTGCGGATTGGCTCGTATCACCTTTGCCGAGCAGTCGGGGTCCAGCGTGGCGGAGGAGGTGGCCCCGAGCAGGAAGACCCCAATGCCTTCTGGGACTCCCTGGTCTTCCAGAGACAGTCTCCTCTCCCTGCTGATCTGGCTGCTGGAAAGCAACATTCAAAAACACGAGATGCTTAGTCAGAAAGTAGCTTTTATTTTTATACTCACAAACAAAAAAAGACTTGTTATGTGATGTTGAGTCACAGCTTCTCTCACAATTCAAACTCCGGCTATATTTAAGTTTAAAAAACGTGCATTTGATCTTCCTTGTGATCAAAAAACACCAAGGATAAAAAATAACATCAGGATATAATATCAGATATTAGTGTTATTGCTGATTATCAGACACTTGTATTACATTAATTCATTTAGTAAAAATGTAGTAATTAACATGTATGAACTTGTAATTACTGTCAAACAGCCGCATAGTTAAAATAAATGATAATAAATGATAAATATTACTTCCTCTCAGCACATGAGCATGTACCTTGCTGTGTTCTGGGGAACAAACTGCGGAGGCGAGCTTGTCATCTCAAACGTCATCTCAGTGTAGTCGTTTTTCACCTCATCAACGCGGCCCTGAGACCTTTTCTCACCATCCAGATGGTACACGCCGTCCTCCGCTGAGCAGGGGCACATCGATAACTCCGGAAGTGTGTCCAAACGCTCGGCGGGAGTGTTAGCCTCCTTGGGTGAGTGCGAGCCCAGCTCCAGGTTTATATAGTCTGCCAGAGAGGACCTCCCCGGGCCCCCACAGCTGGAGCCCAGAGACGAGGACTGGCTCTCTGTGGATACGATGGAGGGGGGCGAGAATCTGGTGCCGTTGAAGTCGATGTTAATGTACTCCCCGGGGCTCCTGGGTTCTCCAGGAAGGGGGTGTTCATTCATACTGGGCAGGGTCCTCAGGGTGTCTAGTGACAGCCTGTTCGGCCTGCCAAGCCTCCCTCTGAAGGGGAGGGTCTCTGCCCGGCCGTGCCTCACCGGGGAGGGTACCGAGGGGCTCAGCGGCGAGGTTTGAGCTGCGCTGGGCTGCATCACTGAATAATAGTCTGACTCCCCCAGCCTCTGCCGCAAACTCTGGGGGCTCATCAACACGTACTGGTTGCTTTCCTCGTTCTTGGCAGCCTGAAGCTTGGCAGGAAGCGTGAGGGAACCCGCCTGGTAAGCCGGCCTCACTGATGCAGGTTCACCAGCCAGAAGGCCCAAATAGTAATCAGGGGGGGTCTGGAGTGGAGGTGGGTTCCCAGGTGACATGTTCATGTATTCACCATGCCTGTCCGGGCTCTCAATGGAGGATTTGGAGCCACAAAACATCCTCATGTAGCCGTTGTCCTCCAGAGAGCTGCTGCAGGGGGAGTTGGTCTTGTAGCTGCCATTGGCAGCTGCCTGAGGATGCACCCTAGGGTTCACAATCTGCTTTGGTGCTGAGACACACATGGGACTCATGGGTACGTAGTTGTCTGCCCTGCCAGACTGGGAGGCAACACCCGGCGTCATTGGCATGTAGCCGTCGTCTGCGAGGTTACTACTGGAGCTCCTGGATGAACCTATTTCAATGTCTCCGTAATCCTCGGGGTAGGACACTTTGGGCGAGGCGGAGTGAGAGTTCTGTCCGTGGGTCATCCTCATGAGCGTGTACTCGTCCAGGGAGGCCGACGACAGCGGCGCCACCACCCTCTGCTGACGTGGTGTGGTGAGGGAGTGCGTCCTCTTCCTGTAAGCCTTGTCACATGCCAGACCCTCCCCAGACCTGCTGCCATTCGCCCCCTCCATTATCATATAGCCACATGGGTCGTTAATGTCACGGGATGGAGGCGTGCTGGACAGGGAGTCCGGGGTGTCGCTGCGGGTCAGGGACAGGAATTTGGGGTCACCTGGGCTGGAGCTGTAATCATCACACAGCATGAAGCCGTTGTCGCTGAGGGAGCCAGAGATGGAGGCGCTGCAGCTGAAGGGCCTCCTGGCTTTCACAGGAGTGCAGAGACCGGCCCCCCCTCTGGGAGACATGCTAATGGGGCTGGAGGCAGCAGGAGGGGAGTTGGACACCGGCATGGACCGGCTGTGATGCAGGTTGGAGGAGGACTCGAGCATTTTGCAGGTGCGCCCGCTGCTGAGCGTGTGGGACCTGATGAGGTGATTCCCGGCGTTTGGACTGGTTGGACTCCCGTTCACAGATATGGACATGGACACGGGCCGCGTCACGCTTCCATCGCCCTCACTGGCCGTTCTTATCCGACAAGAAGTGAACTTTCTCCCCGGGGAAGTTGCTGCCATGCTATCTGTCCTGGATCTCCTCACCAGGCCGGTCTGACTTGGGGGGAGGTTGTTGAGGTTGCGTCGTGTGGGCACAGAGATGGGGTTGGTGCTGGCAGACTGACTCTTGCTCCTCGGCCTGAACTCTGACAGCTCCTTCATGGCTTTCATGGCCTCCAGGATGGTCTCATGGATGTTCTGCGCCACCACCGAGTCCTCCGCCTGCATCCAGAACTCCCCGGGCCCGGTGACCGCCGACCGGCCCACCTCTATGAAGAAGAAGCTGTCTGAGTGGCCACATCTCCGGATGTTCATGAGCTGCAAACTGACAGCAGCTGTTTCTGAGTTCAGTTTCACAAAGCTGATGGTCCGGCTGGACAAGCACAACCTGTACACTCCAGTGAGGTTCTTGATCTGACCCAAGCCTTTGGATTTCAAGTTGACCTGCCAGACCTCCTTGTAAGTGGCCGTTGCAGGGGTAATGAGTCCGTAGCTGGCCTCCTCGAAGCCCACCAAAGAGGAGGTGGAAGCGGGGCTGTCGTACACTTTCCCCTCGGCTATCAGATCAGTCAAGACGGTGTACCAGCTCTCCTGCTCCTGCTCGTTGTCTGCAGCCACGGCGAAGTACTCGTCCTTGGTGTAGAGGGCGATGAGGTGCTTGTGTTTGGCGTCGGCCCGTTTGTTTACGCACAGACAGGAGTCCAAAGTTATGACCCGTTTCGCGGCGGACTTGTTCCTCCATTTCTTCTCGCTCTCGTAGTACTCCAGCCGGGCAGGGCAGCGCTCGGTCGGCTCCCGGAGCACGAAGAAGCGCCTGTGTCCGTGTTTCTGCTTCCTCAGGTATCCGCACTTCTTCACACCGTTCGTCCCATTAGATAACAGGTGTCCTCCCGTCGCCGGAGGACTTGCCATTTCTCTCCAATTCTCTATCCAAGTTCCAGATTAAGCAAAGTCCTTTTATTTATACAAACTCGCAGCGATAAAACTTTTTAAAAAATAACCCGTTTTTTTTTCTTCTCCTTCTTTTATTTTAATTTAATCCATAGCAGACACCGACGGCCGTGTCCGCTGCTCGCCGCGGTTGGAGCAACAGTGCAGTGGGACCAGACCAGAGACTGATCCGATCCTGGAGAAAAACAACATGTGACGCTGCTGCTGCTCTAAAAACAGAATAAAACACAGAGTCATAGAGGGGCGGGGCGGGGCGTCGTGCAGGGGGCCGTGCCTGTCCATCA
>JAUZTA010000020.1:11675863-11691482 GCA_034780835.1 Ctenochaetus striatus
AATGCAGTATTCTATCTTATTTTTTGGTTTGGTTGCTGAATAAATTAGAATTTCATTGTTCACTCTTTGCTTGTAAATGTCAAAACGATTCGAATCAAAGTTTGGACCAACAGATGTTAAAGTTTCAGCAATATCTTGTACCTTTTGGTACCAGGAAGCGGATAACTGATCAGTAAGGATAGTCAATAATGTGGGTTTGACACGCAGAGGACACATGATTACAACGATACAACACTGACCTCTAGTGGTGGAAAAACTGCACATTTCGAATCAAAAGACCTATCAGCTTTCATCTTTACTTTGGCAGATGTTTATGTAAGCCAATTTCTGTTGAGAAAATGGAAAAAAATAGAACAATGGAAAGAACTGATATCACAAAAATAACAGCTGGAATTATATTTGAGCTTTAGCTGAAAAAGTAAAAATTCAAAGTTTCTTTGTCAGAGCAAAAACATTTTTATTTTTCATGTTTATATAATTAATGTATCCTCACAATCATTCATTTTTTGTCATTATAAGACTTTGAAAATTAAGACAATGTTTGATTCAGAAGGTAAAAATTTACCATATTTGAATGCAAATTAAGCCAATGGTATTACTGAGAGTCAAATGACGTTTTGAATACTTAAAGCAGAAGTACAAATTTTATTTATAGTTTTTTTGATCACGCAATTTTGAAATACCATGAGCATTTTAATTAAATATTATGACAGACTTTTATTTATTTTCCTTTATATGGACCTACATTTATTTTGATAAATATGTGTGACTTTAACTGTTACCCACAATACAACTGAGTTATTTTTTTATTATTTAAATGAAGAAAAAAAAAGAGTGCCAGTTATATAGAGCAATGCCAGCCTAAATGGCACACAAAAACATAGTGAAGTCGTCAGGACGGTTGACAGACGCGCACATGTATAGAATCCTACGTAATATCCGTTTCACTCTTCCTGTCAAGTCAGCAAAAATATATGCAGGCTCTGCATTTCAAAATAAAATGCGTGCTGCACAACATGTACAATTTTTGACGGGATAAAGGGGTAACTTTGCGTGAATATTGTTATATGTGATTAAAAAAATTAATAAAATAGCTATCTTTTCCTTTTTAAACACTTTATGTGCCCTCGCTCTGGCAAATCTTTATTATAATAATGTGTCACATTTTGTGCTTGAACTTCCGGTTACGTTGCAGCAGTGTTAAACATGGCTGACTTTACGCTGCTCAAGCACGAGACGTTGGATACCGTTTAACAGTCAGCTAACTGTGGTTGGCGAATGTAGGTTAGATTTTTAGTAGCACAAACAAAAACATGGTGTCCGCCGCGGTGCTTTTACTGTTGACAGTGAGCTTTGTCTGTGGGAAAGCTTCAGCAGAAAGAAAATTAGTATACGTGACTGTGGTGAGTATTTTTAAATTACTGATGAAAGCTTCGGAAACTAGGTTGAACTCTGCTGCGATTCGCGGCGGTGTAGACAGACGCTTACTGAACTGCTTTCAAGATGTAGGAGATTTTACATTAACTTTGCTTATTCGTAAAAATATGCAGTTCCCTGACACAAATGAAGTCTGAAAGAAATAATTTGAGTCTTTTCGGTAAATCGGCACCTTCATGTATGACCTAATAACACGCTCTTTCTTTAAGAAGCAAATTTTGTTTCGGTTCTCACCGCTTGTCAGTAATGAGAAGCGCTAAAAACCAACATGCCATGCATGGTAAAAATAAACATTTTGAGTTATACAACAGTGAAATTGAACGTTAAATTGATATTTTTTTAATGGGAAATGTATTAAAGGTAGGGTTTGATTTGAATTCAGAGCAGTTCACCACGAAACATACAAAAAGACACAACATAAACTCTGTTAGCAAGCGTCCAGCTTTCTTCAGTAACTCCTAACTTTTAATAAGTTATTCTGGTAAATGAGGAGTCAACCCTGCTTAACAAACCTCAACCGGTTTGATGTGTCAGCTTCAATAGGCATGTCAGAAATTATTGCCCAAAGTTCATCCTGTCACCCAGCTGGATTTACAATAAAACAGTGCTAACATTAAACAGTGCTTGATTAATGTTTGCTGATGTTTGATGCTGTGTTTGTGAGGGTTTTATCTAATCTCTGACGTGTTTTGGTCAGATAAAAATTTGGGTCAAGAAGGAACCTCCATTGTCTCTGCTTGAAATTTCCAATATGTCAAGCACAGAGTCAGTTATTCGGGAAAAAACACATGCTGTTCTGCCTTGTTTGCAGCTCATCAGGATATCCAGCTTGCCCCAGCAAAGAAATGATACAGATATAACTGTCTTGATAGAGTGACAACGCTATTTGCTTCACTGCAAGCTGAAAGATTAACACAGATAAGAGACAAACAAGTGAAACTGAAACAGGTCCATCTGCATCAGCACTGTGTGTTTGTATTGAATCTGAATTTTAAGGATATAATGAGGGGAGGATATAATATCAATATATCTTGCACTTATGTCAAAGTTTTCTTGAGGCTGTTTTCCCAGAACTGCACTAATGATCCTTTTGAGAGTGTATAGCACATTTTAAAAGTAAAAAAAAACCCAAACAAGGCACATTTTTGTATTCAAAACCTCAAAATCTGCTCTGTCTTGAGGATGAGTTAGTCTTCCTTTCCTCTTATTAAAGAAGCATTGGATAAACTCTTGTTTTCCTCTGTTAACAACATAAAATTGAGCATCTTGCATGTCACACTGTTAACATATGACCCTAAGAGCTTCATAGATGACTGTTGTTTTGTTAAATGCTGCTGAGGAAACTTAATGTTCTCACTCTTGCCCTCATTCTTAGAAACACTTGCCTAATTGCCATTAAGGGGTGTGAAGCTGATAAGATTAGCGGATACTCCACCCTTTAAATAGGGTTTTACACACTTTTTAAGCTATTCTGGACCAACCAGTCATGCATGCTCTCAACACCAGGCACCCTGAGTACCTTTTCGTGTCTCAAGGACTGAAACTTGAGACTGTTCTTCTCGAGCAGCCACCTGATGTGACCTGTAGCCAGCTGTAGTAGACTGGGAACAGCTGTTTCTTTCAAAATACACAAACAAAAGGTTTCACAACACAAGTTCTCTATGTACTGTTAAAAGGAGCATTTCGAATAAAGAGCCCAGTTCATAAAAAGTCCCTGAAAAGGTTGTTATGTTGATGGATTTTATAATTGTGGGAGTTTGTTCTGAAGTATTATATGTTTCTAGGCATGTTTAAACTGCTGTTTAAATCACTCTAAGGCCTGTTTGTAGTATCTAGTTGCCTTGTTTTGACTGTCAGTGAAAGACACAAGTGTCTGACAAACACTTGACTGCAGCGTTTCTGTCAGCTGACTGGATTTTGTAACAGCTTCTGCTGACACAGATTAAACTGGGATGAAGGTTTTAAATCGATTCAGTCTCAGAGGCGCTGCATGCTGTTGACAAATGTTACGTGTAATTAAATGTGACATTTTAAGCATTTAGAAGAGATAGGAAGCAGTGATAAACAGGGGCCTCAAAATCCAACACTAGATTTATTGAAATCAAAAATTGCAGATCTGTGACAAAAACTATAGTGTGTTCCTTCTTCAGTCTGTGCCGGGATTTTTCAAACAGCTTGTGTTACCACGTCACACTTCTTAGGCCTACGGTTGCAGTTTCACAGTGAAGGGGAAATAGTGTGTCATCGGTTTGGTGTTTTCTGACATCTCCTCTCTCTTCCCTCCAGTTGTTTCGGCATGGTGACCGCTCAGCAATCAAAACCTTCCCCACTGACCCTCACAAAGAGAGCGACTGGCCTCAAGGCTTCGGGCAACTCTCACAGGTAGAGAGAATGGATGCTACATCGAAATGATTGCAGCAGATCAGAACTTATGTTTGCATTATCATTCATGCATTTGCTTTAGTAGTAAGTGCATCATTTTATCTGGAAACTGTGTTTTAAAAAAATGGATACATGTCCTTTTTGCATGTTCTTTCCGAGTAATTTCCATGACGTTACTTGACGTGAGCACAGTTTAACAAGTCTGTCTTTGTCTGTGTTTTAAGAGCAATTTCAAATTTTTAACCCTAAACAGTCTGAGTACATTTCTCTTCTAGTAATCAGTCAACTAGAAACAGCACGTCTGTACCTGTACTCAGTGCTGAAGACATGTTAAACTGAAGAAAAATCCCCCTTTTCGTTTCCAGAAGTTAAAAAAATAAGCTCAGAGCTTTTCTCCCACCAGTAACCAGCTTTAAACTGTTCAGCACAGCCTGACCTTTTAGTCTCAGTGTGCACAGCAATCACATGCATTTTCTCCAGTAAATCATTCTCCAATTTATAACTGCTCACCTGCTGTTTTTTATGTTGTTGACCTACTCTAAGCTTGCAAGTGTAGAAAAGGTTTAACCACTGATGCATCAGAGTTGTAAAGTCAGTCTGTGGTTTTGTTTGTCTGTTTTCAGGAGGGGATGAGGCAGCACTATGAGCTGGGCGGCTTCCTGAGGAATCGATACAAAGGATTCCTCAATGAATCCTATGACAGACACGAGGTAGATGCTTTCAGATCACATGACACTTCAGCAGAATCTCACAAACAGACAATGATTCATAATAACAATGAGGAGGAGGGGGCTGCTTGCCATGATGGTGTTACACAATGTTCATGGTGGAGCTGAGATTCTTGGAATATGGTGGAAGTTTCAGAGGTGTTTCCAGAAGGAAGGCTTCAGTTCAGTAGCCCATTTTCTTTACACTTATTAGTAAATTTGGAGTAAACACATTTAATTGTGTCAAACTACAGTTTGAAAATAAAATTCAATCCCTCACTGGCACCTTCTTCATCCTCAGATCAAAGTCCGCAGTACCGACTACGACCGCACCCTGATGAGCGCTGAAGCCAACCTCGCAGGTCTGAACGCCAGATTACTCCTCTTCCCTTCACCAGCATCTCTCTTCTCTTCAGCGCTCCTCTTCCTCACATTAACGTCTGTTTCTTGCCGTCATCCAGGTCTCTACCCTCCTGCTGGTCGGCAGATCTTCTCAAAAGACTTGAAGTGGCAGCCGATACCTGTTCACACCGTTCCAATGAGTGAAGAGAAGGTGTGTTCAGTGGATGATAATGTAATTTAACCAAAGCTCTGCAGTCCAAAGCCTGAACTTTCTGTCTTCTCTTCCAGCTTCTCTCATTTCCTCGGGGCGACTGTCCTCGTTACGAACAGCTGAGAAATGAAACGGAGCAAACACAAGAATTTCTTAATGTCACCTCTACTTACAAGGTAGAGTCTGTTTTTATTTCCACATGAAATTATATGAATTCAGTTCATGGTGCCTGGTGGTCATGTATTCAATATGTCCAATATTTTTTGAAAGATTGGGGGTGTTTGCATCATCAAAAGGTTAATAAAATCAGCCTGGTTCTGATATTTTGAAGTGTAAATATGTTTAAATTATTAATAAATGTTTAAAGACTTTTGAGGCTGATGCAAATGAAAGCATGTGGAGTTTACTGTGTTCCTCTCTTTAGGACATTATAGAGCTGGTGAAAGCTAAAACAGGACTGAATGACACTAATGTTGAATCGATCTGGAGCGTTTATGACACACTCTTTTGTGAGGTGAGAACACACACACACATGTATGGAGTTATACAGTCACTGCTATCAAAACAAGAAGTCCAGAGCAGAAGTTAAAGCTTGTTATTTGATTTTGTATTAATGCTTGTTCCTTTTAATGACAAACTCCTGACAAAGATTGAAACAGGAAGTATATAAACTACAAACTTTAAGTCAACAGTTAAAGAATTCACTTATGAAATGTGGCAGTTTTAAATATGTTTTGAGAGAGATTTCAGCAAGTTTTCATGCCATAGTTACAACATGTTTTAGGTAAAAAGAACAAAGACTAAAGCAGAAAAAATGGAAGCCGCACATCAGTGTTTAAGAGACTATTTTAATAAACGAGCTGTTAGAGCAACACGATTGCACAACAAGAAGCTGTGTCACGTTTTTCTATTTTTTATCTTGTTTAGTTCACAAAAGGTCACTAGCTGCTTTTCAGCTTGGAAAATCAATATACTGTAATACAGAAAAAGTATACGGACATCAGGAGATATGATTTGACATTTTCAGGTAAAATCCTCATCATAATGAGTCAAAGACTCGTAGAAATGGTTTGAGTGCTCAAGTAGGAGCCAAACAATAAATCAGGGAGAGTCACATGATGAACAAACAGAGAGATTGTTTCAGAGGCAGAGGTGCCATCATGAACAAAAAAACAAGTTCTTCTTTGTCAACTGTCCTTTTCACTGATTTCATGAATGCCTACTGTGTGTGTGTGTTTGTGTGTGTCAGTCCCGTCACAACATGTCAGCTCCTGATTGGGTGACTCCTGATGTCATGGAGTCACTCCGCGTGCTGAAAGACTTTGGATTTCAGGTAAATGGAGCAGCATATTTATGGTTTCACTGATGAGTTTTTGTGTCTCGTAATGATTCAAATATGTTTGGCGAATGTTTTTTTTTAAATGTAATGACACTGTGTGATGTCTAATTTTCAAAGGTCTTGTTCGGGATCTACAAACGACAAGAGAAGAGCCGGCTGCAAGGAGGTGTGTGTGTGTGTGTAGTTGAAAAAAATTTGACTGCTTTGTTGTGGGGACTTGACATACAAACTCAGCATTGAACACAGATGTGTGGTTTCATTCAAAAACAGCTGATCATTGTAGTTTAGTATATTTATTACAGCATCTGGGCTCCACACAGCTCTATTCATTGTTAAAGTCTTTATAATGGGATTTATTGACAAGTAGAAAAGTGCAGAATATGAGAGGAATTATCCTGCAAATACAGGAATTAATAGGAAAAAATGAACTGCTGTCCGTCTCTTAGGTGTCCTCTTGGGTGAAATAGTGAAGAATCTTTCCAAGATGGCCGTCCTAGACCCCAACCAGAGACTGAAAATGATGATGCTGTCAGCGGTGAGCTAGTTTTCAATCCCAACACTTCAAGAATTACTGTTTGCCGTTGGTGGATTTTATTTTTTAGCTTTGACTGATGCTAGGCTAGCTGTTTCTCTGGTTTCCAGTGTTAGTGCCATGCTAAGCTAACTAGCCACTGGCTATAGTCTCATGAAATGGTATCTAACCTCTTATCTAACTATTAACAAGACAGCAAGTGAGTGTATTTCCCAAAGTGTCACACTGTCCCTTTAAAGTGTGTGTGTGGTGTGTGTGTGTGTCTGTTCCACAGCATGACACTACAATCACTGCTCTGCAGTCCAGCATGAATGTGTTCAATGGAAGACAGCCACCATATGCTTCTTGTCAAATATTTGAGCTGTACCGGGAGGACAATGGGTAAAAATCCCACACAAACACACACACACACACCGCATTCGCTTGAACTTAACCTGACACACACAGACTGCATGTGATATTGAGGAGTTGATATCGTAAAGAAAGGAAAAATAAGCTTAGTGCAGTAAAAGGATGAGACTTTTACTTTGAAATTTAACACAACCAGACCCAGCTGAGTCAGAAACACAAGTATGATGTCGTTGTTTTGAGTAGCTTTCCTGCTTCAGTGAGTCTTCGACCACACTAAAGGAGGATTTTTTAAGATGTTGTTTTTCCCTGCAGTCACAAAATATTCTGTCCACGTCCACACATGAACTCAATAAATCTCGGTCCAATGAAAAACACAAAAGACATAATTAAAGTGCTGTTGTGTGCAAATAACTAACCCTCAAGCTGTTTTGGCCAATCAGAAGTGTGAAAAAAAGTCATTTCAGCAGACAAACTGCAGCCAGAGTTGCAACCAGTTCATCCAGAATCTGCATCTTTGACAGCAGGGACCCTGTTGTTGTTGGAGTGTTGAGTTATGAAGTGACCTCTGTAACACATTCTGGTGCCTGTTTCTCAACATGTAAACATGCAAAAAGTCCCGTTAGTAAGGTTTGCACCGTGACCCCCCTCATGTGTACAAAGGGGCACAAACTGACGTCAAACAGATGTAAAACAGAGCACAGTCTGTCGTCATAAGAAGGGAAAAACTGCTGCATTTGAAAAATATAATATTTGAGTGAAAGAAGCGATAAGACTCCAAATAATCCAGTAAATAATCAGAACTATTGATGGGTTCAGACAATGACAGTGAAAGTGAATCATATTTAAATCAAAAATTAGACGTTTAAAGACTGTAAACCTGAAATCTTTTCCCTTCTCCTTCTCTGTTCATCCAGCTCTGCATCGGTGTCCCTGTTTTATCGAAATGACTCGAAAGTGGAGCCGTACGCAGTGCAGTTACCAGGCTGCTCCCTTGACTGCCCCCTAGAGGACTTTGTGAGAATTACAAAGCCCTCTATTTCAGAAGACCGCGACAAAGAGTGTCAGTTGCCTTCAAAAGGGAGGGATAGAGGTGAACTTAACACACACTCTCACACTCTCACACACACGCACTTAAAACTAGGACTGTCAACGTAAAAAAAAAAAAAATTGTGCTACATTTTTTTTGTTTGCGCTTTATCTTCAGAGGTGATCATTAGTCTGGCCGTGGCTGGATGTCTGCTCCTCCTCCTCATCGCCCTCCTCCTCGGCTTTATTTGCTGGCAGAAGGAGCCAATCGGCAACCGGGGATACCATCATGTGCTTAACCAGGAAGTCAGGGAGGAATCCTGACAGAAACAACAACTTCTGCCGAGAAGGTCTGCAAACTTCACGCTTTGGGACAGCAGCGAAGACGATGAACTGTGAAGTTCCTGAGTGAACTTTCTGATTGTTTAATCAACATCTTTGGTTTGGGACCGACGTGATCTTGATTGTTTTTTTTAAATCCAAGTTTTTAACCAAACGACCCTCTTTCTTTTCGGGTCAAAGGGAAGAATTTTATGAACATATCAACTTGAGATTTTTGTGGAGCTTTTAAAAACCTTTTCATCGTCACTAACAGGATTAGTGATGAGTGAGACATCGATGGAGCGATGAGGAGGGATTTCAAGAAAACACAGCAGGGAAAACTTTCGGCATTTTAAGTGTTTTTTGTAAAAGTAACTGCATCTGTTTCTTCTGTCAGCAAACTGAGTTCATAACTTGAACAAAACTGTCAGTTGGGAAGACACGGCGTGTGTTGTTCAGTCTATTTTTTGTGTGCGTTTTGGAGATGGATGGAGATGGATGGAGATGGCTGGGTCTACACAGCAAGCGTAGCATCGGTTCAGTGCTGCGATGTAGCCAAACATGTTGATTCACCAGTGTCAAACTGGAGCTCACAGTCGTTATAATTGTGTGAGTTTTGGGACTTGAATGGTTGCAGAAAAGTTAAAAACTCAGTGTAGGAAATAGTGAGAAAATTGTGATTTTAAATCCTGTAACTATGGTCTGAAAACTTGACCAAAAGTACTGATTTCTTATTAATGTCATTGCAAATTCTTGAAACAAAATATTTAGTAGTGTTTTGCCTCATATTTTTACCTTCAGGCAGGTCTGATTGTCTTTGAAAACATGGCACAAAAAAGACTTAACCTGATCACAAAGACCTGAGATGCTGCTGACTCAATTAAAAATTGATTACGTAAAATGTTCCCAGAAATGGCCTGTTTTCACAGGTTCTTTGTGTAATCAGATTACTTTTTCAGTAGGTAGGAACACATTTGTTATATGTGTTTACCTGCAGGTTCATGCGCCTCTTCATGTGTCAGTTTATGAGCTCAGATGTATTCATTCAGTTACAGATCAGGTTGTGTGTTGTGATTTGTGAACAGAGAGTGTGTGTTGACTCGTTTGTACGCTTGTGTGTGTGTTGAAAATGTTGACTGACGCCTTAAATCATTTGAATATAAAGTTTCTTTGTCCAGATGTAATGAATAACATATTTTTGTAGGGCTCGGTTTTGATTTGAGCTTCTCGGTGTTGAATTAGACGGAGTTGTCTGAAGCTTCCTGTCGTGAAACACTAAGACAGCAGCTCAGTGTTGGGTCAGCTGAGCCTGACCTTTGACCCCGTAGCAGAAGTGACATGACTTTTGATGTCAACAGGAGTCAAGTCAGCTCATATTTGATATCTTTGAAACACTGGACTCTTTCTATATATGTGTTTTTGAATCTAGATTCCTTTTTTAAAGTCACTTGAATCAATTTTAATGATTTCAAACCTGGTTTAAAAATCCTTTTTAATACAATGGACCTTACACTTTGAACTCATGCAGTTTTAGAAAAGGATAACCTGCAGGGTTTTTTACAAAATAAGGTGAAATGTTTATTTGTTTGCCTTTGTCAAACTAAATTTAAATCTAATATTTTCCAAAAAAATATAAATCTATCCTGAGTATCTCGTTGTCTTCAGGTCAGGACCTAGATTGTGAACTTTAAAATTATTTTCAGATTCCAAAAACCATCATTAAAGAAAAAAAAATTGAAAAAATGCTGAAAAATTTCAAACACTTGTCAGTTTTATGATTCAAAACTGTTTATATCCAAGTATTGTGTGACCCTCTGATGCAACATTTTGATTTTCTTTCGTGTTTTTTGTGTTTGATCAGACTTTGAGAACATGTTGCTTGTAAATGTTTTGAAATAAATGCTCAATCATTGAGAATGTTGATACTCAGCAGGGGAAAACGCAGTCTCTAGCACGTTTGTCAGCACAACACGGTGTTATCTTAGTTCAGAGAAAAACAACAGCAGCACAAATGAAATTAGTCCAATCAGCGATCAACCAAAGATGGTTTTAATATTTTTCACGCTGACTGTTTTAATCCTGATATCTCTGTACATCCAGTTCAAGCATTGAACATCTGATAAATATTTTGTAAGTCATGATTGTAAAACACTTTTATAGATGAATATTCATCATTTAACACAAGAAAATTAGGTTTTGTGACCATTAATCAATTAACAAACACTAGTTCACTTCCGTTTCAAAAACAGTGCAGTAGGCCTTTATTTAAACATGGTAGTGCTTCTCTTGCATACATCATTAGTGATCTGTCGCACAATAGGTTACATTCAGTATGGCCACGGATAAAACAATTCATAACATAAAAACAACTCATAAAACAATTATCACTGTCTTCCTAAGCAGATAGAGCGAAGAACATCTTTACACAAAATAATAATAATATCACCTTGGAAAGGAAATATGACACATTTCTTGCACTCTGATGCAGAAGCATGCACTGCAGATGGTCATTTTTCTGACATACGTGAACAGCTTGACCCAACACTGATAACTTCATTTCCATTATTAAATTTCAGTGAAACTTGTTTACACAAATAATGTTTTTTATTTTCTTGTATGAAGTCAGAGTTTGGTCATTTACAGTTTGAGTAACATGGCAGCTGAATGTCTTTTAAAGTACCACGGTGTACAGGAACATGGGTAGCGTATTTTTCCATTCAGTCTTGTCAAACTTAGCACAGATATGTTGAATTTGGTCTGAGAACTCTGCCATTTTTGAACATTTTCCATTTAAAGTGAAACATGGCTCACAGGCTGCAGTCTGTCATGAGATTCAGAAAATCTGTGTGTTCATGAATAACGACAGGAGAGGAAAGTGATAAAAAATAAACTATAAAATCTGTGAAACAATAAAAATGATGTAAAAAAAAAAAAAAAAAAAGTATAAAAGTATAACAACTTCCAAAACAAAAATCTAAGATAACACACACACCGACTCAAAATGTCACTTAACACACATGGATTAGAAATTGATTAACTCTGAGACACACAAACAATCAAAAACATACACCATTCATCCGTTTCTTGTGCAAAAATATTTTCCTTAAGGAATGAAACTATTAGATATGACAATGTGATGGCACATTGATGCTTCCTTTTTCAAAGGATAAATAGTAAAATATAGAATACAGACGATTATTGAAGAAAATACATAAAACAAGTAGGAGACAAAATCCCACATTCAGGCCCATTGAAGCCTTTTTTTCTCTGAAGGTGAACGTTTTCTAAGTGCAAATTGTTGCCTCACAGCTCACAAAGGATCTGATTACTTGAGAGGTTTTGGTCAAAAATATGTCCGAGAGACTCTTCCACCCTGTTTATGCACAATCCAAGAGCTGATTTCTGCATATTGATACTTTGATCTCTTCTCTGTTGTCCAAATGGTGATTGTAAACCCCAAAAATTCCCCAACCTGACAGTGTGTGGCACTGCTGTCTAAGGTTTTCACATAGTTTCCATTTTACAGGATGTGTTGAGGAAACATGGTTTGGCTGCTCTGTATTTCCATCCAACAGCATGTTCTTTAAGCTTCTCCTCCACCTTTAATGTTGTTTTTAAACGCATTTGTTTGATGGTATTTTTTAATACATTCACCTACTGACCAATGACTCTAATATGGCAGAAGCTTCATATAAATTTCACATTTATTTTGCTGCTGTAAGCAGTTTACATAAATGTTTTTGAACACTGAGATAAACTGACCGATATTTTGATTGCAGCCAGTTAAAAAATTTGTAAAAGCTTATTTTACTTGTAAGTACAGGCTAAAATCTTAAGCTTTAATTTGCTGTCAGCAAGACAAAATTACCACGTCTGTAATGGATCTAAATTTGATTAGCCTTTGCATTTTAGTTTTGATAAGAATTTTCTTGATTAAATAGACTGAGATAAAGCTAACTGTTAGTGTTGGCTATAAGCTAGCTCTCACTTTTACAACAGCCAAAGGCAAATTAGCAACAACTAATTCCTGACATACGAAAGCAAATCTGCACATGAAGTGCCCTTTGTAGACGCACATCATTTGGTTTTCACAACCAGAAAAGCCTTTTTTAAGGTTAACGATCAAGCTAACAGGCCGACATCCTTCGCTTTTCTTAAATTACCCTTTTAAAATGCTACTTAAAATGATTGTTTCACATGCATGTCCACTGAAAACAGCCACAAAACACATTTTTGACAAAACCCAAATAACAAATTTACAATTGCTGAGTGAATGTGTCCAAAACTGTTTACAGATGAACCATTGCAGCTTCAAAATTAACAACATTAGTTTGATAAACCTGCTACATGGCATTTGATCAGAATGGTATGTTAGAAGTACAACTGGATAAAACTTCCAAGGAATAGGAGAAATGGATCATAAGAGCCATGATGATCTGATCCCTGATATTTCCAGTCTCAGAAATGATACCTATCCGGACCCAAATACCCAACAGAAAAAAAGGTTTGGTCTTTGCGGTTATTTTAGGTGTATTAGCCACTTTATGTGCTTTCATTCTGGTCCACACATGCCATTTAACTTCGTCTGCGTCCTAAATAACGGTTAGTTTTTGCTGATGCCACCTCACTTCTCTGGAATAATTTGGTGAACCGATTGTTTGGCCCGACCCGATCCGGAGCAATGCCTCAGAAGTACATGCTTTGATGCATCTGGTAAAGCGAAATGGTGACAAAAAACGCATGAAACTATTAGTTATTAGTCAGTCTTTTTAAATCTCTAACGACGGACCCCACTCAGTTCTGCGGGGTGCAGAAGTATGTTTGTGACCCGCAGTAATAATTCTGTGGCGTGGAATAGAAGTTACTGTGGTGATGGTGGTGGTAGTTGTTGTTCTGCGGGGTGGAGTAGTAGTTGTGGTGGTGGTGGTGGTGACTCTGGATGTTCCCGTAGGCAAAGAGGAGGGGGGCGGTGGAAGACGGCGGGTGCTGGGCAGACGCAATGCCCGCTGTCAGGGTCCCGTTGCGTTGGATGGAGCCGTACCAACTAGACGCACCCAGCTGGGGGGTGGTGGAGAGGAGACTGAGAGAGGAAAGGGATTGAGAAGAGGCGTTAAAAGAAAGAGGATCTCTAGTGGAGCTTAAAACACAAATTCAGGTTCCACTTATTTGCTGTAATGGCTGTTTCTGTGCCCACCTGGCTCGATCAGCCCTGCTATTAATGCTCCTGGACAGGTCATCATCACTATCGTACCGTCGGGGGTTGTCAAAGAAATAAGCTCTGGAGCTGAAACTGTGGCTGTTGATCATCCCTCCTGGAGCCTGAACACAACAGACGCGTTCAAGTTTCATTACAGTTTACAGCTGTGAAAGTTCAAAGTCCTGTCTGACAGATTGTTGCTGGTGTTCGTGCTTTTAACGTGTCATTTTACCAGATTTTGGTTGGGTCTCTGGACTCTGAAGAAAACCACCACTAAGCTTGTGGGTAGCAGCTCCCAGAAGAACAGAATGATCCCAAACACGATGTAGGCTTCACCGCTGATCTCCTGCACATCAGCCTGTAATACACACAGACTTACTGTAAAATAGTACAAGCTAAACCCTTCAGTTAATTAAATGATTTCAAACATAGTCATTATATAATCTAGCTAACAGTTTAACAATAAATAAAGGTTTTACATAATTCCAAATTATAGTTTCACCTTTTTAATGATGCAGTAATATAAAAATAGTTCATGTTTACTTCTTAATTTCATGTAAACTGTGTAATAATGCACCATGAATATGGGCAAAAAGCTCGGTGTACATCTTCATAGACACACATGCTCAAGGGGCAGAATAATAAGACTTTGAACTGACAGCTGGTATGCAGACAGATTAAAGAAATTACTTGTAATGACAGATTATTTCAACGCATACACACAATAGATGTCTGTTGTGTGTGTATCGTGTCCAACACATACACACACACAAGCTGGAACTCTTTAAAATGGGCTGTCCCTGTCAAGGCCTGAACCCTGATGTAGGTCAGCACACACACACACACACACAGAGTTATTTATAGTCAAACAAAGCCCTTTACCCCACTAAGCATTGCTTGCCCAAATCTCCCAAGATGGATTGTCTGTGCACTGGGTTTCTGGCTACATAAAGCTTATTTTCCACCTATAATTGATCATTCTTGTTGCATTACCTGATCAGAAACACTGTACCAGCCGTAGTTGAAGGGACTGGGTCTGTCCTGTGGAGACATGGCCACCACAACCAGGTTGTAACAGGCTCTAGACGTGTAGAGCAGAATCACCACAGCTCCTATGGCTGTCGCTTGGCACACTGAAGTACCCTGGAGGAAGAGTTAGTGTGCTTATTACAAGCTCATGCTCGTGGATCAGTGGGCCACTGGCCTGTAATTGAATGTCAGATATGGGCCACAGATGTGATTCACCAATGTGACTGAGGAGGCCTCCCCATGGCCAAAATGACAGACTAGAGACCAGGAGAGGAGCTTTGAGGCACATAAAATTAAGCATCTGCATTGTTTGCATTATGAAAATAACCATGAGTCACCATTACCAGCAGTGGTGCTTGCTTGGCACAGTTTTAAAATTACCTACACCAGTGCAAAGACACCTCTCCTTAATATCTTGAAGAATGTATCAGCCACTAGCATCTTTTATCTTGTCAGACTTGTAAAAAAATGTGGATAGTTTTGTACAGAAACCACTGAGAAAGAAACTAGCTCCTTGAAGTGTTGCTTTTTTCATGCTAACGTTGCTATTTTTCTGAATGAATGCATCTGTGCTGTTACACAACAAGCAAACAGCAGGTTAATACATATGCTAATGTTACTGTTATGCTAACCCTATTTGGCTAAGTAACGTTAGCCGTTAGGGGGGGGCGTCTAACTGTCACATCCCGCCTCCAAAAGTAAACTTTACCTTGTTATTTAACCTGAGCAGCCAACCAAAATCTGT